>CM053569.1:2035600-2065578 GCA_028646485.1 Cryptoprocta ferox | reverse complement strand
GGTCCTGGCTCTGCGCAGCCGCGGTGGCTGGTCGGCCCGGCCCCCGGGGACCAGGTTCCCGCTGGAGCAGAGTTACTCACCAGCTTCTCTCTCCCCTCCCCTCTCTCTACGGGATTTCCGTCCAACATCTTTCTGTGCAGAACGTTGGGAGGAAAGGAAAGAGCAAGAGAGAAAGTCCGAGCGGTCAGCACCTGGCCCTCCAGCAGCCCCTGGGGCAGTGTCCACCCGCCTGTCACTCGTGTCCCCAGGTTGTGTCCTCAGCCATCTTACCGGTGGTGAGGTAACGCCATTCACCTGCTCAGAGCGCACTTCCCAGTGCTGTCAGCGAGTGCCGTGCCCGCCACACTCCAAGCGCCGCGCGAGGGGCTGGAAATTCCATGGACAACCACAGGAGAGGGTGTGGAATCGTGTGCATTAGCACGTGAGCGAACGCAAAGCTAACTGCGGCCGCTCCCAGGAGGAATGGCACACGGAGCCCCGAGGCTCTGGCACGGCGCCCGATCTGATGAGGAAAGCCAGGGGCGCTTCCTGGAGGAAGGGTCCTTGGGTGATGATTTGAAGCATGAGAGGGATTGATGAAGAGGGGAGGGCTTGTGGCCGGGGCAGAGGCACCTCGGCGGGTGGCCGGCGTGCCCAGAATGCACAGGGGGGTGGAGAGAGGGATCTGGGAAACTGGATGTGGCCGCAGGGCCCCGAAGCATGTAGTTTGCTCTGTGAGGGCACGGGAGCCCCGGGAGGTGGAGGCCGTGTCAGGCCAGCAGGGAGGACGGGCCTCGCTGGTGTGATGTGTTCCTAGTGTGGTGCCCGCCTGGTCAGAAGGCCTCGGCCAGGCTCTTCTCTGCCTCAGGGCCTTTGCACTCGCTGGTCTCTCCCTACGTCTCCCCACACTGCTCTCTCCCTCCTTCAGGTCCCAGCTGAAGTGCCCGCGGGCCCCTCATGCCAGCCTCCTGCCCTTCTTGACCTCAGGTTTGTCCTGGACCCTGGTGGCTCTGCCCCCCTGCCCTGGCTGCCCCCACGTGACTGCTCCCTGGTGACGGGGCACCCCGTGGCAGCCCCGGCGCCGGTGGAGACGGTCCGTGGCTGCCCGTCACGCGAAACAACCCGAGTGCCAGGAGGAAAGGCACACGTTCGCTCGTAGGATGGTTCAGAGGCGCGAAGGGCTTTGGTCTGACGGCGGCGTGGGGTTGCAGCCTCGGGATTCGGAGGCAAACCTGCTGAGGCTGCAGTGGGAGCGCGGGGAGGAACGAGCGAGTCTCTGCTTCTGCCGCATCTCCTGCCCCCTGTGCCCCCCCTGCGCACAGCCCCCCCCGCACAGCCCCCCCACAGCCCCTCCAGTGCCACCCTGCACAGTGCCACCCCGTGCAGCCCCCCTGCACAGCCCCTCCAGTGCCACCCCACGCAGTGCCACCCTGCGCACAGGCCCCCCCCCAGTGCCCCACATCAGCAGCCGCTCTCCCTCCTCACTGCTCTTTGTCCTCCAATTTCCTGGCTCAGCCTCCCTTAGAGGGATGTCTGCTGTTCCGCTTGGATGCAGGCCTCGGGGGCTGAGGTCCATGAAATTACAGAACTTGAGCTCTGGGGGGCCACACACAGTGGGTAAGCCACTCTCCTCCCATTTTACAGGTGGAAAACTGAGTCCCGAGGGCTTACAGATCACGGGCACTGACCTGGGCCCTGCATCTGCCCCTCTGAGCCCAGGCTGGGCGCCTTGGTGGGGAGCGAGGGGGGCCGCTCGGGAGAGGCCGGCTGGGTGTGGGCCCCGGCGGCAGGCCGGGCAGCCGGGGACTCCGGGGTAGACTTTGTCACTGTTACGACAGCTGCTCTTGGTAACAGGCAAGCTGCCTCAGAAAATGCACGGCAGCCCCGCAGTGTGGCAGGAGGGCTCCCCAGACCGAGCCCCGAGCCCCCCGAGCACCTTCTCCGGGTCTCCCTCGGGCTCTGAGTTCTCCCGCACAAGGGTGGGGACAAGGGGACAGCAGGAGAGAAGTCAGGGAGGTGGGAAGGGCACTTTAGCAAATTTTGCTGCGATCCTCCTCGAGCGTTACCCCTTCTAATCCCTCAACAACCCTGGGCAGTAACCTCCTGTCTGTTCATCCCATCAATAGTGCTTACTGAGCACCTACTGTGTGCCAAGCCCTGCTCTAGGTGCTGGGAATGTAGCAGTGATTGAAAGTCTGTCCTCAGACCCCATCGCCTTCTGAGGGGCCGTGGAAATCCAACCAGCAAGCAAATGAAGTCGTCTAGTGGACAAGTCGGAGAAGGCGCCCGGCGGCTCTCTCGAGGGGGCGACATTTGAGGGAGGACTGGCCGGTGAGGCCGAGAGAGCTCCGTGGGTCTCCTGAGCACCCTTGCGGGCAGTGTACCCTGGGCAAACTTCCCAGCCCCTCCGAGCTTTCCTGTCTTCTAACTCAGGCGAGAAGGATGGGCCTCCATCAGGGGGCCAGGCGCAAACGGGGCGTTGGGAAAGCCCGGCCAAGCCCGCTGCTCCCCCTGCTCCGCCCCGCCGCCCGCTCGAGCTTCCCCCAGCCCTGCCCCCACCGTTCTTCACCGTGGTCTGGGAGGCTCATGTGGGGGTGCAGAGAGCTGGGCCGCTCCTCCCAGACACCCCTGGCCAACGCCCAGCTCCGGGCCTGACCCGAACGGTTTGGGCAGGCACCTCGCGAACTGCGAGTGAGCGACAGTGGTGGCGGGAGGCACGTGCCAGGGCTCAGAGTCATCTCCCTTCCGGGAACTGCCGGCAGCACTGACAGTAAGGACTTAATGAAGCCTGTCTCCCTCCTCCCCGCAGCCTCGCGGCATCGCAGATGAGGAGTGAGCTGGCTGGGGTCCTGCAGAGGGTGGCACCTGGTGTCACCTTCAAGCCTCCAGGCTGGACAGGCCTCCAGGGGGTGGGGCACCAAGCCCAACCCCCCAAGCCTGCCACAGGCCCTCGGGCTCCTGCACAGGGTGCCTGGGGCTCACCCCTCCTGCAGCCCCAGCCCTGCAGGCCGCGGCTCCTGGCACCTGTTTGCACTGTGGCGAGTGAATTATGGCCCAGCCCGGGGCTGGGCTAGGCTCGAGCGGGGACGCACGTGCTCTAATTACCAAATGTCCTGTGTGATTAACTGGGAAATTAATAGGCTGAGTGCTCCGTCTCCACCTGGCGAGCATCTCTGAAGCCCATAAACACGCCCGATCCAAGTGCCGCTGGGGGGCGCGGCCCGTCCCCCCATCCATCGGCTCCCAGCGATTTACGGGCCTTTCCCGCAGGTTGTCTCTGTGCCCAGACCTCAGTCGGGAATCCTCAGGGCTGGCCCCGCCTCGGCCTCGGCCCCCCTTGCCCTGATGGGCGCCCCTGCCCGTGTGTGGCACCTCCCCTGACTCTGTTTCCCCACTTGCACAGCAGAGCCTCGCCCAGCGTGGGCCTGTCCTGAGGGTCAGCTGGACGATGCTATGATGTGTGTGGCTCCTTCCTCTCCTGGCCCCTCTGTCTGGCCCACCCACCTGAGGGTCTCTGGCCTGCTGAGCGTTCAGGTGACCTGCGCCAGAGGCTCCGGCCGTGTCCTGTAGGGGGGACTGCCAATGTCCCCACGCCACAGGTGGGCCCGCCTTCTGGCCGCATCTCCTCGTCCTGCGTGTTCCCTGGGGGGCTCCAAGCAGGCAGGGCGGGGGGGGGGGCCCTGCGTTCATCCCCGCCAGCCACTCGGCTGTGCCCATCTTTCTCTCCAACACCAACGTGCACCTTTGATCCTTTTGGCTTTTATACGCATGTGGGGAGAGCAGAGGCGAGGAGGAGGAGGGGCAGGGCACAGGCGGCCGAGGTCACCACACTCAGCAGAACCTGAGAAGTGTGGCTGCGTGGTCTGCAGGTCTGTGGATGTCCTGGCCTTGCTTCTTACAGGAAGGTAAACTGAGGCTGACAGGGCACAGGGCCCCACACCCCCTCTGCACCCCGTCCCCACAAGACGGATGGTGGGCGGTGACCATAGCACCTCAGGCCCACCGCCCACCCAGAACGCTCCCCCCACCCCCCTCCCTTGCTCCGCCAGCAAAGGCGCTCTTGCTTAGGGCTGGCCAGCGCTGTGGACACTGTGGGTGGCAGGCAGCCTGGGCCACCACTCACTCCCGGGGGGGCTGTGGGACTCGGTGGATTCATCTGCGGGGTGGGCGACGTGAACGGTGAACAGGAAGCCTGTGTTAAAGCCCCAGGAACTGCAGCTGGCAGGTCCCTGCTCCTGGGGAGGATGGGGGGGGGGCGGGGGCTGGGAGCTGTGGGGGAGGGGCGGTCCGCATGGGGAGGCGCAGAGAAAGTCCTGGAGGCACGAGGCAGATGGAGCCGCCTGAGGGGGGAGTTACTCCCCGCACGTGCCACATTAGCAGTAAATTGGACCATTTTTGAGGTCATTTTATCTTGGGCCCACTTTGAGCATTTCAAGGATTTTAGCCCATTTCTTCTCTGGCAGCTCACCCAGCCGCTGGCCCGGGAGGGGTTGGGGGAGGGGCAGTGCTGGCTGAGGCGGGGGTCTGGGCGCCCTGGTGGGTGGTTGGCAGGCTCAGCGCCCCCCTCCACCTGCTCCCAGAACTGAATTCCATTGGGATTAACATTAAGTGTATTTAAAAAAAAAGTCAGGGCCCCGAAAAGCGAGAATTAAGTAGATTTTAATATTCATCAGGCCTCTGGAGAGGGAAGACTTCCTAAGTTTAGAACTAATACAAGGAATCAGGAGAGAAAATATGGACAGATTTGACTGCATGAAAATGAAAATCTTCTTCATGTCAAAATTAAACCACCAAATAAAAAGGCAAAAAAAATATGGTCTGGGAAATATATTTGCAGCAAATATGACAGACAAAGGCTTAATTTCTTTATTAAATAAAGAGCTTATAAGAGTATCTGCAAAGACATGGAGCTACATACAATGTCAAGTTCAGTGTTTTTTTGTTTTTTTTAGGCTCTTAAGGTGATAAAGGGAAACAGGCTGGAGGCTCACGGGCGGACGCGGCATGTGCGACTGTCGTCACGTTGGCCGTGATTTCTAGGGAGCCGTACGATTTACACACCTGCTTTTTCTTTCTATTTTCCTAGATTTGTTCGGTTCTCTTTAAGGAATATGTTTTACCTTAAAAAATGTGTGATAGGAGTCCATCGATTTTTGGACTCAATTATTATCATCGTTATTACTGGGACTGGCACACCTGCTGAGCTCAAGACGCACACAGCGCCACCGTGTAAGGTGCCATTTACCCGCCATCTGCCGCGGGAGGCGCTTACCATCGTCCCCGTTTTAAAGGTACAGAAATAGGTTCAGAGCGGTTCAGTGGGAGGCGGGGGTTTGAACACAAGCCCTGACCCTGAGTCCTGCTGGGACACCAGCTGAGGACACGGACGGGTGTGGTCCCTCAGCAGCACTTCTGGCTGCGTGTACGGATCAGACCCCGCACGCAGGAGGGCGGTGCGTCCCATCCTCGGACTGACCCCCTCCCCTTGACAGCGCCAGGAGCTGAGGCAACGTGGGGGGAATCGGCAGGAGGCGAGCCTACGCCGTCACACACGTGCACTAAATGCTTATTAGAAATATGGAAACAAGGCCAAGATATTCTTAGACTAACTGACTAAAAATCCTTGAACTTGACACAAGTTGGAGAAAAATAACAGAGAAAACATGCAAAAATGCTCAGAAGCAGCTACACTCCCCCTCCTGGGTCGGCATGCGCTCCGTGTGGTGATTCCCATTACGACTGTGAGGAGGGGCCATCCCGAGATGGATTGTCTCAAACGGTCCTTGAAAGCCAGCACGTGAAAACAAGCTATGGGATGAAAGGTCCCAGACAGAAAGCCCAACATGGACACAGAGGGGCCGGGGCACCTGCAGTACGAGCCCAGTGTGCTGCCCTGGGCTCAGAGATGAAAATAGCTTGGCCCTAATAAGGTGGCATGAGCCCCGTCTCGGCACATTGGAGGCCTTCCTGGAGGAGGCTTTGTGTGGCTGCCTGGGGAGTGAGGTTGATTCCAGGACGGTGCAAGCCTGGGACACGAGGAGGATTGAGGGGACATGGCCAGTGGTCTGTTTGGTGGCACTCGGCATGCCCTGGGAGAGGCAGTGGGAGGCCGGGCAGGCAGGTAGGAGGCAAGCAGACCCTGAGGGTCAGAAATGATCATTCTGCCTGTGCCTTTAGCCACCAGGAGATGAAAAGGTGGCCAAAGGCCTCTGAAGGTTGCCTTGAAAATCCCAGTGTCTTGGGGGAACTAAAAAGGAAAGATCCAGCAACAAGGGGTGGGGTGGTGAGGTAGCTATTCGTGGAAAAAAACCTGACTTCCTCATCTTCTTGCACCCCTTCCCCAAGGAAGCTATTGTTCCCATTTTGCAGATGAGAAAATTGAAGGTCAGAGAGGACACAGAGCCAAAGCCCACGGCCTTCTCAGCTCTCATCCCTGTGGCGTGAGGCGTGGCTCCTTGCCTGGCCCCAGACCACGTTCCACCATGCCCTTGTTGGGTTCCCTCCTTCTGCTTCAAGACAGACCTCCCGAGGGCTCCTCCTGGCCTGGCCTCTTTGCTCGTCCCGGGGCTGGGCTATCTCCAGCCTACAGTCATGCCACCAGAGGGCCGGGCCAGGTCGGACTCAGCCTCGCGTCAGGCTGGACCCCAAGAACAAGTGCCTCTCAGCTGGGGGCGATCTTTGGCGTGGGCTCACTTGCTCCAGGTAAAACTAATGCCAGCTGCGGGCCTGTGTCCAAAAAATGTCATTCAACTCAATTCACATAACTCGCCTCCACTTCTTCCAGTTGCCTCTCTCTGCTCAGCCCCAGGCTTCCGACTCAACTCCTCAGTGCAAACCAAATCGGGCCAATTTACCTTCAATTCCATTCTATTGGATTCCTTCCACCCAATCCGATTTCCTTTCTGCAATCCAGTGAAATTCAATTCCTTCAATTCATTTCAATTGTCCTCAGTCCAGTTATGGACTTTAACCCAATCCTGGCCAATAATTCAACTTCAATCAACTCTCCAGTTCTTCCTATGACGACTCGGCTTGCCTCGGCCACAGCGGGTCCCTGGGTGTCCTCGCCGATGTGGATGACCTCAGTGCCACCTTCCCGCATTTTGACCACCTGAGCCCTGCAGGGTGCTGTTCCCCCCCACAGTGGGATGAGAGGTTCCCCTCTGGAGAACGACCTGGGAAAGGTGTGACACCCCCACCCCCCCCGGCTCTGAGTGAAGCGATTGAAAGTCTGTCACTTTGAGGTCTCGTGACGACCCTGGGAGAAAATCCTCATCTCCATCGGAGGGCTGGGGAGGTGGAGGCACAGACCTTCCATCATAGCTCGGTGTCTGTGGTCTTCCAGACCTGGGAGTTCAGGCCTTGCACCTGGCTGTTCAATGGCAAAGCTTTCGGTTGATATTTACATGAGAAATTAATACCAATTTAGTCGATGCATTTGTTCAACAATGTCAAGTGATTACTGTGTGCTGATCAGTGTTCCAGGCAGTAGGGAGGTGGTGGTGAGGGCTGGAGCCACAGTCCTAGCCTTCTGCACCTCTGGCCCTGGGGGTGTGAGATGAAAGCCATGTGAGCGATGTGTGGTGGGTATGGGTGGGTCAGGAGTCAGGGGCACACAGTAAGTACCCGATATGGATAAAGGGGCTCATGATCTTCCTTGAGTGTCAAGGGATGACGCTCACCTGGAACCAGGTCCTTGTTCGAGCCTGGCATTCCACACTCCTGCCTGCAGGTCAACAAGGTGTCCGGTGCCATCACGACTTCCAACAGGCTTTGCTCTTCCATTTACACCGCACATCACTCCCCTGCTTCTTGGTATCCCTGCGTCCCTGTTGTTCTTGGGACCTAATGTCAACCTGGCTCCCAAGAATTCAGCCACCATAGGGATGCCTTTGTAGTCCTTCTGGATTCCCTGGCTTTAGCTGCTCTAGGTGAACCCCTTACCCGGTGTGGTGGTCATCTCATGCTTCCGCTTTACTGGGTGACTTTGGTACTCCAAAGGCAGTAGGACTTTGACCGTTAAGCATATGCACATAGAGGATGATCGAAAAGGCAGAAACAAAGGCTTGGAGGTCAGTGAAGTATACACAGAAGTGAAATTAGGGCAGTGGGAAGAAGGGGGTTGAAGGAGTCTGAGCAAGTGTGGGACACCCGCCTTTCCTGGGGGAAGTGTGTGCCTTTGGGCCCAAACCACATGGGATGAGTCTGATCTCTACATTCATTTCCCATCCAGCCGGTGGTTGGGCTTCCTCTCTGCTCCAAGAGCCTCTCCTCCGGACATGGAAGAATCGGTGCTTCAGCACCGTGTCTCTGTGGACAGCGCCCGACCGCCATGCTGTTGCTTCTACCTTCTCCCTCCACATCACCAGCTCTGGCTTCATCCTCCGCACGACCCTTTATCTGATGGTGAATCTGACCAAAGGCACTGCTGAGAGACAACAGCTTGTCCCTGCCCTCCCCACCCCCCTAGAAAGGCTTTGCTTCTTTAGAGGCAGGAGGAACTGGATTCAAATCCAACTCTCAGCATTACCGTGACTTTGACCTGTAGCTCTCTACCTGTCACACATGGTGGCTATGAGGAGTTAATGAGGCAACATTTGTCAGGTGCTTGACAAAGATCAGGGCATCAACAGCTGTTTGTTTCTTCCTACTAAGCAGCATATTTCTGTTTTCCCAGGGATTCCCAATGCCTGAGCCAGATGGTTGAGGGGCAGACACTATGGCAAGCCAGTGGGGGAGGATGTCTTTAGCCAGCTTCGTGCCAAGGTGAGCCTTAGTGTAAGGCTGAGAAGGGGCTCTGTTGTGACACCTCCTCAGGTATTTTCTGGGAATAAAGAGACCCCAAGGGTATTTGTGTGTTTAATGGTGGATTCTGTAAGAGCAATGCTTGACTCAAGGGATGGAGAACGAAAGGTAAGAGTTCAGCAGGCTGGGAGGACGCTGGGGACATTGGGTGGCAGCTTGCCTTTCCTGTCACCTTGTTCCATGGCTGCTTGCCCATTCTTGGCTGAAACTGGGCCCTTCTGAGAGCCAGCCCCCCTGCCTTATGAGTGGCTAGGACAGAATCACAGGTGGAGAGACACACTGCCTGCCTGGGACGCACCAGGATGCTCTTGTAGTCTGGAGCAGAAAGGCTGCTGCTGAGTGTGGCGTTGACGGTGCCCCAGTGATGTTGTGTGAGACTCAGAATTCTGTCTCATCCCTGTGGCTCCAGCCTCCTGGGTCGGGGGCTTTCCGTCTTGTTCACTGCTTTTTGCTTCTTGGGCCAAAGATCCTCAGTGTGTGTCTGGCATCCGTGCTAGCTGAGGACACCCAGCACTTGCAGCCTGGCCTCTGCTCACATCTCACCGGTTTGCTGTGTCCTCACCCCTGCAGCCTACGAGTCCCTCCCACCCACTGTCCCACTGTGGCCGGGCGGCTCTTCGCCAGCATGGAGGACCTGGGATTTCAGAACAGGAGCTCCACGGACAGCACCCCTAACCCAGGGGCGGGGCACCGCAGCCACCACACCTGGCGCTTCACGCCTGCCCGCCACACAATAACCCTAGAGGCAGGCATTGCGGTTCCCGCTTTTCACTGGCCCTTAGAAAGCAGGAAAAGTGGCCGAGGCCATTCTGCAGGGAAGTGGTGGAATTTCCCGAGCTCTGACGAGAGCAAGTCACAGCTGCCTGTTATGATGCCAGGAGCGCGGAGGTTCAGGGAGAGGGTGTGGTGAGGGGTGGAGAGCTCAGAGTCACGGCAGGTGCCTGGCAAAACCAGAGATGGGCTCTGAAGAAGGAAGGCAGAGGAGGCAGAGAGCAGCTCTCAGGTGGAATGGAAGATGATGATTTACGGGCAGGCCTGGCGCTGTGCGGGAGGGGAGGGGAGAGGCAGGGGCCTCTGGGGGCGCTTCCTGGATGAGAGGGAAGGTTGTGAGCTCTGCGCTGGAATCTGGCTGTGACATGGCTGAGACTGCCCAGTTCTGGCGGCCCCGCCCCTTCCTCCTCCCTCCCCCCTCCCTGACCACGCGGATGTGGCAGGAGCTGCCAATCCCCACTTGGCCCTGCCCACCTCCCGCAGCTGATTGGTGCAGAGATAGCCACATGACCCAGCCTGGGCCAATCAAAGTGCTTCCCTAGGATTTCCTATTAATAAAGGCCAATCTCTGGACCCCGTGTGAACTTGAAAGTGTGCCCCTTGGAAGCGGTCAGCCCTACATTTCCTACTAGGTGGGTGCTCTGTGGCAAGAGTGAGGCTGATGGCAGGAGGAAAGGAGAGATGGGGTGGGGGGGGGGAAGGGAGTGGTACTCAGGAGGCCCAGCTGCTTCTCGGAGCCTAAATGCCCCTCCTAGGAGAGGTGCCCCTGCCGGCCAGTCCCCAGCACCCCTGCCACACCCCATCCCTGCCTTGTGTGGGGCTTGTCACTTCCTGACATTCGCTCCGGTATTTTCCGTTACTGTCCATTTGTGTACGTGCTCATCTCAGTCTCCTCAGGGCCTGGAACAGCGCCTGCCCCCACAACACTTCTGGATTTGCACAAACGAGCCCTGAACTCCTGGTGGACCTGGTGCCGAACTCTCCCGGGATTCCAGAGCCAGTCACTCCTCTCACCGTCTAAGCGTTTCTGCCATTCGCAGCCAGGGGGCCCTGAGTAAGAGACCCCGGGCCTTGGACAAGTCCTGTCTGCCACCTGCAGAATGGGGAGGAGGGGACAGCATCGCTCAGGTGCTAGCTCCCCCGTGGCCGCGGGTCCCCACCATGGGACATGGTGGGAGCCCGCATGGTGGGAGCTGAGATCAGCCTGCATTAGCTGCCGCCTCTCTGTCTGGCAAGTGCAGGATTCGAGGTCAGCCCTCCACTCGCCCTGTGGGATTTCTCTAGTAACCTAAACCTGTGCTCATCCTGCTCCAAGTACAGAGTGCGGGCACGTACAAACTGTGCAGGCAAGTACAAAGGTGCCCCAGAGAACCAGCTGGAATGAGCTGTGCCAGGCAATGCACCGTTCACGTGCCAGGGATAACTCTCGGAGGCAAGCCCTTTGACAGATGAGGAAACTGAAGGTCAGGGAGGTTCCCTGGCTTCCCCACGTCACACAGCACCTTTGTGGCTTATCTCAGTAAAACCGTGATTAGCCTAATTCCTTAGCTAGTGCTTGGGTCCTGCCAGGCCCTCCCCCGCTCCTCTCCTGGATCCCCATGATGTCACACCGTGTCCCCTGTGATGCCACTTGGATGCCAGAGCCCCAGCCCCAGGCCAGAGAGGTGAGTTCACAAGTTGGATGTCACACACCAAGCCGGGCAGGGGAAGGTGAGGCAAGCTCTCCCTCCTGTCCTCACTGCGCTCTCTGGAGTCACCAGACGCGGCCCCGGCCCTCGGGGAGGCCCAGTGCCGCGTCACGTGGCAGGTGCAGGGGGACAGGGAGTGTCCGGGGTGGGGAGCCTGTCCCTGCTGCGGGGCCACGTGCGGTGTGTGAGAGTGACAGAGATAATTTGCCAAACACCATCTGAGCTGAGTGCATTTTGATGAGGATGAGGATTCTTTAAATTTTAAATTAGAAATTACATTTTTTCCCCTGCCAAAATAAAGATGAGAAATCAGATGAATCTGGTTCAAAAAGGGGCTGGAACCAGGGAAAATGTGTCTGACAGACTCTCTGTTGAGCAAACAGACCTGGATGCCCAGAGTGAGCCTGGAGGTCGGCCCCCGGGACCCTTGGCTCCCGGACCCTGGGCAGCCGTGCGGGAGCTGTGGGGACCCGCACTGGGGGCAGGAGCCCTGGCCTCCCGCTGGCAGGGGTGAGGGGCTGCTGGGGTAAGAGGCAGGCGTGTTCTCTCTTTTGGAGAACAGACTTGCTCGTCTCTGTTTCCGGAATTGCCATGGGATGAGCGGATGGGACGGACGTGGTCAGCTTGCTTCTCTGCCATCGGTTTCTCTTCCCGAGCACCCGCACCTGGACGGTGCCAAGGGGAAAGGTGGCATCTGAAGGTGCAGAGGCAGGAAGGGGCCATCCAGGGGCAGCGGCCCCACGAGGTGGGGGGGGGGACGGTGGCCTGGACACGCCCAGGGACTTGCTTTCTCCTGCTCTGGGGGCCCCATGTCTCACGCTGCCGCAGGGCTGAGAGTTTCTCCAGGGTGGGGCTCAGCCCCGTCTGTTTCCCACGGCATCTTCGAGAGAGCCTTTGGATGCTGTCTCTCCCATTCTACAGGTAGGGAAACTGAGGCCCAGGAGCCTGACTGGGGGCAGCAGTGGAGGCCGGAGGCCATGGGCAGGCTCCCGCCCTGGGCGCTGGCTCTGGTTCTTTGAGAGAGAGCCTGTGCGTCACCTCCCCTCCCAGCCTGTCAGCCTGGACGCTGCTTCTCTACGGAGAGCCCCCCTCCGACACAGAGCCCCCCTTTCATTGGAGCCCGCGTCAGCCAGGCCTCCTGGGAGGCGTCACACGCCCTCTCCCCGTCGTGTCCCTGACACACTTCAGTTTACATCATCTGCTCCCGTTGCCAATCACCTGGTCGCATCCGGTCCACAGCAGCCACATGACGGGGCACCACGACGACCCCCACGCCAACCCAAGCAAGTCGTCCCACAGCCTACCCGCACCCCTCCCCTGGGAAGGCCTGTCAGACGGGGCCTTGGGACCTTCACAGCTCACTTCCCGCCGTGCAGCTCTCCCCCTGCTCCCCTCAGGCCAGGGGAGCCCCCGGCCTCCCTATCCTTCGTCACTCACCTGTGACTCCTCCCCCCATTCCCCACCTTTCCCCTGAGAGCCCGCCAGGCAGGCGGCAGCAGGACCTTCTCCTGCTTCTGGAAACAGGTGATGCCAGTTCTGTGGACCAACCACCGTGTTCGTGTGGCTGGTCTCCTGTGCTCTCCACCCCAGGGGCCCCTTACCCGGAGAGCTTGGGGCCACACCGCCCAGTGTGCAGGGCCGCCCAGCCTCCTCTTCTCACCCCCAACAAGGCGGCCCTTCCTGGAGTGTCCATGGCCTTCCCTCCACAGCCCTGGACTCGGTCTGCCTTCAAGGTCACTGCCATGAGATTTAAAAAAAATTTTTTTAACGTTTATTCAGTTTTGAGATACGGAGCGTGAGCAGGGGAGGGGCAGAGAGAGAGGGAGACAGAATCTGAGGACAGGCTCCAGGTTCTGAGCTGTCAGCACAGAGCCCGACGCGGGGCTCAAGCTCACGAACTGCGAGATCATGACCTGAGCCGAAGTCGGACGCTCAACCGACTGAGCCCCCCAGGCGCCCCTGCCTCGGGAATTTTTTAAGTGAGATTTAAAATAACATCCCACATCCAGGCCACGGACGGGGACACGAAAGGGAAGGCACCACAGCCTCACGTGGCACCTTGGACGGATGCTGAGGGACCCAAGCTGCCACCTCAGGGAGGGGGCGGGGGTGGGTGCACTCTAAGGGGGCAGCACGCGGGCACCTTGTGGGGACGGCAGCTCTGCCCCTCAGCTGTGGCGGCGGCTGCACGCACACGCACACGCAGACACGCAGACACACACGCACGTGCACACACACACATCTACACATAAACCCATACTCATATGCCTGGAGACGCACGCACTTGCTCTCATGCACACGTGAGCCCGTGTCATCACCGGTGACACGGGGCGAGGTCTGCAGGTGTCCCCAGTCGGTGTCCTGGTCTTCCCCATGCTCTGTGGTGCCATGTGACCCTTGTGCCCACGGTGAAGGAGACACAGGACTATTGCTGCAACTTCCTAACTTTGCTTCCAGATGGGTGTCTGCTTTGTGAGAGGGCTAGAGAGGCGGAGGGGGCAGGCTGGGCCAGGGGGCGGGGGGAGGGGGAAGACGAGGGGTTGGGGAGAGGAAATGGGGGGCCAGGACGAGGGCCAGAGGCCGTGCCTGGGGACTAGAACGGATGGGGGTGGGGGCGGAGCTGGATGGGACTCTGCCAGGGCGGAGCCAGCCCTTCCCTCTGGGGGGCGCCCCTGGGGGCCTCCTCCAGCCTGGCAGTGGCCCCCGTGGGGCTCTGGGACCTGGGGCAGCCTGGGGGGGGCCCTGGGCCGTGCGCTCCTGCAGTCTCAGGTCTCCGCCCGTCTGGGTGTGGCCCTGGGTCCGAGTGGCTGTCCTCTGCTGCCGGGCTCAGTACCCTGACAGCCACCTGCTCTGTATCTGTCCCAGACCCCGCCGAGCCTGCTGTCAGAGGGCGGAGGCAGGTTGCCTGGACTCCGGGCAGCCCTCCCTGCTTCCTGTCCGAGGGAGGCCCTGACGGCGCCGCGCACAGTGGGGGCAGTGACGTGTGATGGGGGCGCTCAGGGCGTCCAGCTGGCCTGCGCTGTGTGCTGGGACAGACCCGGGTGACCTGAGCACCTGTGTGTGGGGTTTCCTCCTCACTGACGGCTGGGCTGTGGGTCTCCCCTGCTGCTGCCTTAGACCTCCACGTGGTGTGGCGGGCTCTCCGCACTTCCTCCCTCGGGCCAGGAGGCCAGAATCCGGACTCATGCTGTGACAGGGCTGTGCCCCTCGGGGTCACTGGAGGAGGTTCCTTCCTGCCTCTGCCATGTCCGCTGTCCCACGGCGGGCAGCCACTTCCCTGCCTGGTCCTCACACGGCCCTCTCCTCCCCGGGGCCCCTCACGTGACCCCACTCCTGTGAGTGTCTGTGAGTCCCCTCTTCTTCCAAGGACACCCGTCCCTGGGTTGAGGGCCCATTCTGCTCCGTCATGACCTCATCGCAACCACTGACCTCGGCAGTGACCCTGTTCCCCAACGCACTGCCGTTCTGAGGTTCCGGGTGAGACTCTGACGCATCTTCTTAAGGTTCACTTCAGCCCATAACAAGGGCCCTGCCCAAGGCCCAGCTGGGGCCCAGTGGTCCCGGGCCAGGGCCCACCGTCCCCTGCATCCCAGTCGGGTGACTGTCCCCCACCTGACACAGCGAGGCCACATGCCAGCAACTGGTGTGGCCCCGTCTGGACACAGCTTTCAACCCCAGGCTCCCATTGCATGGGGTTCAGCCTGATGCTCCTCGGGGATCCCTTCCCGCCCCTCAGCCCTGGGTCTGGGGTGTCCCCTCCCCGTGCCCCCGTCCCTCCCTCTGCACAGGCTCTCTTTCACGCAGCCCCAGCCTGCCCCGTCTCTCCAGTTGAGCCCATAGTGATCCTTTCCTGAGGGTGGCTGCTCTGTTTTTCTGGGGGAGGAAAAGGAAAAGCATTCTTGATTTTAGATGCACGAACCCGGGGGCCGGGTGAGTGGTGGCTCTGGCTGCAGACAAATCCTCACTCTCCAGGGCAGCCTGTGACCCAGGCGGGGCTCCCCGAGGGCTCCGTGTCCTTGGCTCTGGCGTCACCGATGCTGAGGGGGGACAGCAAAAAGCCCCAGACGGAAAAGCTCAGACTAGAAGTTAGGGGAGCCCCCCTCCCCAAACAAGCTCTTCCTGTTGGAGTCCTTTTGGTCCAGGCACCCCCCCCGCCCGTGGCCCCTGCGCACGCCCAGCCCCCAACGCCATTTCCCTGCCCGCCGTCTGTCTTCCCAACCAGACTCAGCTCCGTGGGGCACCCCTCTGCCCCCTCAGCCCGGCGCTGGCACTCGGGAAATGTCCGTTAATGTCGCCGTCACAGGCGGAACCGTGGGCAGATGAGGTGGTGATAAGCTCAGGCTCGGAGAAGCGAAGGGCAGCGAGGCGCTCGCTGGGGACATCTGGGCCTTGGCCGTGCCACGGAGGGGAGGGGACAGCACCGGCAGTGGGGCTGGGTTCTGGGGGCTGACGGGCGGGCGGGCTGCTGGGTTTCAGGTGGTGTCAGGCTGGGGAGGCGGGAGGTGCAGGACCGGGTGAGCCGGTGTGGGGCAGGGGGTGGGAGGGAGGCCCCGCTGCCCCTCCTCCCCTTCCTCTCCCCTGCTTCCCTTAACCGCCAGTCCCTGACGGAGGAGAAGGGCCGCCGGAGGCACAGGATGAAAGGGGCTGCTCATTTGTGACTTTAATCCTCTGCTGTGATCTTATCTCTGCGCGGAAGCTCCGTGTCCATCGATCCTGCGATCCTGCGCGCGGGCGTCAGCAGGGGGGCCTCAGCTATTAGCTCCTCAAGCCGCCCATCGACTGACAGCAGGCAGCAGGGTCCCCGCTGGGGCACCGCCCCTCCCCCCTCCTCCCCGGAGCCAGTGCCCCACCGGCTCCCGCCTCGCACTTGGGGTCTCCCCACTCGCCAATGGCCTTTCTTCCCAGGGGGACCTCCACTCTGGGTTGGACGGTCCGGCCGTGTCCTCTCTGCCTCTGGGGGGTGTGTTCAGACGGGCTTCGCGAATCCCGCAGGCCGCTGGCTAAATGGGGGACAGTAGAGATCGGTGGCGGCGTCCTAACAGCACGACAGTGCCAACCACGCGTCCCCAGGGCACGAGTCTGCCAGTGCGGCCGGGGGTCATCCCTCCTGGTTGCTGGGTCCCCAGGCAGGCGGGGCCCCTCCCTCCATCTGTTCCTCTTCCCAAGACCCCACCCTGAAGTCCCGCACTCTGGGCGCTGGGGGCTTCTCTCCTGGGGGCTCTGGGGCAGCGGCTCTGCTGCCTCAGGGTCAAGTCTGGGCCAGGTGGCCTGACCTGACACCCTTACCTGGCAGGGTGGCTCTCTCCCCAACCTGCTCAGCTCCACCTCTGCACACCGCTATCCCTAAGGCCTCATGGGAAGTCCACCTCCTGCGGGAAGCCCTCCTGGTGCCCTGGTAGGAGAGCTCCTCCCTCCCCAGGTGGCCGAGGGCTGCCCTGGAGTACGTGCTGGCTGCTCTCATCCGACTGCAGGTCCTGAGAGAGCGCGTCCCCCGTCCTTCGTTCCTGGGCCACGCATTCCCGCCTGCTGTTGACCCGGCCGCCCTGCTGTTCAGAGCTCTGCCTTCACTGCCTCTGGCTTCATGTGGAGGGACACCGCTCAGGGCCAGTGACGAACTGAACTAGTGGCATTTGTTCAGAAGGCGCAGTATCTGGTGCCACTGCTGTTTGTCCAAGGACACCCCAGAAGCCAACAGAATCCCTTCTCCGAGCGGGGGCTTCTGGGAAAGAGCTGCTGGGCCCCAGCTGGCAGGATATCTGGCTTCCGGAATGAATGGGGGGGTGGCCTGGCCAGCACAGTGGACACCAGGAAGGGACGCCCGCGAGAGCCATGTGAGGATCGGACTGGCCAGGCCTGGCCTGAGCTCCTGGCCTCGTCCTCGGGGACCTGAAGGCCGGCAGAGGGGCCACGGTCCAGCCCTGCCAGACTGCTGCCCAGGCCCCAGGGACAGGGAGGAGCATCAGGGACCCGGGAACCCAGCCCCGACTCACACAGTCTGCGTGGCTCTGGCAAGAGCCTGCCTCCTTCCCTCACGTGTGGGGACGTGAGGCCCACCCGCGGGGAGCTCTGGATGGATGAGACGGGGCCTGCAGGCCTGGGGACAAGGCGCCTGATCACCGAAGGCTGGAGCTCCGGGCCCTTGTGCTCACTCTGGCTGCTCACAGGGTGACAACTGCCAATCCCTGCCTCCAACGCTCTGCTCCGCCTGGGGACTGTCACCCTGAGCAGGACCCGCCCCCCTGCCAGCCTCCAGCCTGCCTTCGAGGCATGAGGGGAGGGAGGACAAGGTCTGTATCTATCTTAAGTGCGAGGGGGCTGGCCCGGCGCCAAGGCCTCGTCCCGTCTGGGCTGGGAGCTGCTCCCCGCCGACAAGTCATTCTGGACTGTTCGCCCCAGCCCAGCGCGGTTTCGAGGGAGGCGGGAGCTCAGTGGGCAGCCTCCTTCCT
The DNA here is from genome assembly GCA_028646485.1 of Cryptoprocta ferox. NCBI lineage: Eukaryota > Metazoa > Chordata > Mammalia > Carnivora > Eupleridae > Cryptoprocta > Cryptoprocta ferox. The sequence goes on along the minus strand of CM053569.1, from coordinate 2,047,889 downwards.
GGCCGGCAGATCTCCTGGGAGCGACAGAGGCTCAGGGCAGGCTTAGGGCGGTTTGCCAAGGCTTAGGGAAAAGCCGGGCTCAGGGGCAGACTGTAGAGGCCATAACTGTCCTCGGGGCCCTGCCCCGGACACAGCCCCGGGGACCTGCCTGAGGCGTGGCCGCTCTGGAGGGGAGGGGGCCCCACCTCCGGTGGCCCCTGGCCTTGAAAGGACCCAAGAGAAGCAAAGGAACAGATGTAAGAAAGTGACTCCTGACCTGATTATGGGCTGAACCCTGACCTGGGTCACACGTTGGGCTCTGAACATTAGTCACATACTGAGCCTTGACCGTGGTCACATACTGACCTCTGACCCTGGTCACATGCTGAGCCTTGACCCTGGACACACGGAGCCCTGACCCTGGTTACACATTGACCCCTGGCCCTCGTCACACTCTGACCTCTGACCCTGGTCGTGCTGAGCCCTGACCCTGGTCGCACGGAGCCCTGCCCCAGCAGGGAACCTGGAGGGCTGTGCCGCGGGCAGCTCATCCGCACGCTGAGGCTCTGGGAGAACAGCCTTGTCCCCATGCGGGAGCATGTCCCTTGCACGTGGGGTCTGCGGGGTCCCTTGGTAGCTGCAGCGGTAGATGCTGAAGGAGAGGAGGGGGAGGCCTTGCCCCAGACGGGGGGGCTCGGCCAGGTTCACCACAGAGCCTTGAGCAGGGGTGAGTCTTCCCCCACGCTACAGATGGGGAAACTGAGGCTTGGGAAGCGGTCTTCTCACGATGTCACTCAGAGTCACTGGTCCTGCAGTACGCAGTCCGGTTCCACACTCAGTGCTCCCCGCTCACCCACAGGGTGCCCGTGCCTTCAGGTGCCCCCCACCGGGTGCTCCCAGGCTCGGCACCACAGGTGGTTTCTCGCGTGCCGGACGGGGAGCCCTGCTGTTCCCGGAGGCCCCGGGTGTCAGCCTCCCTGACGCCCACGGGGCCTTGCTGGGCCCCCATCCTGGACGGGGCTCTGCAGGCACAGGGGTGGCGCCCACGGGGCCCTGGCTCTGGGCCTGCAGGGCGGCTCCGTGCCCGGTGGGGACCCAGCCCCTGTCCCTCACTTCTCTCTGCACCTCCAGGCTTCATCCCCGGGGAGCTGAGGGACGGTCACTTCGATACCTGGGAGGGGACCTTCTCCCCTGGCCTCCAAGGTCCAGGGGCCCCACCCTCAGAGTCCCATTTCACGGCCCCGGGCCCCAGGCAGGCGCACACACGCGCTCTCCATGTGCTCAGGCTCCCCACTCACATAAACGTGCAGCCTTTAAAATTTAATAAAAAACATACCAATTATAAAAGCTATTTACCCAGTCAAATCAATCATGGGCCGCGGCGTGTTTATGCCCGAACACCTGATTTCAGCTCATAAGTCACTTTTACACCCTCTTTAGCTCCTAAGTACCCAAATGAGCTGGCGGCACGTTCAGGAGTGATGGAGCCCACCCTGCTCGCACGCGCCCCCATGGCCCGGAACCGGGCCGTCAGACGGCCCCTGCGGAAGCCAGGACTTGGCCCGTCACGGCTTCCTGTCTGGAGTCCTCCTCCTCCCTGCGGGTCGTAGAGCCCAACGTCACCTCCTCCAGGAAGTCTCCCATACCCAGCTCAACTCAAAGCGTTCTCTCTCCTCCGAAGACCACACGTGCTGGCCACCTCCGCGCTCGCGAGGATCGCGCTCGCTCTCGTGGCCCGCCGCCGTTGCCGAGCGCCGGCTCCTCCAGGAGACTGTTTTCATCACAGGGAACATTCCAAGGAGGCTCAGCTGTGCCGTCCTGCTCATGGCGCCTGTGTGTCTGCAGGCGCTCGAGGGACACTCCCAGGGAAGGGACCTGCGGGCCAGGTGAGGGCACGCCCGTGCCGAGGCGCCATCAGGCGGACTCTGGAGCGTCGTGTTGATCGGAGGAGGGAGGCGCAGGCTAGAGAAATGTCCAGGCCACGGCGGGGACGAGGACACGCAGGCGGCAGGGTTACGGGGAGCAGCGCCCAGGGTCCCGCAGATCGGCTCTTCCGTCCGCGCCGACATGGCCTCGCTGAGTGACCTTCGGCCGACCTCCTACCCTCTCTGAGCCGTGGTCTCCTCGCCTTCAGGAAGGTGAGAGCTGGGTCAGCGCACGGCGGGTCGTGACGTCGGGGCCAGGGCTGGTGCTTCCTGCTTTCATCAGTGGCGTTTCTCAGGAGGCATTTGGGCCTGGTGGCTAAGTGCACAGACTTTGATAATATTCAATCCACTTGGGCTGGAGTCCCATCACTTGCTGTGTGATGCTGTGCGGGTCACTCTGTGCCACAGGCTCCCGTGGCAACCCAAAGGTGAAAAGCAAATACCTCTCGGGGTTGGAGTTGCACAGTGGGATTTACGGGTGATGGACGGAGCTGATGCAGCCTCCATGAGCTACAACAAAAAGCTCCCAGGCCTGGGATGAAGCAAGAGCATCGTAGCAACTGGATGTGAAATGCTTCCAGACTTTGGAGCCCCCGTGTCTACTGAGGTGGAGGGGACACGTGCAGGGACCAGGGCCCTGCTCCGCCCTGAGCCTGTGACCCCAGCTCATTGCGGGTCGCAGCCACGCTTCCTTCACTTCATCTGCAACAGGGACCCTAATACACCTCCCTGGCGGCTGCCGCGAGGATTAAGGCACGGGGTATGAGCGGGTGGCGTGGCACCTGCCACACGATAGAGCTCACAGCGGCTCCGCCGGCGACACTTAACTGTTAGGTGCTTGCTCTGCACCAGGTGATAAGCTAAGCAGCGCGCGCATTTCCTTCTGTTTAATCTTTCCAACTCTGCATTGGAATTTTATAAGAAAGCTTCACACGCATTTCCCATTTCACCATTTGCAGCTGGATTCAGCGCTAAGTCACAGGGACTCAAAATAGCAGCGGCCTCAATCAGAAAGAAGCTTATATGCGCCTCTTCCCTGAAGCCGGGAGGCAGGCGGCTGGCCGGACCCCGTCGCTCCATCTGCAGGGTCTCGGGGAACCCCGGGCCCTCCTTTCTTCTTGGTGATCCGCCAAGCGCGGCCTCCCTCCCCAGAGCCACTTCGAGGCGCAGAAGAGGTGCTGCAGGTCCGCCCCCACCATTTGCATCCCAGGACCCAGGCAGCGAGAGGCAGGGTGTGAGTGGCAGCTGACTTTTGCCACCGGCCCTGAAACTGCCCGCGGACACTTGTGTTTACGTCCCGCGGTCCAGAGCTGTGGGCACTGGGCCTCATCTGGCTGCAGGGGACAGGGGTCCGGGGTCTCTTTCTTTGGCCTGTGTGCCCAGTGAAACATCCGACTCAAGAGCGGGGGAAGGGGTGTCACAGGACAGAGGGCGTCTCTGACACACCCGTGCTGGGTCATTGTCTTCGAAACTTTGTCTAAGGAAGCTAACCCTTAATTTAAAGCAGGATTTCTTGGGGGTGCCGGGGTGGCTCAGTTGGTTGAGGGTCTGACTCTTGATTTTGGCTCAGGGTCGTGATCCTGGGGCTGTGGGATCGAGCCCCGCGCCGGGCTATGTGCTGAGCGTGGAGCCTGCTTGGGATTCTCTGCCTCCTTCTCGCTCCCCGCCCCTCCCCCACTCGTGTTGGGCATGTGCTTTCTCTCACGCTCTCTCAGAAAAGCAGGATTTCTTAACCCTGACACTATTATTTTGGGCTGGATGATTTTTTGTTGTGGGGGGGGACTTTGTTGTGCACACAAGGTGTTTAGCAGCGTCCTCGGCCCCTACCCAGCTGATGCCCACAGCAGCCCCTCCCCAAAGTTGCCAGATGTTCCCTGGGGAGGGGCAGTGCCCTTGGCTGAGAACCTGGGGGAGGGGCAGGGCCCTTGCCTGAGAACCTCCGATTTATGCCACAAACAATGATGACTTGAGGAGAACTGCCGTTCAGGGAAAAACGCGTCAAACATGCAGTGGCACCAATCCACGTGTCCACGGACAGATGGCTGGTTGAGCAAAATGTGGCCCATCCGCACAGTGGAAGATTACTCAGCCTTAAAGAGGACCGGAATTCTGACACCACAGGGATGGACCTGGGGGCATCAGCTCAGTGAGATGAGCCCATCACGGCAGGCCTGCGGCCCGGTCCCCCTGCTGTCGCCCAGAGTCGTGGAGTTCACACAGACAGGAAGTGGACTGGTGCCGGGGCTGCGGGAGGGAGGGGGGCACCTGCCTTTAACCGCGAGCAGGGTTTCGTGGGCGTGGGGCTTCCTTTCACCAGACAAGGAATGAATGTTCTGGAGGTGGATGGCGGTGACGGCCATGTCTGGAACGTACTGGACCCCATTCGACTGTACTTTTAAAAAGGGTGACGAAGGTGAATTTTGTGCTGCGTGTATTTTACCACAATAAAACACCTGGGGCCATGAACAGCTTCTGGAGGCCAGACCCCAGTGCTCCCTGCCCCCACCGCCTCCTCACCCCAGCCTGGTCTGGAGGGGCCGAGGGGAGAGGAAGAGCCTGGGGCCCGGTCGTGCCTCTTCCCAGTGAGTCACAAGCAGACAGTCGGCTCACCTCCTGGGTCCGCGTACCCACATAACCCCCGATCTGAGATCACAGTATTAAAACCCACATCCAAAGTCAGTAAATCTAGAGCCAGATGGAACTGAATGTTCCTTGAAACATAAAAGGGGAGGACATTTTAAGATTAGAAATGATTGACAAACTCACCAAGAAAAGGGACGGGTTGAGTCACGTAAAAAGGGGGAAATTCTGCATCCGGCAAACACAAAAGAGGCTGCAAGAAATCAACTGAAACGTGCAAAAATAGTCTCAGCAAAACATATTAATACATGTTAATATCTGCCTTGTGTGAAGAGTTTATAAAACGTGATAAGTATCATGCGCATCCTCAGATTATTGGTCAAAATACACGGGTACCCAATTCACAGGAAACCTGAACATAATTAGGGGAACAAACATGGGGAAACAACCCTCCCTCATTAGTAATAAAGGAAACGTGCATTAACACAAAGTACTTCTTGTTAATAAGGGGACAGACATTAAAACACAGTAATGTCCGAGGCGCGTCGCGGAAGGTACCACCATGGGTTCACAGCCGGGGGGAGGGGGAGGGGGTGCAGCCGGGCAGGCCCTGGGGACGGACGGTCGGCGATACACACCACATGCCTAAACGGGCTCCCTTCGACCCACAATTTAATCTCTAGGATGCTATCCTGAGGACGTAATCCTAAATACAAAAAAATACGTATTTTTAGCAAAATAATTAGCAACAACCTAAGTGTCTGAACATGGGGAATGGTTAAGTAAAGTGTGGTTTATCCAGTTGAAAGAATATTACAGCCATTAAAAATAATGTTTGCTAAGAGGAGGTGCAGAGAATGCTTGCAGGGAACAAAAAGCAGAATCCCAACAGGTAATATAATATGACGTGATTCCAACAATGTGAAAGGAATTTCACGTCCATATTTAAAAAGTCTATGAAGAAAAGTAGAGCTAAAAATAATGGCCCCAAATATCGGCAATGGCAACCTTTGTGTGGGGGGCTATTGGCAAAGCTTTGTTTTTGTTTTTTGTTATTTTCCAAATTTTCCCATACTTGATGGTAGTATTTTTTAAGTGTATTTATTCATTTTGAGAGAGAGAGAGAGAGCTTGCGCAGAAGTGGGGAAAGGGTGGAGAGAGAAAATCCCAAGGGGGCTCTGTACTGTCAGCGCAGAGCTCGACATGGGGTTCGAACCCACAAACCATGAGATCGTGACGTGAGCCAAGATCAAGAGTCGGACGCTCAGCTGGCTGAGTCACCCAGAACGCCCCGATGGTAGGACTTTTTGTAACACAAATGTTTTGCAAACACCTGGCGAGCCCCGGAAGAAATGGTTTGTGGTCAAATATTAGTGCACGACCCATGATTACACCAGGATCTTTAACTGTCAGCAACAGTGGCAACAGGGAGAGCCAGGCTTGCTGACAGCTTCACGTCTCCGTCCCCACAGCCCAGGCCCCGTGGCGGGTGCGGCTGGCCTGCTAGGTGTGAACGTGCCCTATAAGTCCATACGCACTTGGGAACACGGGCAGAAGACTCACCAGGCGTGCGCAAGGGGCCCGGGCACTGGGATACGAGCCTATGGTAATTGGGATAAATACTTGTGCAAGGGCACCAGCCTGAGAACACAGTCAGACTTCACACTAATGACCCAGCAGCTGGCATCAGCCTCTCTTCTTCTCCATCTGGAGTTTCATCAGAAGGTCCCCTTCCTACCTCTGGTTCCAGCTTAATTATCAATCGTGTCCCCATTTGGATGAGAAGTTACAGGGTCGCCCTATCCTTTGTGCTCTCAGAGTGGGTGTTCGGGAGCACGGGGTGGGCCCCTCGATTTGCCCACATGTCTTCACTTCGCTGCTCAGAATCCGGGGACCACTGAGCAGGTCTGCAAGCTGTCTGACAAGTGCGAGGGCCAACAGGAGCACTCTCCGGGTGGACAGAAGAGCCTGGGGCCACCCCAAGAGTCCTGGGGATGCCCTCGTGTGTAGTCAGGGGGCCGCAGCTCACTGGAACGCTCCGCACATACACGGCCCGTGGCCTTGGGGAAGCTGGGCTCCTGGCTGCAGCCACAGGGACCCGGCTCAGCAGGGGCAGAGCCCAGACGTCCCCTCCTTCAACTGTGACCGGGCCTTCCCCAGGTGGCCACACACTTCCTACCCCCAACAACCCCCCACCTCTTGGGGACATCGCTGGCTGGGGCGGGCTCTGTCCTGTCTCCTGGAGCTCTGTGCCTGTTCTGCTCTGTGCTTCTCGCTGGGAGGATACCTTGTCACCTCTAGAGAAATCTTCTCCAACCGGCAGACCTACTTTGTAGAGGTGGCGTCGGCTTGAATGGGATCTTTTGAGAGCCGAGCACGTAAGTCAGTGCTCTCAGATGTGTACTTCTGATACTCACAAGGTAGGTACACAAGAAAAGGTGGTATGTGTCCTGGAGTGTTTGTGACGTGGGGGCCCGAGCTTCCACTGGGCGCCTTGTGTGGGAACCAGAGAACGCGTGCGCTCTGGGCACCTCGAATCCCCCGGTTGGGTGGCCTTGTCATTTCTCATCTAAACAGGGACATGGCTGAGATCAATCCAGGCCTCACGGCCACCTGGCAGGGAGAGTGCCTCATCCCTGGGGTGCCGATGGGAACGTCCTGCCCTGAGAATGTGGAACGCTCGAGACGCGTTCACAGCAGGATTTGAACCCGGGCCAGGGGCTTCCCACTTCACTACACCCCTTCCCCAGCAGTGCGAGTCCTAGAATGTGATGGTGGCAAAGGCGACGTAGTCGGGACACACTTTAGAGAGACGTGTTCCTACCCTACGGATCGTGCGGTGCTGGGGCCCAGGACCGAACCTGACCTTGCCCGCCGAGGCTGCTTGGGGGCCTGTGGCTTCTCTCCCGCAGGGCCTGGACCCCTGCCCGTCTCCGTCTCAGCGTCTGGAATCAGGGTGAGAAGCAAGCCTGGCGGCCCCGAGCCCCCCGGAGGGCTCGCCTTGTTGTTCGCGGACCTGATTAAGGTAAACGTTCGTCTGGGCTTCAGGGCTCCCGGGGCTCCTGTGTTCCTGCTGGTGGGGGGCTGGCCGTGTGTGGGCTCGGGGAGGAGGCGTCCGCGGGCGCACTCTCTGCCCTCCGCCCGTCCCCGTGACAGCGGCTGCGGCTCTCACTTACTTGCACACTGATACGCGCTCTCAGGGCACCAGTGCGTCAGCACCATGCTGGGTGCTGGGTGGAGGGAATGAGGACCCCCAGGCTGCACAGGGAGGACCAGCCTCCCCGAGCCTCAGTTTCCCCAGCTCTGACGTGGGTGTGACGTAGGCCCCTACTGCGGGGCTGTGCGACGGTGCGGGGGGCCCAGGTGAGGGTGTGTTAACGACCTGCTACCATCACCGAGAGGGGTGAGGCTGGAAGTTGTAGACTCTCCAGGGCCCAGCTGTGAAGCCTGCGGTGTTCTGGAAGGATCCGAAAGTCATCCTGAGGGGCAGGTAGAAAATAGGGCGTCAGACAGAGGTGGCAGTGTCGGGGGGAGGGGAAGGGGCTCGGGCAGGGCACAAAGCTGAGACAGTCGCCCAAGGGCCTGGAAAGTGCATGGGAGGTCCACGTGGCCGTGCCTGAATGTGGCGGCGGTGCCTAGGCGGGGGGCCGAGGCGGGGAGAGAGGCGGGTCGGCCCGGACGTCTGCGGGCTTGAGGGGCTGGGCGTTGCCATGGCCACATGCCCTTCCTGCACACGTGGTCTCAGCTGACATGAGCTCAGGGAGTGTCTAAGCCCTCTTAAGGGACTCTTCTGTTTAGATCTGGCCCACCCAGGGGATAATCTCCCTTTGGCTCAACTCAAAGTCAAACCACAAAATCCCTTCACCTGCGCCATGTCTCGTGACCTAACTCGGCTCACGCCGTCCATCACGTCTGTATGATGTGCAGATGGAAGGTGGGGGGGTGCTAAAGGGCCCGTGTGTCAGGCAGGGACCCAGGAGGCCGGCCTGGCATTCTGCAGGAGCGCCAGGAGAAGGAGAACTTGGGACACGGGACAGCCCCCAACTTACGAGGCCCCTCCTCTGCCTGGGAAAACCCTGGAGGCATCTACTGAATGTTTTAAACAAGACAGCACGCTCTTCCCCCCAGGTTTCGGGAAAGTGTCAGCGCTCACTGGAGGGGGAGGGGGAGGCGGTGCATCTCGGGTGATGGAGAAGCCTCCTCGCCCGCACTGGCAGCAAAGTCACACGCTGTAAACCAGCATAATGACCCTGTCTGCCGCAGCAGCACGCGCCACACTCCCCCAAGCACAGCCGATGTGTGGCTTCAGATTCCCCCCCACCCGCTGAGGGGGTGGCTGAGGGAGCCCTGGCCCACGGGGGTTCCCTCCGGGGCCAGCGCCCCCCCTCCTGCCTTCTTGCTCTGCCTGAATTCCTGACAGGCGCTGAAAAGCAAGCACTGGGCCCACTGGTCTCCTGACAGAGCCTTGAGAAGGGGGACAGCGGACCTGCCTCGACTCCGGAAACAAGGGGCCCAACGCATCCGCCCTCTCCCCTCCCCTCCACTCTGCCAGCCCCTCGCGGGGAAACCGCGTGTACTCACCTGGCCGCTGGGACACTGGTCGGGGACACTGCGTGTCACCACCCCCGCCCCACTCTCCTGGATTCCGTCTCCTGGCGCAGAAGGGGGACACGTGGCTGTTGGTACTGTGTTACAGTGGGGGTTTCACCTCCTTTTGGGGGCGGAGGGGGAGGGGGCTCCGGCAGCCATCGCAGGTGCACCCCGGGGAGGGGGGAGTCTGTCGGCGGTGATGCCAGGCAGGCGTCGGGGGCCCGGGAGGGAAACAGCTTTCAGGGAAAGAGAAACAAGAGCCAGATGCTCATGAAGGAGAGGCCGGCACAGGACAGGACACGCGGCTGCTGAGTCACGTGGCCGGGTCCCGTCCTCAGGGGGAGCTGAGGACCAGAGAGGCTGCCCTTGATGGAGAAGCTCCTGAACTTGGGGGGGGGGGGGTGGCCCGCCCGAGGCCGCGAGCAGAGCAGAGCCGCAGCACGAGGCCCGCTACCCACGGGCATGGCCCCCCCGTCACCTCCGGGCGCAGGACCAGGGGCTGTGCTCCTGCCCCCCCGCTGGTGCTCGGAAACCAGAAAGATCGCAGAGAGGACCGGCCCCCACAGGCCCCATGCTGGCACCTGCTCGGGCCCCAGAGCCCAGCCGCTGCGCGTCCCAGGTGTGCACGGCCTCTCCAAGCCTCGGGAAAGGAGGGCTGGAGTCTCCGCACAGCTGGACAAAGAGGTAAACCAACGACCTCCAAGTGTTTTGTGGAAAGTAAATTTCCGACAAAACATGGGCCGTTTCTGATTTTATTGCCCCAACAGCTGGAGTTTGAGGCTGTTTCTGAATCACTCCGACGGCTCCGCTCACCCAACGGCCCACCGATTTAAAAGAATTTATTTGCATCAGAAGAATATGGTCCGTGTGTTGTGGGGGGGGTACCTGAGCCCACTCAGTCACGCCCGGGTCTTGGACGGGGTCAGGTTGAAAATGAGGGGAACGGGCAGAAAGCCCGAGGACGCAGCAGGGGGGGTCTGGGTGGATCCCCTCCGGGGCCCCAGGGAGCATGGCTCACACCCAGTGGGGGCCCCCCCCCCGCTCTGGCCTGTCAGTCCTCCGTCCCCCCCTGGCACCTGGCACCATCCTTTCAAACGCTCCCTTCGTCCTCCAGGTCTGACTCCTGCATGGGAGGCTTTCCCGGCACCGCCAGGAAGATCGGGGCGCCCTTTCCCCAACGACCTCGGCTCTGTGCTCCTCAACCCTCATGTGACACCCAGACAGGCTGGTTTGTCATTTTCTTCTTCTGCAAAGAGCTCCCGAGGCCGGGGAGGCTTCTCCCAATCTCTCCCTCTCTCTCCCTGCCTCCCTCTCGCTCGTTGCCTGGCAGGGCCTAGCGACTCAGTAATGTTTGTGGAAGGAGGGAGGCCGAGAGGGGAGGGAGGGGGCTTTTGCGGGGTGGTGCTCTGCAGTGGTGGCAGGCAGCACCCCCAGTGGGCGCTGAGCTGCTGGTCTTAAGGGCACCTCCGCCCTGCCTCTCTCTGGAGCCCCTCGGGCGACAGAGGAGAAAATGCTGGCATTTCCCACCCACAAAACGAGGGGGCGGCGAGGCAGTCCCCAGGCCTCCCAGCCCCGGAATCTCTTCTATTTATACCATGAGCCCTGCATCGGCAATTGCTATTCAACTCAGGGGAGGCTGTGAAATAAAATTGTGTAATAGAATTTATTCTTCCCAGTCCTCTTATTAAATCTCACCTTAGAACACGCTCTCGCCAAGTCCGGGGACTTCTCGGCGGCTCCCGGGGGCAGGCTCACCAGGCACCCTCCCCCACTCAGCAACCTCCGACTGCCCGAGGGGGAGCCTCCCCTGCAACCTGGGATTCTCTCGGGCATCAGCCGTCAGGACTGCTGCGCCTGAGCAGGGGCTGGGGCTCGCTGGTCCCCCTCCCTTCATGGGGAGGAAGGGGTGGGCTGGTGCTGGGCAATGGCTGCAAACTGGCCATTTGGTCACCAGAGCAGGTTGGCCAGCTGGAGGTCCCCCAGTCAGCCCCAGGCCCTCCCTCATTCCTGCTTATGTGGGGGGGCTGTGCCTCACCCCCCCCCCCCATGTGCAGGAACTGTGTCCCCTTCCATGTGCAGGAGCTGTGCCTCACCCCCCCCCATGTGCAGGAACTGTGTCCCCCTCCATGTGCAGGAGCTTTGCCTCACCCCCCCCATGTGCAGGAACTGTGTCCCCCCATGTGCAGGCGCTCTGCTCTCTCAGGAGCTCCCTTCCCCCTGGTCCTCAAATCTTTAACTCCTGGTCTGTTGGAGACTCAAGTGAAGTCTGCCTTGCTCTAGAAAGTCCTCCCCAGTCCCTATCCCACCCGTACTCCCAGGCTTGCCCCAGGACCAGGGACACTCATGATCCTTCAGGGGTTTCAGGGGTTTGCCTCTGGAGGCACGTAGTAGGTGCTCAGCCCGTGTCGGTCAGGAGACTGGAAAGACCAAGTAGGCCTCTGAAGGCCTGGAGCCAGACCAGGGAGGCTGATCCAGGCCTTGGTGAGCACCGGGCCCTAACGCCAGATGAGGGCATCTCCCCTGGCCCTCTCTGGCCCCATCGGAGCGTGTGTCACCCACCCCCTCGCTTGATGGTGATGAGCCCCCACAAAGGAGCCCCATTATCAGCCCCTCCTCCCTCTGCCCCCCCCATGCCCCCGTCTCTGGGGAATCTGTCTCTGGTGGAGCTGTAGCCCTGCCAAGGCATTAACTGGTAATTTCTCCAATCAGACCCCTGTGTCAAATCAATACAGAGTGGCGCTGTCATCAGGCTGGGGGCTGTGGTTCCTGGCCTTGGGGTCTTGGTGCCACAGCCCCTCCTATCAGCCCCCGGCTATGCTCTAACAGGCTCTGAGCTCCCTGCCAAGGTTGGGGAGGGGGTCTTATGACAATCATTCTTCTCAACTCCACCTCCCAGACAGTTCTCCTGGGCCCTTGGAGCAGTGCCAGCCTTAAATGCCGATGAAGGAGGCAGCCAGCCACCCACACAGCCTGCTACTTAGTAAGTATTTTTAGCCACTTCTCCAGTATTTCTCTTGATAGAAAAGGGTGTTGGGGGGGGGGCTCAAGATGGGAATTGGGGTTTGGAGAGAACAAGGCTCTGTGTGAGCCTTTTCAGAGGCAGAGCCCTCCTGCTGCCTTCTCATGGGGCATGGAAGGTTCACCCCATTCTATAGATGGGGACACTGAGGTTCAGAGAGGTTCTCTACCTTGCCAGTGGTGGAGTCAAGGTTGGA
>CM053569.1:1981222-2035500 GCA_028646485.1 Cryptoprocta ferox | reverse complement strand
ACCCTGGACAGGGGCCCGCATGGCCTCCTCCCTAGCCCCGCCCTTGAGATCATGAGGACAAAGTTTAGAAACTTTGTTTCTACCTACCAGGGACCACGTATATCAGAATCCCCAAAGAGGGACTAATGCTTTGGTCTTTTTACTTTATTTTTACTTTTATTTTTAGCTTTTATTTTTTACTTTATTTTCTTTTACTTCTATTTTTACTTTATTTTTTATTTTTTTAATTTCAACTTAGTTTTTACTTTTTATTTTCAGCTCACATACTTCTCATCTGCACATCTCTGAGGTACAGAGCTTGGTAATAATAGCAATGAGTAATTGTAGCTGTGCAGCACAAGGCTGGAGGACCACCACTCTGGTCCTCCTGTCCCTACGCTGCCCAGCATGAGCAGAAGCCCTGAGAGCTCTCCTCCTCACAGTAAATGGGCCAGTCTCGCCTGCCCTTTCCTGAGAGAGAAAAGCGGGGGGCTGAACGCCTGGGAGGGGCCCTTATCACTGCCCCCACTACCCCACCGCGCCACGGGTGGGTCACCTTCCTGACCTCGATTTCCCTGTCTGTATCCAGTTGGTTAGACTCAGCGACTGCCGAGGCGCTGCCCATTCTAGGATTAAATAGGGGGTGATTTGTAAACGAGCCTCGTAAACTGTAGAGTGCCTAGCAGAGTAGGTTAGGGAGCCCACGGGTGTGAGACACCCAGTGCTTTACAAGGAGCGTGAACCCGAAGGCCAAGGAGATGGCAGGGGCGGGGGGCAGAGCATATTCTGCGGCAGAGGGGGCTGGGGATCCGTCTGTAGTCAGGATCTCCGGAGTGACACATTTGTCAAAATTATGACCCAATTAGGCAGCAATAACTCGTGTGCACGACTGCAATCCGTGTAATCGCTGGTAATATCACTTAGGGATGAGCAACTGAGTGATGAGGCCAGGCTGGTGTGAAGTACTTTCCATCCGAGGGCTCTAGGGAGCGTGGGAATGTGGGGCTCAGTTCTTCCCGGACGATGACCCCCAGACTCAAGCGGGGAGCCCTGAGTGTTCTCTCACCCCCACTTGGAGTCTGGCCTCCCAGCTCTGTGCCCATACCCAGCTCAGCACTCGGTTTCTCCGCCGAGGGACCCTGCCCACTCACCCCCTTCACAGTCCACATTATTGCAGAGTCCTTTCCTATTGGCTTTACTCCAGGAGTGTCCCCCGGCGACTTGAGGCTGAGTCTGGGCTGTGCTCCAGGGAGAGCGGGGGATGGGAGGGCTGCTGTGCGGGGGCCTGAAGACTCAGGGTGAGTCCCCCTGCCTCAGCCTCAGACAAGTTGCCCTGGGAGGTAGGGATAGGTCTGCAAACATTCTGTAACTGGCCCGATAGTGGGGATCTCTGGCTCTGTGGGCCATACGCTGTTCCTCAGCTCTGCTCTTACATGGAGAAAGCACCATAGGCACTACATAAGAGAACCCACAAGATTGTGTTCCAGTGGGAGGCGTCTGCAAAAAACAGGCATTTGGCCGAATGTGGGCCCCGGCCACTTGCCAACATTTGTTCTAGGGAATAAACCCCTCTCGGGTCACCAACACCTTCATCAGATTCTCTCGCGCTCTTTCAGTCATGCGCGTGTGTCTGAGTTAGAGGCTGCTGCACCCACAGGCTTCTCTCCCCCCAGACGAAGGGACTCTGGTGTCCAAACCACATTTCCATGGCCTCCTCGCCTTTTCGAGGATTTTGAGCTCTATCACCCCACTGCACAGCCAAGCAACTTCGAGGAGGGGTCAGCCGAAGTTTTTTCACCCCTTTTCTGGATGAAGGAGCAGCAGTGGGGTTTGCCCAGAGTGGAGCCCAAGCCTGCAGGGGGCCCAGGTAGGGATGGGGTGTCGGCCCCTCAGCCCGTCGCCCCACTCTGGGCCCGGCGACTTCCTTCTAACTGGGCCCTTCCCGACCCAGCCTCACCTCATCCCCGAAGACAGAAGCAGGGAGCGCTGATCTCTCCGCTGTCGGCCAGGTAGCGGAGGACGGTGGCCAGACTAATGGATCCTCCTTGGCCTGGGGGGTTGATTGGCAGCATTTGATAAGAGAAAATTATTGACAAACTGGAGGAGGTTTGAGCTAAGCACGCTGAGTCTGGAGGGTGGGGGGAGGGGCAGGGTGTTGGGGCTCCTTGGCCTGACAGGGCTCACGAAGGTGCTGCCCCCAGGGCAGATGGCTATGGGCACCGGCCTTGTAGTCTTTGTCCTGATGCCTGACACTGCCATGGCCCCATTGAACAGGTGGACACGGCAAGGCTCCTGGAAGCCATTGAATTTGACTAAGGGCACAGAGGGCAGGAGGGTGTCACTGGGACCTACTTGCTCTGCCTTGGCTGCCCCGTGTGGGGCCCAGGCCCCTCGTGCAGTGCGCCACCAGGGAGCAGGGCTGTGAAGATCACTGGGTCCCGGCAGGAAGTTCCGTCGGCCTGGCGTCTGCCACCGATGGCCCTGCGTTCCTGGTAAGCGCTACTCAATTTGCTCAGCAAGCAGCACGCGCCCGATGTGCCGGCGGCAGTCAACAGATCCAGGGGCCCTGCTCTGTGTCCTCCGCCATTGGCTCTGTGCCTGGGAAAAATAGCAGCTGCCCCTCCTAGGCCGTTCGTGCTGCTCAGATGGCCCGGGCGGTACAAAACAGCTCGGCCCAGCCCCTTCAAGGCCGAAGGCGGGGAAGAGGCCTGGCTGGGCCTTGAGCTGGGCTTTGGAGGGTGGATAGGAGTTTCCCAGAGGGAAAAGCAGCGGGCAGGTTCTGAGCAGAGTGGGGTGGACCTGGATGGCGGCTGGGGGGTGCTTGGTTGTAGTGGGGGGCACGGTCGACATCGAAGGGCTTCTCGGGAACCTCGAGCCGGGCCCCAGGGGCCATGCCTCCCACCGGGGCGGGCGGGCGCGGAGAGCCTGGGCCTCCCGGGGCCTGCCGCCTCCCCAGGGCCTGCGGCCAGCGGAGCTGTCTGGCCCAGGGTGAAAATGAAGATTGATCAGCCCGGAAAGGCAGCCCCGCTCCCCCGAGCCAGCCGCGAGTTGCAGAAACACAGAGCTTCATTATTATTTTAAGCGTTACTCAGCTGCTTTATTGAATTCTCCAAGTCAGGAAAAATTCTGGCGAGATAAGAAGTTGACATTTTCAGAAGCAGCGGCGAGAACTGCGCGGGTGGCGAGGACAGAGCAGTGCCAGCGCCTGGGGAGAGCGGCTCCGCCCGCGGCCACCGTCATACACGCCGCCGCGAGGGCCTGGGGCGTGAGCCCAGACCGGAGAGCAGCTGGCCAGAGAGAAGGCCAGGCCGCCTCCTGTCCTCCCTCCTGCCCCTCCCCTCCCTCCTCCCTGCCCCTCCCCTCCCCTCCCTGTCCTCCCTCACCCCTTCCTTCCTCCTTGCCCCTCCTCCCCCTGCCCCTCCGTCCTCTCCCTCCTCCTTACCCTTCTGCCTTTCCCCTTCCCTCCCTCTTCTCCCTTCTCCTTGCCCTGCCCCCTTCCCCTCCCTTGCCCCTTCCCCTTCCCCCTCTCTGCCCTCTCTTGCTCCCTCTCCCTCCCTCTTCCCACCCCTCCCCCTCTTCCCTTCCCTTGCCCTCCTCTTCCCTCTTACCCTCCCTTCCTTGATCACCTACTGTGTGCCAGCTCTGGGTGACACACTGACTGAGACAGGATCTCTCTCCGGGTTGCCTCGGTCCCACGGTGGACAGCATGGCCTGTGTCGTTCAGTGTTGTGGCGCAGGTGGTGCAGGTGGGTGTGGAGGGGGCACTGGGGAGGGGCTACCTGGCTCCCCTCTGACCTGGATCCGAGCCTGCTGTGGAGCAGATGGTGAACGGATATTTGTTACATGGAGGCTAAAGGAATGTGTAGATGGAAAAATAAATAATTCTTTCCGGAGAGCTTCAAGAGGGAGCCTCTGCTCTGGTCTCAAGGGGAGCGTAGGTTCCTGAAGGAACGTCCAGGGGGTCTTTCTGCAAAGGCAAAGGCTGCATGCATGTGTTCTGGGATGGCCCGCTGGTGGCTGTGGTTACAGGGAGTGGGGTGCGGTCAGAGAGCTGAGGAGCGTGGAGGCTGGGAGCCGCGGGCTGGAGTTTGGCCATCTCATCAGACCACAGCTGCTGCCTGGCCCAGGGTCCGGGACAGAGTAGGTCCTAAAGTCCTATTTTGTATGAGGGAATGAATGAATGAATGAATGAGTGAGTGGCATGGTCCTGGGATTTCCAAGATGGCAGCAGGGGCAGGGATCCCAGCCCTGAGCTGTGAAGAAAGGGGGAGGCTGGGAAGCCCGGCTCCGGCGGGGCAGCATGGAGGGGCACACCTGGCGGGGCGGCGGACCCCCAGCGGCACAGGGGACAGTGGCCCAGTGATGTGAATTCCTTCTCTACAAGGTAGGATAATGTGCACATCTGTTTAGTGACAATGGCTGTCACTGCTATTATGCCTTCTTCTGGGGGGACTAATGTATTCCCGCAATGCGTATGTAAGGAGCGGCCCTGTTCTGAGTCTCAGGAACAGGGCCCGGGCCTCCGCAGGGCACTCCGGACAAGCTGCCCCCGGGCCTCAGGCGTGCGCACCCCCTCCCCCGGCCGCTCCCCTGGGGGGCCCCACGACTCCAGAACGGGGCTCCCTGACTCTCTGCCCCTCCAGCCCGTTCACCCGCAGCTGCAGGTGGGAACTTGTCCTCGTGTCCTGTCCCCCAGCCCTGTCCTGAAGGCCAGTCTGCCTGCCTGGCTTCTCTGGCTCCTGAGTCCTTCCACGGACTCTGCCTGGCTCCTCCTTCCTCCCTGGGGCCCTCTCCACCTGCATGTCTCCATCGGCCAGCCACTGGGCCTTTCCAGGGTCCTCCTGACCTGGGGCCGTTCCAAGGGTTCTGGTCCACCCCAAAAGCCCATCCTTTGGTTATTGGTTTGATGTCTGCCTCCCCCATCAGACTAACTCAGCGAGGACAGGCCCTTGGTTGCCTTGGCCACTGGCCCAGTGGCACATGGATTATTTCCAATGGTCACTGTGGTCCCACCAGGGACATGCTATTATTCCCACTTGACAGATAGGAACAATGAGGCTCCTATGAGGTCGTACAACCCAGACCTGCCTGTGTCCAGAGCAGTGGTCTTGATCACTGTGTCCACAGTAAGAAGCTGGTGGAAATGACAGTCCTTCGGTGACAAGGACAAGAAGCACAGGGGTTGGGGGGCAGTGTAATGTGATGAGGCATGCTGCGGTCCAGGGAAGAGGAGACATTAGAAGTGAGTGTTGGCAAGTGTGGAAGGAGGAGACTCAGCCAATCCAGGAAGCCTGCATGGAGAAGGAGTGAGCTTCTCCATGGAGTGGGGAACTGGGGAGGTGGTGGGGGAGGCGTGGTCACCTGCACCACCAGCATACCATTTTCTCAGTCCTTCCTGTAGGCCAGGTGTCATGCTGAGCAAAGCATGCACATTATTTTATTTAGTCTTCACAAAGCCTGAGGGGACACCCGTCTCCATGTCACAGATGAGGGACAGACCCGGTGGGTGGTGAGGACTTTAGAGGGACCCAGCAGGTGAGCATGGACCCTGGGTCGTCTGACCCCCTCCTGCCTTGGGGCGGGGGTCAGGGTGGGTGGATTTTCTGGTGACTATTAAGCAGGAAAGCCATGAGATTAGATTTTCCTAAGACAGTGGTTCTCAGAGTGTTGTCAGGGCATGTGGGGATCCCCAAGTCCTCTCCAGGGGACCCCAAGGTGGTGGGTTTATCTTCATCAACTCCAATCAAAGCAGCCTGTCCCTGTAGGCTGAAGGCAGGAGTGGAAATGAGACTGGAGGCTTCTATTCAGCCAGACACAAAAGAGATTTGTGACAATGTTGGCACCATATGCCACACCTCTCACTTTTTTTTTTTTACTGGTTTGGGAAAATAAAGTATTTTTTTTCATAAAAACATGCTACTTATGTTAATGTGTATGAGTTTATTTTTTAATGAATTGATATTTTAAAATGTATCATATTTCATTTTTAATACTGTCAGCATCAGATAAATATAACTTCCACAAGCAGATGCTTTCTGAGGTCCTAATAAGAGTGAAAAGCGTAAAAAGAGACCAAGGACCTCGAAGTCTGAGAAGTGCTACACGAAGCACTGAGGCGGCTCTGGAGGTTTGGAAAGGCCTATGGGGGACAAAAGTCTCTGCAGTCCAGGCTCTTCCCCGAGGGCATCTTGCCCTATCCCTGCAGGTTGCCCTGACAGCTTGTGAGCCCAGAGGAGACAGCGTTCTGTCACCTTGAGCAGGACAGTGCTCCCCCCCTGGTCTTTGGAGGTGCTCCTTCCCACATGGAGTGTGATGGCTATGGTGCTGGGGGGGCAGGAGGCGGGACTCAAGTCCCTTAAGCATGACCCTACTGAGCCACCTAGCCTTTGGCTGCCGTGAACACGATGATTCAGAATTCACTTGTGCCAGGGGCACAACACATAGGGCTCAGGGGTGAGTGAGGCAGACCCCTGTGGAGCTCAGTGTTTGGGAGGATGTAGAGGAAAGTTGTGCTGAAGTCAGATGAGGAAGGAGGCAAGGGCAGTGGGGCCATGAGGGGTAAGGCTGGGGGGGCAAGGGAGGGGCTCCTGAGGCTCCCATCCCAGGTTCTGACCCCCAGCATGTCCCCGAGACCCCCTGGGGACTCAGGGCTGGAAAGGGAGCCATCCAGCCCATGGAATTGGAATCTTCAGGACACCTCTGAAGGTTTAGGAATGGTGGTGTCATTGTCCCAGCAGGGATGACCACCCAGGGGACTTGGAGGTGGTGGCTCACTCCCGCTGCTGATGGCTCCAGAGATTGTCTCCCCCGGATATTGACAACACAGCCTTCAGGCATTTTAATACCACGGCTCTGTGGGGACACTGTGATGTCTGCCGTTACTAAGTGTTCAGCATCTGCAGAGGCCAGCGTGGGAGGAATCCCCCTCAGCTGTCCATCTGCTCTTCCTTACAGCCACTCACTCCCTCATTCACGGACTCGTTCATCCAGCCCACTCCTCTCTATCCACACACCCATTCACTTGTTTATACAGCCATCTACCTGTTCTTCATCCATTCATGCACCCACTTGCCCACTGGCCCATCCACTTTATCATCCAAAAAGATTTCATAGCATCTACTTTGTATCAGACTGTGTGTTCAGGCGACAATGATGACTCATGTTTGTTCTCTACCTGCCAGGAGATGGAAAGTCTAATAGGGAGAATGATGGTGATGATGGTGATGATGATGATGGTGGTGATGATGATAATGGTGATGATGATGATGATGATGATGATGGTGATGATGTTGGTGATGATGATGATGATAACGGTGATGATGGTGGTGATGATGATGATGATGGTGGTGATTATGATGATGATAATGGTGATGATGATGATGGTGATGATGATGACGATGATAATGGTGGTGATGATGATGGTGATGATGATGATGATGATAATGGTGGTGATGGTGATGATGATGGTAATGAAGGTGGTGATGAGGATGGTGGTGATGGTGGTGATGATGGTGATGGTGATGAGGATGGTGATGATGGTGATAGTGATGGTGGTGATGGTGGTGATGATGGTGGTGATGGTGGTGATGGTGATGATGGTGATGGTGATGATGGTGATGGTGGTGATGGTGGTGATGATGATGATGATTCTGGTGATGATGGTGGTGATGGTGGTGATGGTGATGATGGTGGTGATGATGGTGGTGATGGTGGTGGTGATGACGGAACTCATATGGCTGATGTTGGTGATGACGATGATGGCATTGGTAGTGATGATAGTTGTGATAATGATGATGTTGCTGATAGTCATAGTAATTAACATTTCTTGAGCACACAATATCTGCCAGGTAATATTTTAAGCTTTCTACATACATTAGCTCACTTAATTCTCACAACAGATCTATAATATAGACAGTATCAAAAGTCACATTTTACATATGGCAGCTGAGGCATAGAGAGGTGGAGTAATGTACCAAAGATCACCGACGCTGACGGAGGGACTCAGACAAGTCTTGTCTGGTAGGCCACTGTTAGAACAGCTGGCTGCTCCTTACCACATGGTGCAGCTGTGCTCAGCGCAGAGGTCTGGGCCACCTGCTGGCTCTCACAGGGGAGCGAAGTCAGCTCTGCCTGGGAATAGGGAAGGGACAGGAAGGCTCACAGAGGAAGTAGGACTTAGCTATGTCTTCTTTAAATTTTTAAATTTTTTATTTTTTTAAATTTAATGTTTTTTTAATTTATTTTCTTTTCTTGAGAGAGAGAGAGACAGCGTGAGCAGTGGAGGGTCAGAGAGAGAGGGAGATACGGAATCTGAAGACAGGCTCCAGGCTCTGAGCTGTCAGCACAGAGCTTGACACGGAGCTCAAACCCACAAACCGTGAGATCATAACCTGAGCTGAAGCCAGACGCTTAACCGACTGAGCCACCCAGGCGCCCCGTAGCTATGTCTTAAAGATCGAATAAGAAATTGGCAGGAAGAGAAGGAGAATATTCTACCAGACAGAAGATAGATGGTGCAGAGAGAGGCACAGAGTGTGAAAACAGGGATGTCGAGGGGACAGCTAGGGGCCTGGTGGGTGCTGAGTCCACAGACAATGGGGGGGTACTTCAAAGACAGGGTGTTGTGATCTTGGAAGGCTGAGAAGGTTCTGCTTGGGTCTTGTGAGCAGAGAAGAGAGGGTGGGCTGGTACCAGTGGGGGCAGCATCAAGGGAAATCCATGTTTCCGAGCCACTAGCCCAGGGGCCGGGCAAACCCTCACCTGACCTGGGCTGCCAGGCTCAGATGCATGGCTGGTGGGGGTGGGGGGCACTTACAGTGTCTAGGAGCTGCTGGGGTCCATCCAATCACGCGTCGGGGAGGCTGGAGGAGCTGCCTGGAATGTGGCCAGGGGTGGGGCCAGCTCATGGGCGAGGTGAGGGCGTCAGTGAGAGTCCTGACTGTGACCAACTGGGTTCAGAGGGGACAGGGCCATGCCCCAAGTTGGAATGAGGGCCAGCCAGAAGCTACAGAGGGGGTCTATGAGCTGGGGTCAATGTACAGTCCCTCTGGGGACAGTGCTGAGAAAGGCAGGTGGGGGAAATGATGGGGACCCCACGCCCACATGGTGGACCCATTGGGCACCGATGTCTCAGTGGGCCAGTTGCACCATCCATTCAGAAAAGCTCAAAAGGGAATTGGGGGTGTTGGGTGTTGTCCCATGGACCTGGGGCCAATAGCACCTGCTGGGCCTTGGCTTTGTCATTCTGACACAGGGGTCCCCTGGATCCATACTCGGGTCACCTTGAGGCTGGGGATGGGTCAGTGCTGTTGGTCATGCTGCAAGAGTAGCTTCTTCCCATGATGGGGGGGCTGCCTCAATTTTCTTGAGGTGTGAACACACCAGCTCCACCCGAGCTCACCTAGTTCCTGACTCTCTCCAGGCCTGAATTTGCCCACCTATTAAATGGGAGGTTTACTCCGAGTCTGGAATTCTCTTGGGGCAGGCGGAGAAGGAGATGCTGTCCGCACGGTAGAGACGAGTGTGCCGAGGTTCCCCAGAGAAGCCCTTCACCCTGGGTCCCACAAGTGGCCCTGGAGAGCCTGCTCTGGGGGGGCGGGAAGCCGGAATCCACTTCAGCCAAGGAGAGGAGAGCTGAGAAGGTGCGTTAGAAAATGATCCGCAGCTCCCCAACAGAAGGGAATATTGACACGGTTATTTTTAGCATTATTAAAATAAGTCTGTTTTGCTCCTTTTCTGCGCTCCTCTCCCTGGCTCAATCTTTGCTTCCAGATTGAATGTGTGCGCGTGTGTCCAGGCCCAGGCGCCAGGGGAGCCAACGCTGCAATCAAAATGTTAATGAGATCCTGATTGTGTCTCTTGACACTCGGCTCCTCTGCCCCAAACGTCCCTGGGTCTGCACGGAGCCCTGGGCGCGCCCCCGCGTTCTCCGAAATGAGACCCCAGCTTAATGCTCCATGGAAACAACCCTCGGGAAGCTTGGGGAAGGTGGGACTAGAGATGCGGTCTTGCCGGTGGTCCTGCCTGGTGACCTCCAGGCAGGTCCGGGAGGGAGCCAAGAAACCACCGTCCACAGTGCTTCCTCCACCTCACTCCCCAGACCCACGCGGAGAGAGCTGACGTGGGTGGACAGGACCTCCTGTCCCAGATGGAGGGCGCAGGCCCCGGCAGGGGTGCAGCATGACGGGAGAGGAGGAGACGGTGCACCCAGGAAGATGCTGGCTCTAACAGGCTCTGACGCTGAGCTGTGGGCGCAGAGGCCAGCCGCGGTCCTGCAGAGCGCTGGGCCGGGGGGGGGGGGCCCAAGCCCAGGAAGGGGCAGCGCACTGCGGCTCACATCCTGGAGTGGCCGAGCGTAGGACACGCCATCCCGGCTTCTCTGTGGCCTCCCACACGTCCCCGTCCCTGAGCGGGCACATCCTGGTCCTGGAACAAGAGCCGGAAGGCCGTCCTCACGGGGCCTCCCGGTTCTGACTCCCACTCGCGGCAACGGCGACCTGTCTGCACATCATCCGGGTGTCACTTCACTCCGAGTAGGCGATGGGCGTGCACTCCTTCTCCTGGCTCCGGGGTCGCAGAGACCTGCCGCTTCCTGGCCAGGTGACTGTGGGCGGGCAAGTCAGCTTCCCGGGCCCTGGTTTGTCACCTACGAGATGGGCTCCTGACTGCTCCGTCTCCTAGGCAGAGGGAAGTGCGGTCCTCGGGAAGGTGCTATGGAGACAGGTGAGGGCCCAGGCTGTGCTGAGGAAGGTGCTGGCCTGCACCAGGCGGGGACTGCGTGGCCCAGAGTGGCTGAGTCCAGGGCCCGCAGCCGCAGGGCCCGGAAGTGAAGGAGGGAGCCATACGTGGGGTCAGCCACCCCTGTGGGTCCCAGGCTGGAAGGGGGCTACACCCCTCCGCCGTCCCTGGCGCTCACTCTGTGCTTCTTCAAGGGACCTTCAAGGCTGGGTCCTGCGCTGGAGAGGCTGGCCACCTGAGAGAGCCCCATGACGGCCCCGTGCCTGGGACGGGGGTGTCTGAAGATTGGGGTCTGAGAACAGAGGGGCCGCAGACAGGCATTCTGGCTGTCAGACCTGGAGGCTTCCGAGCTGGGTCTCTGAGCTCTTCCCCGGCTCTCTGGCCCTTGACAGCCCATGTACCTCCTGCCAGACCCCTCCTGGGCTGAGCCCCTCCCCACGCCTCCCTGCAGCGGGCCACCCTCCATGGCCCCCCGTCCTTCATCGTGTGGAGCCCAAATGTGTCCTCTCCTTGGACACAGCTGAGCGCAGGCTGGACCCAGGGAGGATTTACTTGTCCGTCACGGAACACCAGGAGGTCCATCCTTCCCGACGTTAAGGCTAAGTGGCTCTCGCCAGCTCAGGCTTGGCCAGAGAAGCTTGGCCGTGACATGTGCAGTGTCCTGCCATGACTGCTCTCTCTCTGCAGGGGCTCAGGGCAGGGCTGGGGGACACCCGGCCAGCCAGATCCCCCACAGTCTGACTCCGTCAGGGAGCCAGGAGAGCTGTCCCTGCCCTGCGGCACCAGGCATACAGCAGGCCCGTGGGGACCGCTCACTGCCCTCCCAGCTGTCCTCCAAGTGACAAGCTCACCCTGTCCTCCGTCATCCTCTGTCCTCCAGGTAGGTGCACTGACGACCCCCCACTGGAGCCCTGAGTGGACAGGTTCCCACGCCCATCCTCAGGTCACCTGCTTTGCTTTCCCCTGTTTGATGCTCAGCCACCTGGAGGAGGTTTGCAGCTGTGCCCGGAGGGGCTGGTCTCAAGCAGGTGCTGCACTCAGAGAAGGCCCCGGAGGTCCCTCTGCTTCTTTGCTGGTGACCTCACGTCATAGCCCCCGAGTCCCCATGAGCTTCATGCATAATAGACGCGGCTCAAAGGCATGGCGTCTGGAAGGTGACCCTGGCCTTTTCCTGGCCCCCACCCTGCTCAATGTTTGCCCCGGTGTCCTTGGCACTGGTGGCATGTGACCCAGGGGGCAGAGGCATCCCAGGGGAGGAGGTGCGCTGAGGGCCAGGTTGCCCACGGGGTAATGTAGGGGTGAAAGGTGCTCCGTGCGTGGGTATTGATGTGCTCACCTGTCCCCTTTCTTTCATTCAGCAAGCATCTATTGAGTGCCTACTGTATGCAGAGCTCGATGGCCAGGGCTGCTGTGCATGAGGCATATGTGGTGTTTTACAGACAGGGAGGCTTTCAGGGTGGAGGACAAATCTGTCCTCCTCCCACCCCACCCCTGTTCTGAGCACCCTTAGCCTAGGCGTTGGCACACAGTAGGGACCCTGGGAGTAGCCCTTTAATTGGATGGGTGGAAAGACGTGCCCTCATTTCTCTACGGCGTTGCCATGGTGACTCTTCTCTCACTGGCCTCTCTCTCCCAGTCTCCAGGGAGGAGGGTCCCCCTGAATCAGCTCTCCAGGTGGCCCGAGGGTCCCTGTTATCACGGGGAAGATGCCCCTCACCCTCTGGGACCCGAATCCACCAAAGGAGTTTCTGATTCTGGGTCAACGTGGCAAAACGTCCAACAGGACAGAGGGACAGAGGGACGGACAGAGGGACAGAAGGACAGGGTGCCCTGGAGAGCAGAGCCTTCCAGCTCCCTTCATTTCACAAAGGGAACTGGGAGGTTTGGTGGCTGGGAGGCTGGGACCAGCTGACAGGGTCCCCAGAGCCACAGACCGGAATGGGGTGGCCTGAGGAAGACCAGGAGAGCTGGCAGCCCGGGGCGCTGATGGGCAGGTCCCCGCCCGGGAACCAGCACCCTTCCAAGGGGGGGACAGGCCGGCCTGGCCACGGATCCATGTGTCCAAACATGCCTCGCGCTGATCCTCCGACATGTGCCTGTAACCAGGAGGTCAGTCCAGGGTCCCCGGCATCACATCACGACCCACAACTCTGTGCAGGTGCATGTGTAGCACACGCGTGTGGTGTCGTGTATGTGCATGTGCCTATGGGCACCGGTGGGAGTCAGCTATGACCCTGTTGCTTGGAAACGCCGCTCTTAGAAGCGCTGTTCTTTTTCGGGGTTGGCGAGGTAGGGAGTCAAGTCTTGTGTGTCTGGAGCCGTTGCAGGGTCCGTAAAGACTGGTGGAGCGCGCAGGTGAAGGAGGGAGTGAGGTGGGGCCTCGCGTGCTCCCTGGGCATCCTCCTGGCCAGGTGTGTGCTGGGCACGTGGCCGCATCGTGAGCCCGGCAGTGGGGGCCTCCCGCACGGCAGTCCAGTCTGGCAGGGAGGGACGCTGAGCCCCTAATGTCACACAGCCACGATCATATTACCATCGCCACATGGGGGTCCCCTGCATGTGGGCTGGGGCGGGTGGGTGGGTGGGGTGGGGACTTGGGCCCAGATGCCCTGGTGAACGGCTCTGGCCTGAACTGCTCTCCGCAGTTTCCTTTGCTCCCATCACTGGCCCCAGGAAGCCAGGGGTCTTGTTTCCAACCAGTGACACTCCTCGCTGGGCTCCCACTTGGAGAAACCTGGGGGTTCCTGGCTGCTGGCTGTCCCAGCGTCCCCTCCAAGGCTTCTGCGGCCGGGAGGCTTCAGGGTCTCTCCCGGCTCGGCCCTGCCTGGGCCCCGCCTGGGCCTCAGCCGGCTTCTCTGAGAATCTGCCGGGCGCCCATCTGCCCCTCTGGAGGGGGCTGTCTTCCCTCCTGCGGAGGGACCGAGCTGGGGTCTGCTAGGTGTCCGCAGGGCGGGGCGCCCTCTAGGCCTGTCTCGGGTGTGCGGTCTGCGAGGTGAGGGAGGGCAGTGCGGGTGCGCCCAAGCTCCTCCGACTCCCACGCCCGGAGTCCCGCGGCCACGGGCCAGCCTGGCGCTCCGTCTCTCCGTGTCAGCGAGGAAATGAAAGCTCCCTGGAACGGAGCGTCACCGTGACTTCTTAGATCACAAACAGTTTAATGAGCAGAAGGCCCTGGGGGGGGGGGTCGCGCTGCTGTGGGGTCTGAGTGGACAGAACGGTCCCGTTGGGTGAAGGACCCAGCCCTTTGCTCCACTGGACGCCCCGGGGTCTTCGCTCCACTGGACGCCCCGGGTGGCTCTCAGCACAGGGAGGAGGGAGGCCCTGCGTGTCCCCAGCCTGGTCCTGAGTGGGGCCTCTGGTCGCGGAGAAGCCCGCCCCCTGCCTTGCAGAGGCAGACGGCAGAGTCGCTACGTTAACTCCGTTCTCCATGAGAGAGAGACGTGTGCCCTAACTCATCCAGGGACGCAGACGGGTGGTTTTCAATAAAGCAGCCTTTGCGGGCCTGAACCCCGTACTGCAGACGTGAGGGCGGATTTACTCCCCAGTACCCCCAACCCCGACGGGGTCCCAGGTGGCTGCTCTCTCAGGATTGTTGCTTTGTTGTTGTTTATTTGTTTTGTTGTGGTTGTTGAGCAGGTGTCTGAGCTGGGGTTTCCTGTCCACTCAGGGGAGGGGGCAGGAGGGAGGGGGAGCTGGTGGCCCCCACGTCCCATGTGATGGAAGGAAGGGATGGTCTCTGTCCCTGTCTCCTGCAGGGCAGGGGGGCCGTGGGCCAGGCCAGCCTCGCTGCCTCGGCTGGACCCCCAGAGGGGCCGCACACTGCCTGCTGGCAGGTCACTGACCCTGTGACGTGCAGTGGGGGGTGCTCAGGCCGAGGGGTCCCCACCGTGGGGTTCCAGGCACAAGAAGGTGGGTGTTTCCCAGGCAGCTGAGCCCTGGGAAACTCTGATGCGAGCAGCTTCCTCCCGGACCAACCCTCCCTACCCCCGGGGCCCCCACCAATGAGATGTCGCCTCTGGGGCCCCCAGGACACCGCTGTTCCTTCCAGAGATGCCCAGGCCAGGCCGGCCCATCTGCTCTGCAAACCACGAGGCCTTAGAATGTCCCTCCGCGCCATGGAGACGGCGCCCCAGCAACCGCAGCCTCGCCTGTGCGGCTGTACAGTGCGGGCTCCCGCCTTCTCCCTCCTGCTCGGGATCCCCGGCGCTGAGCCCGCCTCACTCCCCCCTCCAGGCTGAGGCCTCCACCCCGCCCGGAACTCTCCCTGTCCCCCTCCCTGCAGCCTCCCCCTTTCTGGGGAGCGATGGCCTGTCCTGGCCCTCCCTGGAGATGTCACACGCTGGGCCATGGGCACCCCTCACCCTGGCGGGCCCGGCCTCCCCCAGGGACCACCGCGTCCCTGCTCCGCTTGCCCGACATGAGACATCGTTGCCCACTGGTTGTGTACTGTACCGAGAGAGACCATTTTAGGAAGACAGAGGAGCCCATCCTGCTGGAACATCTCAAGTTCCTGAGGCAGAAAGGCATCGCCTGCCATAGTGACAGCCAGCGATCCGTGAACTCTTCTTGTTGCAGGCTCTGTCACTCTGCTGCTCGGCTACCCTCGCGGGAGCACTGGGGAGGCACAGGAAGTGAGCTCGCGGACACCGCAGGGTGGACAGGGTGAGGCGTGGCCCTGCCTGACAGTGGAGCCGGGCAAATGCTGGTGACCCCACCACCGTTAGGTAAAAGCATTGCTGGTCCCATTCAGAGTTCTGAAAACTGAGGCCCTAAAAGGGAGCAGTTAGCTTGTCCAAAGCCCCTGGGTGATTTGGGGCCTGAGGGCCCAGTGGCCAGGGGTGCTCTTTCCGCTGCACCCAGTACTGCATTCTGGTCACTGAAGGGATGGGCTGGAAGGGTGGGGAAGGTGGACGTGGGGGACAGGTGGGCACTGACCTTGTGAGAAGGGGGAATGACCCCCAGGGGGCCCCTCCGTCTCCTCTCTCGTTCTCTTCTCCCCAACCTGTCCAGTCCTTCCCATCCACCTCCCTTCTGTGAACCAGGCTCAGAACAAGCCCACACGCCCCAGCCCTGCAGTTCCGGGCCCCTCCGCCAGCGTGGGCCAGTCTGAGGACCCGCCTCCGTCCCCCCACCCCATGCGCATGTTCTGTCAGAGTAGCGGGAGAGCTCTGGCCGCTGGCGGTGCACCTGCCTTCTAGGGCCTCCTCTCCTGCCCGTGACGACCCCCCCATTCCACCCAGGTGACTGAAAGTGGGGAGAGGGCTTCTGGGACGGGCGGCAGGCAAGCTGTCCTGGCACTGGGGACGCTTGTCCGGCGGAAGGTCACAGGCTCTCACCTGGGACCAGGTTCCCCCAGCTCAGGCCGGATGCCCTGAGAGCCACGCCTTTGGTCCTCGATCCTGTGTCTTCCTACCTGCTCCTCACACCCGGAGGAGCCCAAGGCTGGCTCCATCCATCGGTCGGACACTAGGAGGGCTGTGCTCTGCAGTCATCCACCCGCAACCTGACTGCTTCCTCCGAGCAGCTCTGTGTGCGAGTCACTCCACCTGCCAAGAATCTGCCAAGAGGTCTCATGGCTTTCTGAAGGTCACACAGCTAATTTGAAGGGTCCTTGGGGGTGCACCTGGCTTCACCCCAATTTTACAGGTGGGGAAGCTGGACGGCAGAGAGGCGGAGTGGTTTGCCCAGAGCCCCCCGGGATGGCCTCGCAGGGCCGGGTGTGGCATGGCTTCCCTTCATGTGGGCTCCACGGACAGGCAGGGGTCCCGGGGCCTCCCCATCACCCTTGAGTGCACAGCCCAGCCGCCTCCTTGCCGGGGCCGGTGCAGTACCGTCTCCAGCTCCCAGGGGGCGCTGGGGCCCCGTGGCTGCTTGCTGCCACCCCGCCTCCTCGGAGCCCCCCCCCCCTCTGATGTGCAAAGTCGCTGGTGCTGTGTGTTTTCCAATCAATAGAAGATGCTCACTCCCCGAGATGTCGCTACCAGAGTCTTCACACATCTGCATCGGAAGGATTCCAAATGAAAAGTCTTTTCCTGTTGGGGGAAAATGTAAAAGGAGAAAGGGAGACTTTGCTTGACAGATTAGAAAATTTTCCACTTCCCAGCATCTGAACGGAGTATTTGCCCAATTACCCAGGCTGTAAAAGGAGAGCGGGGTGAGCTTCCGCGGCACCCGGCGTACTGATCCCTCCGAGGAGCCTGCAGGGATTTATGAGCAAGGCAGCGGGGGGCCAACCCCTAGCCTGGGAGACGGGGGTCCCTTCAGCCCTGCCCCCCGCTCAGCCTTGACCTTGGAGAGGCTGCCCGGTTACAACATGCCCTTGCTAAGGCTACATCACAGGGATGCCGAGGCGGCCAAAGCATTTCATCCGAAGCATGGAGCACTTACAAATAAAACTGATTAATATTTTTACACTAATTGGGAGTTTTCAGAGTGCTTTTGAAGTCTGCTTTCCTCACCAGCCGGGGGAAGTGGGGGCTCAGCTGTACGTGGGGGAGGGGAACGGGAAATCACAGGGGTGGGGCACAGGAAAGGGCCATCCCGTTGCCGACACAGGAAGGGTCTTCTCAAGGACCCGGCCCCATCCTCGCGTGCCCAGACACTTGGCTGAGGTCTGGGAAAGCCTCTTCTGGGAGCCTGGGAGGCTGGACCTTCCTCGGGGGCCTCAGGTCCAGCTGAATGTGTTTCTGGGGACGAGACTCATGCGGGGCCCAAGTCGGTGCCCGGCTTGGCGGAAATCCTAGCAACGCTCATCTGCCGAGTTGCTGACCTGAATCCAAGAAAACAAGCAGGGATCACCGTCGGAGACACGGGCTTCCAGGGCCTGGGGTGCGGGGCGGGCAATCCTGGCGGGCTGAAGAGATGCTGGCGTCCGGAGGAGCCCTTCTCGATCTTCTCATGCTCCAGATGGAGCTCCCCGGGCTCTTGCCTCTGCCACAAGCCTGTCCCCAAGGGCTCAGCTCCCTGGCCCCGCACTCGGGCCAGCAGCTGGCTGTCCTTCCTGGCACCTTCTCCTTGGCTCTCCCCATCCGCTCCAGCCACCGCCGAGTCCTGCCAATTTTATGCTATGAATCTCTCACTTGTGCCCATTTCTCTGCCTCCTAGCTGCTGCCACCCTAGGCCAGGCCGCCATCGTCCCTGGCAGGGGGCTCAGCAGTCCCCTCCCCATCGGCCCCTGCTTCCGTCCTCCGCCCCTCCAATCCTTTTGCCGTGCCATCACCAGGGTCATCCTTTGAAAACACGAATCAGATTGAGTCCCTCCCTCATGAGACTGCAAAGCCCACAACGTGCCTCTAAGCTGGCGGCTGCGCCCACCTCCCACCCCGTCTGCGCCGCGGTTGCTCCGGCCTCACCGCATGTGGCTGGGACGCTCCCTGCTCCTCTGCTTCATTCGTTTCTGTGCCTGGAGGTGTGACAGTCCCTGGCGTGTACTAGGTGCTCATTAATCCTTGCTGACTGATAAACGCGCGGACGTTTGGGTGAGGTCTTTGGCCCGGAGTTGCTGAATGGGGGAAAGCACGTTCTGAGTGGAGGAAGCACCATGGACAGAGGCTGGAGGAGGAAAGGGCCGATGTGCGTGGAGGGCCACGGGGCCCGAGAGCAGGAGACGGTGCCGGGCCCCCAGGGTCTTGTGTGCAGCTTGGGCGTCAGGGCCCATCAGCAGACCCTGGGGACGGCTTGCAGAGTTTAATCCAAGATCAGGGCTGACCGGCTTGGCCTCCAAGCACTGGACCGCCTGGGTCCGAAGCCCTGCTCTGTCGCTCCAACCAGTGGGACTGCGGGCAGTCCCTTAGTGTCTCAATGCTCTGGTCCTCATTGGTAAATGGTCATGGTGTCCCCTGTCGGGAGCAGAGCCGGCAGGGTGAGCTCTCCTGGTCTGTCTCAGAGAACCCCAGGGAGCAGGGGGGCTGGAGGCACGGAGGCCAGGGTGAAGTGGGAGCTCCACACAGAGACGAGGGGGACAGAAGGGCGGGGAGTAAGCTCCAGAGGCGCTCCACTCTCCTGGAGAGTCAGGTAGTGGATGGTTCCCTCCATGTCCCTCCCCACTTCCCAAAATGGCAGCCATGTGTCCTCAGCCCTCTTCTTGGCCATCTGCGTCGGGCAGCACCCATTTCCAGCAGGTCATGGTGGGGAAGGGGGAGCGTGGGGCTGATGGGAACCAGAAGCC
Source organism: Cryptoprocta ferox (assembly GCA_028646485.1). Lineage (NCBI taxonomy): Eukaryota > Metazoa > Chordata > Mammalia > Carnivora > Eupleridae > Cryptoprocta > Cryptoprocta ferox. The sequence continues at coordinate 2,016,623 of CM053569.1, read as the reverse complement.
GCCATCTCTCCCAGCTCAGGCCTTGGCTCTGTCACCAGGGTCACGATTCGCCCAGTGGTGGCCTCCACCACCCAACGCCAGCCCATCAGCCCCGTTCACACCTTTTCAGTCCATCAGGCAGTCACCTCTGCTTTGCATGGGCTCCAGATCCTGCGGAGCCTGGATTTCAAGGGAGGACCCCACCCCCTGGGGAGCCAGCTGTGTGCTCCCTGTCTCCCCAATAAGGCTGTGCCTCTGTAGAGGCGCGCGCGTGCACAGACACACACACACACACACACATACACACACACACACACTGTCTCCCCTGGGGAACTCCCAGGCTGAGACAGAGCCACCTACCCAGGACAGGGAGGAGTTTTGGAAGGGACTCATCATGAGGAAGGACCCTGTGAATTTCCAGAGGTCCTCAAAAGAGGCTACAGAGATTAATCTCGTTTCTGGGCATCGCAATCAAGCCTCAGGAAGCCTCAGTTTGCCCAGCTGCAGGAAGGGAAGAACAAGGCTCCTGGGCGTGTCTTGCAGCCTCATCCTCTGACCTCTGCCCAGTGTGGGACCAGGGCCGTGCTCCCGGAAGGCCCTCCTAGCTGTCCCGTTCCTCTCCTCTTGGGTCTTTTATCCACCTACGAGCAGAGGCCAGCTAGCTCCCTGTTCCCTGTCCGACTCAGCCAGCCCAGGCGGGGGGTTTGGGGCCCTAGAGCACGACCTTGAGGCAGCCAGCCTTCCCCAGCCTCCAGGCCACCTGGCTGGAATTCCCTCCCTCGCCTCCGCCCCCCTTCCTTCCTCTTCCCCTCTCCCTCTGCTTCCTCCTCCAGCTGAGAGCCCAGCTCTGTGTGTCTCCAGGGAATGACTCACACATTTGCCTCCCACCTGCACTGTCAGCTTCCCAAACCTTCATTCAAAAGGGTCCCAGTGTGAGCACATTTCCTTCAGAGGTGTCTGGGGAGGTGAGGACAGCCAGCCAGGCGTGCCCCCTGCAGGCGACGGTGCTCTCCCTGCAGCCTGGCAGCCGGGCTTGCTGTGCGGGTTTCTGGCTCTTCCCGGCCGGTGGGGAGAACCCAACCCCACCTTCGGATTCTAAAGAACTGGTTGACCTGGGGCTGCCCCTTTGCCTTTCTGGGCTCCCTGCCCCCACGCCCAAGATGCACAAGGCTGAGCTACGAGCTCCCTGGCCCTTTTCCATCACACCCAGAGCGTCCTGCTCTCTGCTGCACCCTCTTGACCTAGATGCCGCCCCTTTCGCTCCGGGAAATGCCCAGGGCAGACAGCGCCAGGAGGGGGTGGTCGGAGCTCTTCTGGAAGGGGCTGGGGGTGGGGGTGCAGGAGAGTCAGGTGGACCCTGCAGGTGCCGAGCTCCTCAGGGGCTCTGGGCCAAGTGGGACATCACTTCCCCGCGCCCACCTGCTCCCGGTTTTCTTCCCCCACTCTTGGCTCACGTGACCAGGGAGCTTCACAGCCCCTCCTGGAGCACTTGACCTTGGCCCCAGCCAATTACCGTAGCACATTCCCATGGCCGCAGGGATTGGTTGGGGGATGGGCACGTGACCCGGTGAGAGCCAATGAGAGGCAAGGAGCGGAGGGAGCTCGGTTGGGCCTGGGGGCCCTGGCGCGGCTGCCCCTGTGCGGAGCCCTGTCCTCCGACCCGCCCGCAAAGCCGGTTGTGGCTGTTGGTTCGGCGCCTCCTGCGGCTCAGCTGCGCCGCTTGGCACGTGTGATGTCAGTTCTCCTGTGCAGGGAAGGTGTTTTGCAGGATGAGAAGGCGTCCGGGAGGTGGTGTCATTTGCCCCCGAGGCTGTCCTCGGGCCAGGAAGCTGATCTCGGGTTCTCGAGCCCCGCTGCTGGGGGCTGGCACGGAGGGGAGTGAGGACGACCCCCCAGATGTGGCCAGGTGCGGGGAGCTTGCGGCGGCTTCCTCCCCTGTGCGGGCCGCTCCCCCTGCAGAGACAGCGGAGTCCTGTCCTCGGTCCACACCTACAGGCGCCACCAGAAGGCCTGGCTGTGCCTCGCGGTGCTTCCGTGGCGGCCCTTGCCCTTGTGACTCTCCCTCTCCCACTGCTTTCCCGCTTCTCGTGTCTGGGAGGCGCCGCCCCACCACCTCCCGTGCTGATCCCTCCTCTCGGGGGAGGAGAGGTCCGTCATCCTCCAGCCCCCGCGCCGCGTCCTTGCCTGTGGGCTCCCTGCCCCGCCTGCCCCGCAGCTGGTGACCCGCGCTGGCGCCTGTGGGTTTCTTTACTCGTTGGGGCCCCTCCTGCACCCTGGAAGCTTCTCAGGGGCCCTGCTTGGATCCGCCCTGCTCACCTTCAACTTCCCAGCAGCCCCCGCACAGCAGGTGCTCAGTGAATATGCGTTGAATGAACACATACCACGAATGAGCTGGGCCTTGGCTGCCTGCATTCCAGCCTCGTCGGGTCCTGGGGGTCCTGGCAGCGCTGTCCTCGGCTTGGCTTCTCACAGCTGCAGCAGGCCCAGGGGGCTCCCTGGAGGAGGCTGTTTCCCAGCATGCAGGGCTCACACAGCTTCCTGAGACCGAGTCCCGGGGCCTGTATCACCTCTCCGTCCCTCACAAGGGCTCCACTGTGCCTTTCTGCACCCTTGTCAGGAATGCTGCAGTCCATGACGAGCCCGCTGGCTGGCCGAAAGGCTTGTCACTGTCGGTCCTTCCCTCCCTGTCCCCGCTCTGCTCACGGTCTGTGGGGGATGGGCAGCCGGTCAGCTAAATGAGGCAGGACAAGGGCTGAAGCATAGGTCGGTCGGCTCATGACTGCAGAGGGCTGGGGAGGGACAGCGGACAGTGACCAGCTGCGTCAGCGAGGCTGTGGGAGGAAAGGGACCTTTGCATCGGTGCCGTCACATGGCCAAGGACATTGATGTGTTGAAAAGTGGCCGGGGCCTCCCTGGGGCCAGGTGAAGGGGTGGGAGGAGCAGGTGCAGCTCAGACCTGGGGGTCTCATCTGTCTGCTCAGGAGGCCGGGCTGTGGCCTCCCAAGGCCACTCAGCTGGGACAGGGTGCACAGGGCTAAGGCGTGTCTGTCCCGGGATGGGAGTGGACCCCGAGGGGCCCAGAGCCCTCACGCCGCTGGCCCGACCCCTTCCACTGAGGAGGGCTGGTGACAGGTGGGAACAGCCACCCAGGTCCAGTGGACTCGCTTCCTGAAAAAGCCGTTGCGGATCCCCTTCCAGCATCTGCAGAGGGAGTGGGCTTGTCAGGTGGGTGGGAGGTGGCGGCTGAGCCGCCCTCCTTGGGGAAGCGGGACACGGCCATTTACATATTGATGAAATCTTTTCCATTTCGCTCGGGCCCCATGTGCACTACGAGATGTCACATCTCATTTCAAGCTGGGAATCTGTACTCCAGGAGTGACAGCTCAGGCCGCCACCAGGGCCTCGCAGGTATCTGGAGGTGACGCAGAGCCCCGGCCTGGGTTCCTTTCCCAGGCCCGCAGTGACCGGCTCTGCAGCCACGGCCAGGGCGCTTGACCTCTCTGGGCCTCGTTGCCCCTTGTGTAAAATGAGAATAGACGATGTCTATGGCAGGCAGCTCCTGGGACGGCCCTGAAGGTCTCCCAGCCCCGGCGTTCGTGTTCTTGTGTCCTTCGCTGGTCCTCTGTTCTTGAGTGTGGACCGGCCCCGTGACTCACTCCACCAGGACACAGAGGCCCGCCCTTCTGGTGTTCAGTAAAGACAGGGACTTCATCTGTTCACACCTCGTCTTGCCCTCTTGATCACTCGCTGCGATGTAACCACCTGCCACGTGTCAGCTGCCCTGTGGGGGAGCCCACGTCCAAGTCCACGAGCAACTGCATCCTGCCAACACCCGCACCTGAGAGTCTGAGGCTCAAGAGACCCAGAACCAGCGGCTGGCCGAGGCACACCCATTCCTGATTGCGGAAACTGCGAGAAAATCAGGTGTCGAGATTTTGAGTCACTACATTTGGGCTAAGTTGTTACGCAGCAGTTGGTAACTGATACACTGCCCCGGCCCTTGATGGAGTGGCTGCGTGTGAGCCCACTGCGAGCAGCATTCACACGTCGTGGGTGCTTGGGGGAGATGCTGGATTAGTCTGTGAGCTGTGAGGGGTGTATCGGAGGCCTGGGGCGGGCCCAGCACGCAGCAGGAGTTTGCTCAGTCACAGCAATGATGGGCGGGGGCCATGCACAGACTGCCTGTGGCCACACTGGCCCGCCCCCGACCAAAGCCCTCATCAGGGCTGATGACAGTCCCCCCTTGTGTGTCTCATCTGCCCACCTCGCTGGGGTTTGTCATTTTTCACTTTTAAAACAGAGGAGGGGAGCCAATTGCCGTTAAGCTGTTTTGAGTTTGCACTTTTGAGCGCACGTGCCCAGTGTCACACTGTTGTACCCGGGCGTTCGGTACAGAGTCTGGAACACGGCGGCGGTACAGGGCACATTTGGGGTAAGAACACATGAGCAGCTCTAGAATTGGAGTCGAACCCGATGGTTTGCTCTGAAGGTGGGCAAATGTTCACCCAAAATATTCCCTTTTCCCTGTTGGTGCCTGAAATGCCCTCCTTACAGCGTCTTTTGGGGTTAAGACAGCAAACCTATTAAAAGGCAAATGGATTAACTGGATTGGCTGACACGCCCGCCCCTCTGGCCATCAGACCTTGGTGGACAGTGGCTTCTTGTTGGGGGGGGGGGAGCCTGGTGGAGGGGAGGCTTAGCCACTGTGGGGGAGGGTGGGCCTGGGGAGGCTGGCCAGACTGTCCTCCCTCCAACGTGCCTGGCGGGACTGAGACCCCGGACAGATGCGGACGATGGGACCCGCAGGCAGGGCTCGCCCTTGGCCCGGAGAAGGCTGAGGTGGGACATTTTCTGCAGGGAGGTCCCTGGGACCTTCTGAGATGGCGGAACGTTCTCTCTTGGTGGCGTCCAACCTGGTAGCCACTGACCACATGTGCCCACTGGTCTCTTGAAATGTGGCTCATGTGACTGAAGAACTGATTTTAGTTTTGTTCATTTCTACCTACTTTAAATTTAACTTTGAGGAGCTGCGTGGGGCCAGCGCATCCGTATGGAACATGGCGGGTCTAGAACTAAGGGAAGTGGGGGCCACTCGGTCTTTATGTCTGGAATCGGATCTTTCCAAGAACACTAAAAATAACCCGTACAAAAGAGGGAATGTTGAGAGAGATCTCGCTGGGCTGTGAGGGGCGGCGGAGCTGAGGGCCTCCAATCCATCAGAGAGATTTCGCCATCTGTCCAGGAGACTGCTTGAGGGGAAAGAAAATTCTTGACTCATTCCTATTTTTAACAGTGTTTATCTTCAGATCCAGGAGATGCCGGGGGATGAGTCTGCCACGAACCCGCCCCTGTGCCCCGTCGTTCTCATTTACGGTGACCGGGCTCTGCCCTGGAGCCAAGAGACCAGGCGCATTTCACCTCCAAGGCCGCCGCAGAGGACCCTTCTGGGCGCAGTCAGGACGGCGGGCGGAGTGGCGCTCATGCATCTGGCAGATGCCTGCAGGGTCAGTCCTGCTACCGTGGCCACGACCAGCTCCTTCGTCACCAGGCCCATGGTTGTAGGCCACCATGGCCCACCCAGAATATCACCCCACACCCGTTAATGCCACCAGTGCCGCCACGGCCAACTCCCCTTATCCACTGGGCCCAGCCCTGGGGCCGCATGGAGAAGACCCAAGTTCTCCGCCTTGGGGACCCTGTGGAGCCGGGCATGTCCCTGGTCCTGGCCCCCAGAGCCCAGCCAAGCACCGGTGGGGGGGGAGGGGAGGGCACGTCTAGGCTGGGCCAGCCGGAGGAGTGGATCCCAGAAGGCCCACCCGCAGTGTGACCGCAAAGTCTGTCCCCCGCCCCTGCTCCCTGCCACGGGCCCACTCCCATTTGGCCTCGGCAGGGCCCCGGGGAGACCCGTGGGATCTGAACCCCCTGGCACTGGGGCCCGGTGGTGCCCCCAGAGAAGCATGGGGTCCACCGCGTCACTGCCTGGCTCTTTCTCACCAGGCAAAGCGCACGCTGTCCTGCTGTGACCTTCCAGTGCCACCGTCCCCTGAGGGTGCCCCGGCTGACAGCTGCTCTATCGCCCACCCTCCCCGCTCCACCTCTCCCAGTGCAGGCTACATTCCAGAATCTCATGGCTAACGGAGTTCTAACCCAGGCGATGCCCTTCTGGGGGTGGGGTTGGGCCGTGCAGAGTAGGGTGTTTATAACCCCAGCGTCTGAGCTGAGTACCTCTGTGCTCCAACACGCAGACGTCTACAAGGGGCAAGCTTTTCCCCGGTCAGTCCAGGCCTTGTGAGTCAACCAGTGCCAAGATGAAAGCTGGCAGGAGTGGAGACCCCCAGTGCTGTTGGGACCCCACAGACGCTCTTTCGGGGGGAAGAAGAAAGAGCATTCATGCCCTGTGCTGCGGTCACCAACCCCTCTTGGTCAGCACCTGCTTGGTGTCGGGCAACAGGCAGGGCTGACAGTAACAGTCCGTGTGTGTGGCCAGTGGCCAGATGAATGACTGAATACCAGGTCTTGGGGTCCAGAGTCACACAGAATGGATCTGAACCCCAACCCTGCTTTTATCCACTGTGTGATTCTGGGCAGTTTCTTAACCTCTTTGAGGCTGTCTCCACACGTGTAGACGTGGGTAATTACAGGTGCCCTGATAGGAGTCCCGGGCTGAGCACGCAGCACTTAACCTAGCACCTGGGGCCTCAGTAGTAGTAGCAAGGGGGCAGTGGTAGTCATTTATATTATTATTAGGTGCTTTACGCATTTAGTACTTCATTTAATTTTCAAAATAACCCCGCTGGGGGCTCTAACAATCCCCATCTGACGACGAGAAAGCAGGCTCACAGAGGTTAGACTGAAGGGCTCAGGGCCACTCAGCTCCTGACGCACAGCGCCGGGCGCATGTGAGAACATGATAGGATGTCAGTGAGTGAATGAATGGGCTGGCAAGGACCCCAAGCCCAGGGCCCGGGCCCCAGGGGATGCACAGCATCAGGTGGACCGCTGCAGCCTGACCTACCCCTGCCCGGCCGCGTGGACAAGGCGCTCATGCCCCACCTGTGACGTGGGGCATAGAAGCCACTCCGTGGGTGGAGGTGAGGCACCCGTCTCAGGGGACCGTGGCAAGGGGCCAGTGCCGTGCTTAGCGAGGACGAGGGTCCACGTAAGAGGAGCCTGCGCGTGGAAGTGGCGAGGGGACTCCGCAGAGCTGGACGGCAGCCGGCTGGTCCGCCTCTGGCGGGCAGCAGAGGTCCTGGGGTCCTGGAACCGATGGCAGGTTCCCTCCAGGGCAGCAGTTGTTGGGGGACAGGCTCCTGCATGCAGGTCGGGGACAGGAGGATGACCAGCACCAAGCCCAGTGTCCAGGTTCCCCCCTCGGCAGCGCTCAGGGCCGAGCACTCCCCCAGGCGGCTGTGTGTCCTCCCCACCCCGGCACCCCCAGGGTCATGAGTGAATGACTTCAGGGCTACCTGTTGAGTAGTACGTGACAGACAGGAGCTCCAGAGTTTCAAGAGGTGTCTCTGTAGGCTTAAGGGGGTCAGGGGGCTGCTGGGGTTGGTAGGGGACCTCTTTCTGTCTGCCAAGCCTTTTCTGAGGTGGTCCCTCCCGACCTCCATCCCCTACAGGCAGCCCTCTGGATTGCTGTGGCTGAGATTTAGCAGGTGTTTAAATGTGTGGGCGCTGGGCTGGGCTCTGGCTCTAGGAGCTGCTCCTGCCCCCCCCACCCCCAAGTACCAGGAGATAAGTGCTTTCAGGGTCATCATCCACAAATGGGCACACTGAGGCACAGAGAGGCTGCATGGCTGGGCCAGGTCCTGTAGCTGGTGGGGGCCCAAGCTTCTCTACTCCTGTCCCGGTTTCTGCAGCCTGTGTGGGTCTGCATTTCTCTGGGGCACCTCATCTCGCCCCACCCCTGCAAGGGGGATGCTTTGCTGTCATACAGGGTGGGTGGCCCTGCACACAGCAGACTGGGGGGGTCACTGGGCTGCAGGGCTAGGAAGTGGGGGCCCGGGCTTCTCACTGGGCAGTCTGGCCCCAGCTTCTGCCTCTCTACACCCACATGTACTTGCCTACTCAGGCCCGGTGAGGCCAGGAGTGAGCCCAGAGGACCCGGACGGCACGGGGCCACCATCTACAAGGACTGAAGTCCTTCAAAGTCCCCAGCAGAGCACCCAGGATCTGGCCCTGCCTTGGAGTTGGGGTCAGGGCTGGGATCAGGGTCTGACAGGGAGGCGGGCCCTTCACCAAACTGTTTCTGCAAGAGCTGCACCCCTGCCTGAGGAGCAGAGAAAGCTGGGGGCCCAAGGAGAGTGTGGGCCTGCTGCCTGCGGTCCCTACCCTGTTCAGCCCCAGCCCAGCAGTCCCGGAGCCGTGAGGAGGCAGCCCCGAACCGGCCCTTGTGTCCAGGGAAGAAGCCTCCTCTCCCTGGTCTCTGCCTCCTGGGGCTGCTTCCCACGCTGGGGTGGCCTGGGTAGGGGGGGCTCTTGGGAACGTGCTTCAGCCTCCTCCAGGGGCCCTGGCCTCTGCCGTCTGGGTCTGGCCTCCCAGCTGTTCCCCGGCAGTGGCCCAGGTCACCGTCTCTACCCTCCCAGGGTCTCTCGAGCCCCCCTCCCCTCTGCTCAGGGCCGCCAGTCCCTGGACCCAGCCCAGGACCTAGGCCCGCAGCCCCTGCGTGCTCTGGAATTGGGGGGGCGGCCCACTGCTGGGCTCCCTCAGAGGCGGGGGGACGGGAGCTGACTGAGGACCCCGGCCTCCAACAGCGAGGTGGAGATTGTGCGCGGGAGTGAGTTCTCCACGCAGCAGCTGTGGGACACTGGCGCTTTGATGCATAATTGCTGCTTTCCTGCCTGCCGGCCATTCAGGGGAGGAGAGAGAAAGCTTCCTTCATTTTATCTCAGGAAGGTGGCAGCCTTTTCTGAGATCACAGCAAGGGCGGCAATTAGACCGCAGCCTGGGGTCCGCGGCAGCGCCGAGGGCTGGCGGCACCACGCGCGTCTCCACCGCGCAGGGCAGCCTTCCTGCCCGAGCGCTCCAGCCCTGTCCCCGGGCCAAGTCTGCATTGCAGGAGGCGGGCGAGGGGCTGGCCTGGGCGGAAGGGGCCTTCGGGCACTGGGGGCCTTGCCTAGGAGCGTCTCCACTCGCTGCCCATCCCGGGCCTCCCATGGCTTCGAGGTGGCCCGTGCGCCCAGGCTCCAGGTTCACGTGGGCAGCCCTCTGCACCGGCTCCGGCCTCCAGGCCTGCTCACAGTTTGGACCTCACTGTGTCTGGGACAGAGTTCCTGGCTCTCCCGCTCGGCACCGGGGACGGGACGGCCTCGCTGCATGTCTCTGTGCCCCCCTGGCTCCACCAGCGCCCTTGTGCACTAGTGTGACAGCTATGTGGACCCCAGGCCCCCACGGGCTCTTTGTACGCCCAGACCCCCGCTTGTGGCCTTGACCTGCCTCTGTGCTCCAGCTCCTCAGCCTGTGCCATGACTCCTGGGCTCTGGGGGCTCTGCCCCTGGGTCTCCGCACCAAGGCCGCCTCCTGATGCCCACCACCAGCCCACGCTGGCCCCCTCCCCCTCCCCCGTAACTCCCTGTCACTCCCTGAAGGTCACCGTCCCCTTTTTCTTTACCGCACTTCATGAGGGTCTGGAGGAGAGGACTGTCACCTTGTTCCTGGCAGGAGAGAGCCCCCGGTGTGTGTGAATGTTCACCCAGGCGTGTGCACTGACCCAGAGAGGGGGGAAGGACACGCGAGCGTGCTGCATTCACCTTACCCTCTTGGCTTCTGGCTCTTCATCAGCCAGCCCCACTCCTTCCCGCTCCCAGGGTGAGACCCCCCCTCTCTGTGGTGAGCTGAGTCCCCACTCTGCCCAGGACTCTGCCCAGGAGCCTGCGGGCTGTCCAGGCAGGAGGGCAGAGGGCACTATTTGGATTCCCCCTCCCAGGAGGAAAGACAAACACACAGAAGGGAGGGAATCGGGCAGGGAGGCCACAGTGAGGGGTGCGTGTAATCGGCGGTGCTAAGGAGCGTATGCAGGCGGCCCAGAGTCTGAAAATGAGGCTGCATCGGGAAGGGTCTTGGGGTCCTCCCCAAAGCCCCTGCAACGAGGACTGGCATGCATTTGGTCACCAACGAATCATCTACTCTGTGCCAGGGCCAGGGACCCAGCCGTGAAGAAGGCACAGCCACCTGCAAGGGAGGCAGAAAAACAGCACCCAGTGGCCCACGTGTGCACAGCGAGCTGAGGACCTGCCGAGGAGAAACATGGGCCCAGGCTTCCTGGAGGAGGTGACACCCCCTGGGGGAGAGGGGTTCCGGCAGGAGCAAAGCACGAGGGATGGGGTGGTGCAGATGCTGCTGGTGGGAGCCGAGGAAGCAGGGAGGGTGGGGTTTACAAGCCGAGTGGTCACGGCAGGCCTCACGTGCCGGCTTCCAGGCAGCGGCTGGAGAAGTAAGTTAAATCTCTTTTAGGAAAAGAAACAGCAGTGAACAGAGCTGAAGTCACAGGGGCACTGGGCTCAGGGTTCAGAAACGGGCAGCAGGGGCTGGGTGCTCGGCTCCCACAGGGCAGTGGCACTAAAGGTCTCCATGGGACAGCAGGACCAGCCAGCTCTTCCACTTGAAGCCAGGGCTGCCCCTCCTCACACCTCCTTGCCTGGAAGAGGCAGCAGCAAGCAAACAAAACATGACCGAGTGTGGTCACCAGGGGCCACAGGTGGGCCAGGGGAGGCAAGTTCGATGCAGAGACAGAGTTTCTGCCAGGAACCCAGCCCTCGCATCTGCAAGGGGACCTGAGGGACAGGTGGCCCTGCCATCCGGACCCTGGCTCTGTGGTCCTGCACGGAGCTGCCCAGAAATTCAGATAATGAGAGAAGAAGAAAGAGAGTAAGAGGAAAATAAAATAAACAAGAGCCGGTTCCTCTCTATGAGCCTGCGAAGCAAATCCCAAAACGTGCAAAGAATGTGATGCTCCTGAAGGCGGCTGGAGACCCAGAGTGAGTGGCTCTGGACAGATGGGGGTGCCCCCCGCCCCGGGGTCAGAGGGAGTGAAGTGGGGGGTGCCCCCCGCCCCGGGGTCAGAGGGAGTGAAGTGGGGGGTGCCCCCTGCCCCGGAGTCAGAGGGAGTGAAGTGGGGGGTGCCCCCCGCCCGGGGGTCAGAGGGAGTGAAGTGGGGGGGCACGGAGGATTGCAGGGGGCTAAGTGACTGAGCAGAAGTGGGAAGGAGGCTTGTGGATATGCTCTCGGTGTCAGGCTTGTGAGAGAGAGCCGTGACAGAGGGCCAGGCATGAGCAGGAGGACATAGGTTTGGTTTACACTTCGGGGCTGCCTTTCTGCCTCACTCCTGGTATTTCCTTCAGAGAGGGAGGCCCGAATGTTATTGGGAAATCAGGAAAAATAACTGAGTATGCCCTTTACCTTTCTCTTAGGATCATTCTCCTCTGCCCTCCTTATGGTATGTCTTCCCCAGTGGCCTCGCAATTGGGGAGGGGTCTGTCCCCCTGGGGCAGTACCTTCCTGCAACAGGGGCTTGAGTCTGCCATCGCTGGGCAGCCCCATGGTGCTTTCAGCAAGCTTCACCCTCCAACTCAAACTTTCTCAGCAATACAGGTGACAGTTTGGCCTCCATAAAAAAAGAAAGTAAGGGAAAATATCAACAATAGGAATGTGAATTCACTCCAGATAAAATTAATTTCATAGAACAGTCTGAGGAAGACTTTAAAACAAATATGTTCAGGTTACAAGAGATTATTGAAGGTATAATTCTTCTTAAGAAAGAATAAGAAATTATGGGGGGGGAAGGCAGAAGAGAAATAAGATCGAATGGATATGTACAACCAAATAAAAACCCTGGATATAAAAAAGAGTCATAAAAATGATGCCATAAACCTCAGAAGGGACGTAGCACAGAGAAGAGTAATGAGTTGGATGAACTGGGCTGGAGCTCACCGATAGCACAACACAGACAAAGACAGAAATGAAAGAGTAGTCAGCAGGGTTGGGGAAGCAATGGTGGGCCTGCCACTGGATGACATAGTAGAGAAGCATGTTTTGAAGAGATAATGCCTGAGAATTTTCCAGAAATAAAGAACCACATTAGTCCTCAGATTAGAATTGTCCTCAGAGAAACTGAGCCAGATAAATAGAGATGCCCCATGCATGGCACATTGCTGTGATAATTAAAAATACAAAGGATTAGTTGGCAATCTGCAAAGCTACTGGAAGACTTCTGCTTCCAACAGAGGCAGAATAACAGGAACTGGATTTACTCTTGTATGAAACAGGCTCTGAATGAGAAATAATATGGGACAATGGCTTTCATTACACTGGACATCAGGCAATGAGGCAGGATGGCCTCTGAGATGTGGGATACTAATGAGGAGAGCCCTAGAGTTGTCCCAGCTTCCAGCCCTGAGTCTCCGGGCCACAGCAAGAGGATGGACACTCAAGCAGACCCTGGAAGTCTCTATGAGCTGAGTAAGGAGGAAGGGAGCCTGGAGAGAGTTCCCAGGAGGAGAGTTAGCGAGAAGCTGCACAGGGGGAGATGCTGGGGGCTGCAGAGGGTCCCCTTGGGCCACTCAGCCAGATTCTGATGAACACACACATGTGAGGAAAGTAACTAAGGCTGGATGGGATGAAATAGTGTCTGACACTCACACCAGCCAGGCTGGAAGTCCTCGTGACTCATGGGATGCTGGGCAGAGCACACAGAGGGGCTTTACCTCAAGTGTGGGCGATGATTAACGATACACCGAGCACTTCTCTTGTCCTGTCCAACAGTTTTAAAAGCATGAACTGAAAATATCTAACTGTTTCTAGGTAACTTAACTGCGTCCTGGAAAAAAAAGAGGAGACATATTTATAAGAATATAAAAATAGCACCTAAAAAAATAAAATGTACTGTGTCTGACTTCCAATAAAAAACGACCAAGCATGAAGCAAAATGGGAAAATATAACCTATAATGAGGAGGAAAAATATCAATTGAAGTCAATCTAGAACACAAATGTTAGAATTAGCAGATATGAAATGAATATATATGTGTTCAAAAATTTAAGTAGAAAGAATTAATAAATATAAATTTTAATAAAAGGAACCAAAATACCTCAGTAAAAACATGGAAGGTGTAAGCACAGGACTCAAATCAAACTTGTAAATATGAAAACATCAGTGTATGGGATAACATGCATTGTATGCGATTAACACCAACTCGAACATCAGCAGAAAAGATGAGTGAACTTGAAGACATAGCAAGAGAAACCATCTACAATGAAAGTGAGAGAGAAGAGATCATGTTTTTAAATGTGAAAAAAACCCTCAATGAGCTGTGTAATGACTTCAGATGGCCTAACAGGCATGCAGCTGGAGTCTCCCAAAGGAGGAAACAGCACAAATATTTAGAGACAAAATAGTAAAAAAAATTTTTTTTCTAAATGGATATGATACAAAACACTTAAAAGCTAGAATATACTCTGGGCCATTAAAATTTTTTAAAGGATTTAAGTCATATGAAATATATTGTCTGACCACAAAGAATTAAACTGCAAAATAAATAATAATAGAGAGATATCTGAAATATCTCAAAATATTGGAAAATTAAATAAATCATTTATAAAGCATGCATAAGTGAAAAAATTGGAAAAGGAAAATTAGAAGCATTTGAAACTAAATTGACATGAATATGCAACATGTCAGAATGTTAGCAGTGTCATCACAGCAGTCCTTAGAGGAAATTTGTTGCAATAGTTGCCAACACCAGAAAATAAGAAAGATCTGAATTCAATGACTCAGTGCCTTGGGCTTTTGCCCTAAGAGAAAGGCAGATCAAAAGCAATGTTAGCAGGGGAAATGAAATGATAAAACATCAGATGAAAAGCAATGAAGTAGAAAATGTGAAAACAATATAGAAAATCATTAAAATTGAAAACTAGCTCTTGGACAAGTAAATCACATTTATACACCTCTAAGCAGACTCATTAGGAAAAAATGAGATAAGACGCAAATTACACCAGGATTCTTTTTTTAATGTTTTTTTTAAAATTTATTTTTGAGAGAGTGCTAGTGGGGGAGGGGCAGAGAGAGAGGGAGAGAGAGAATCCCAAGCAGGCTTTGCACTGTCAGCAAAGAGCCTGACTTGGGGCTTGAACCCACAAACTGTGAGATCATGACCTGAGCCCAAATCAAGTTGGACACTCAACTGACTAAACCACCGACGTGTCACACAGATTACACCAGGCTTCTAAAAGGTGAATCACTACAGATCCTACAGACATCAAGTCAATAGTTAAGAAATATCACAAACCAATTTTTGCCAATAAATTGGACAACTTAGATGAAATGGACAAATTCCCTGAAAAACAAAAACTTACTCAAGAAGAAATAGATAACCCAAAAAGGCCTATATCTGTTATTGAACTTCTGCTTAAGCACTTTCCCACAAAGAAACTATAGCCCCAGATGGCTCTCCTGGTGAATTCTACCAAGCACTTAGGCAAGAAATATGTCAATTCCATAGAAACTCTTTCAGAAAATCCAAGAGAAGGGAATATTTTCTGCTATGGACTGAATATTTGTGTCCCCTCCAAATTCATATATTAAAGCATAATGTCCATCACTCTGATGGCCTTTGGAGGTGAAGCCTTTAGGAAGTGATTAGAACCTGAGTGTGGATCCCTCATGAATGAGGGTAGTGCCCTTGTGATAGGGACCCCACACAGCTCCCTTACAGAGAGGCTTTCTGCCACATGAGGGCACAGTGAGAGAGCACCAGCTACTTACCAGGAGGGGGGTCCTCACCACATACTAAACTGGTTGGTGCCTTACTCCTGGACGTCCAGCCTCCAGAACTGTGTGAAATAAGCCCCACCAGTGTGTGGCATTTTGTTACAGCAGCCCAAGTGGACTAAGACACTTCCCAACTCATTCTGTGAGGCCAGCATGATCCAGATGCCAGAATCAGACAAAGTTACTGCATAAAAAAATAAAACTGCAGGCCAATATCTTTTATGTACATAGATGTGTACGATCTAAACGTAATTGTGTCAAATCTAATCCAATGATATATAAAAAGGATCATACACCATGGCTATGCTGAGATTGCCCACCAGGAATACAAGATTGATTTAACATTTGCAAGTCAGTTAATTTAATTTACTGCATTAACAAACTAAAAAAGAAAAATTATATGATTGTCCCAATAGTATTTAACTGAAAAGAAGTATTTGACAAAACCCAACACACTTTATGGTTAGAAACTGTCAGCAAATAAGGGATATAAATAGACTCAGGGCCCCCGGGGGGCTCAGTCAGTTAAGCGTCTGCTTCAACTCAGGTCATGATTTTGCGGTTCTTGAGTTTGAGCCCCGTGTTGAGCTCTGTGCTGACAGCTCAGAGCCTGGAGCCTGCTTCGGATTCTGTGTCTCCCTCTCTCTCTGCCCCTCCCCTGCTCGTTCTCTGTCTCTCTCTCTGTCTTTCAAAACTAAATAAACTTTAAAAATTAAAAAAAAGTAGACTGCTCAAACTGATAAAAAGGTACCTATGAAAAACTTGCACATAACATATTTCTTAGTGATGAAAGACAGCATTTTTTTTTTTTGCTAAGATTAAGAGCAACACCATAGTTATTCTCCTCACTTCTATTTAACATTGTAGCAGAAGTTTCCATCAGTTCAACAAAGCATGATAAAGAAATAAGAGTCATGAAGACTGGAAAGGAGGAAGCAAAACTATCTTTAGTCACAGAAAACATGTTTTTTTTTTGGGGGGGGAATCTAATAGTATCTACAAAACAAAACAAAACAAAACAAATCAAAACCCTGGTAGGACTGATAAATGAATTTAGCAATGATGTAGGGCACAAGATCAGTCTATGGAAACAATCGTATTTCCATGTATCAGTGAGGAACACTAGGAAGTGGAATTTAAAGGTACCACTGGGAATAGCATCTAAGTTATAAAACACTTAGGAACATATCTGGGAAAGACATGAAAACATTGGAAAACTAGAAAACATTGCTAAAGGAAATGAAAGACCTGAATAAATGAGGCAACATACCCTGTTCCCATTTCAGAAGATTCAGTGCTGTTATAAAGATATTAATTCTCTCAGATTTGGTCTGTAGATTCAATGCAATCCCAATCAAAAACTAAGAAGTTTAAAAAAAATGGATTGATTCTAAGATTCATATGAAAATGTAAAGACCGGAGAGTATCCAAAATTACTCACAAAAAAGGAGATTGGATTATGGACACTATCTGATTTCAAGGTTTCTCATAAAAGCACAGGAGTTGAGAGTGTTCATGGGCATAAAGCTAGACAAACATACCCACGGAGCAGAGCGCGCGCACACACACACACACACACACACACACACGCGGGCTAATGACTCAACAAAGGGATGAAAGCAAGCTCGTGGAGAAGGGATGGTCTTGTCAATAAATGATGTTGGGATAATTAGACATCCATATGCCAAAAAGAAAAAAGAAACTTGAATCTATTCTTTGTATATACAAATTAATTTAAAAATAGTCATGGGCCTAAATATGAAGGAAAAGCATCAACTCCTGAGAGAAAACGTGGAAACAACCTTTGCCACCTCACAACGGGCGACTATTTCCCAGCCTGAACACCAAACAACAAATGAACAATCTCGGCTCCATCGAGATGCCACACATCTGATTGAGAGGCACTGTGGAGCGCGTGGAACGAGAAACCATGGACTGGAAGAAATGACCTGCACATCATGTACCCGATGAAGGACATTTATCCGGAACAGGTGGAGGACTCTCAACGCTCAATAATGAAAACTTGACCCAATAAAGCCAGGAAGAAGACTTGAATAGATGCTTAACAAATATAAATGGAGGCAAGTGAGCCCATGGAAAGATGCTCGATGACATTTGTCTTTAGGAAACGGTGTGTTAGAGCCCAGCGAAGTCTCCGCCTGCACCCGCTGATCGGTGACAATGAAAAAAATGATCACATCAGGTGTTGGTGAGGACGTGGAGCGACTGAACGCTCATGTGCGGCAGACGGGGACGTGCACCGCTAGGGTCACTGGGCAAGCGCAGTGTGAGGGCTTCCTAAAAGTTAGACATACGCCCACCGCATGATCCGGCCATTCTCCCCAAGAGAAGAGAAGCACGTGTCTAAGCCAAGACTTGCACGTGAATGCTTACAGCAGATACGTTTATAAAAGCCCAAAGCAGGGAACGGCCCCGCTGTCTGCCGATGGCTGCGTGGGTGACCATGTCGTGGCACGTGGTACCCGAGGGCACGGATGCAGTCCAGCGGTACGGGGGCGAGAATTCTACCGCTTCAGGCGACATCACGGGTAAATCTCAACATGATGGTACCGAGTGGGGGGCGCCAGACGGGAAAGGACCCTGAAAGTGTCCTGCGCCGTTCAATGAGGGGACATGGTTTCAGTGTGTGCAACCCACGGAGTATCCGAGTCTAGGACATAAAGAGCACCTTCCTGAAAAAGACAGAGAAGCCTTATAGAAGAATGGGTGGCGTTTGGATAGTCAGCTCGCTAGAGAGGAAAGACAACGGCAGATACGTAAAGAAGCTCATTGTCACGACCGGGGAAATGGCAGTTACTCTGCAGACACACCGTCCCACCCCAAGGGCCGGCAAAGCCTGGAGCCAGCCCACGGCCCGAGATTCGAGGGCGCGGGACAAGGGGTCTCTGAGCCGCCGCCGTGGAAGGGCCCTGGCACCGCCACAGAACAGGGAGACCGGTGAAGCCGCTCGTGGCCTACGCCCAGGAGTGCTGCTTCTAGAAAATTCTTCACTGCATGCACGGAGGGATGGTGCGAGGCTTGCGCCCGGGTCAGGAAGGGCCTGGGGTGGGGGGCAGCGAGGATTCGGGCAGGAAGCACCCTTCCCACGCCACCACGTCTCGGGAACGAACTCTAGCTGCAGTGTGGTGCGCGGCGTTACCCACTATTTATGTAAAGTTTAAAACCCTACAAAAGAACATTACATATTGTTTATGGGAACATAAAAATGCAGTAAAAGTAGACAATGCTAGCGCATGAGAAGCATCTAATTCCTGCTGCTGGTGTTGTCTCTGGAAGGGGTGCAGGGAGGTGGGAACGGGGAGGGTGAGAGAGGCCAGGTGAGGGCCACCTCTGCTGTGACAGGCCGGCACCAGGCATCCCCAGGAGGCCAGACCTCTAGCCAGGGGCCTGGGGTGCCTCCTGGAGGAGGTGACCGTTGCCTGGGGCCCGGCATAGAAGTGGATGGAACAGAGCCGGGAAGGGTGTTTCCCAGAGAGAGAGACTCCAGGTGCGATTCTCTGGGGGTGGGGACACTGGACACCGTGGGGCCAGCAGGGCCAGCTCAGGTGACACGCAGGGGGCACTGCAGTGTCCCTGAGGGCCTTGGGTGTTGTCCCGGAGGCCAAAGGAGCCAATATAAGGGGTGTGGAGGAGGCAGGGGTGAGGGGAGCTGCCCGGGCCTGGCTTGTGGCCTCCCCGCCCGGAGGGTCCCTCACTCCCGTCGCTGTAGCTGGCCGCACAGGCTGGGCCTCGAGCCTCCGCCACACACAGAACCCACGTTCCCCTCCGTGTCTTTCCCTGGGACTCTCCTCTGATGCTCTTGTCATGCTCCCGAGTCCCCGCAAACACATCCTGCTGTTCAGGCGGCTTCCGTCTCCAGGTCTTCCTGCTCCGTGACCTTCCCAGTCGATGCTGCTTCTAAGACCCCCCCTGCGTCACAGGCGGATGTCTGCTGGCAGCTTTTCCGGGTGCGTCCCCTACCTGCACCCCGCATCGTACTAATGCATCCCGTCCCGCACGCCCCGGAGCCACCGCCTTCACCAGATGACCTCCGAGTGCCTTCCTCTCTGGCTCTGGGCTGTGCTGGCCGTGGGCGATGGGCAGTCGGCAGAGGCGGGACACCGGCTGGCGCGTTGGGACTCACTCCCCGCCCTGCCCACCAGCGCCAGGAGGACAGGCCTGGGCGGCAGCGGAAGCCAGTAGGGGAGTGAGGGACATGTGGGCCAGTCCAGGCGGAGGTCCGGCAGACCCCAGACTCGAGAGTGAGTCGATCGGGTCCCCGAGTGCGGCCTGCTCCAGCCACCCCATGTTACAGCTTGCATCAGGCGCTCTGAGGTCGGGGGCTCCTGGTGACGTGGAGTCGCTGTGCAAGCGGTAGAGGACCGAAGTCCAGATTGTTAGAAGGGTCTCCTCCTTCACACCCCCCTCCCACCCCCAGGGTGTTCACAGGGCTGGAGCTGGGTTGTGAGCCCCAGCCGACACAGAGGTGCCACACCAGCATCCCGAGTCCTGTCCCCCGTGCCCTGGCCAGCGCCCCTCCTCCAGCTTCTGTGCTGATGGGCGCGCGTGGCCGATCTGGCTTGTGCTCCTCTGATGCTGACCAACCTGCACATGTTTCTGTCACCGTTGGCCATTCAGGGATCACCGCCATCAAATGCCAGGGACCCGGACGCCTGGCCCCTCTCCACCCTCTCCGCTCCATGGAGTGTGTGAGTCGGGCCCTGCTGGGAGAATTTCCACCTGCCGCCCAGCAGCACGGAGATGCGCTCCCGCCCCCAGCCAGCCAGCCGAGGTGCCCACAGGGCACACAGAGTCCCCTGTGCGTGTGTTTCTGCTGAGCTGTCACACGGGGTATTATCTGTTGTTGCAATATATTATTGCCACAGACACCACATGTTAGATCTCAGTGTCAGCAAAAAGATCAAGGAAATTCATTTATTATTAACTTATGATAGATGTAAGACTGATTGCTTTGCGGGCTCTGGGCTTCAGGGGAAAGTGAGGAAAACATGGCCATGATTCAAGGCCACTCCTCCCACCCCAGCCACCGAGGGCGGCGCCGGCTCACAGATTTGGAAATGAGGAACTGAGAAACTAGCATCCGTATGGCGTCCTCCGCCGAGCCCGGCGCACGCCAGCCTACGATTGCGTCTCGTGTCTAGGGCGAGGCCACGGACGATGGCCAACGTGCCGGCATAGGCGAGCGACCTCAAGTCTCTGCTGTTCACGGCACCCACCATGAGCCGGGCACCTTCATTTAATCTTTGCACAACCCGGAGAAGCAGGTGCCGTCCTCACCCCATTTTGTAAATGAGCGAAGTGGAGGCCGCCAGCTCCTTGCCCCGAGTCTCACATCCAAACCCTGGACGGCTGACCCGCGGTGCACAAGGTCAGTGCCCGGAACAGGTCACCTTTGCCTCATTGCCCTGGAATCCATGGCCCAGGTGAGGAGACTGAGGGTCAGAGCAGGGCAGTGTCCGTTCAAGGTCACCTGAGGAGGGGCTGCAAAGACATCTCTGTCTGCTGCATCTCAGCCGCCCCAAACCCCACACACTTTCGGGACGGGTAGGCCTTCCGCCTGGCCGGCCCCGCATCCTGTCCCACTGCATTTGACAGGTCACTCTCCTGTCCAAGGCCTGAGAAGTCAGCCAGGCCGGAGCCTGTGTGTCCGGGCCCGGCACCTGCTGCAGCCTCCCCAAGCGAGGGGGTCTCGGCCGCACCGGGGCAGCAGGGGCGTTAGGAAAACCTAAGGCTTTGGGCTTCGTCTGCCCGAGGCCGCCTTGGCCCCTCCAAGATGGCGTCTCGTGCCCTCCAGGTCTGCTTGGCTCCTGGGTGCTCCGGGAGGTGCTCACCTGGCCCAGGTGGGTGGGGGTGGTGGAGGCAGGGGCAGGGCTCCTGGAAGGCCGTCTGGGCACCTGGAGGAACACTGTCCCTGAGTCCCCCCATGGGTCTCCATCTCTGGGCTGGGCTGTGGGGAGAGGGCCGGAGTGGGGGCAGGGTTGGGGCTAAGGTGGGGCTCGCAACACTCAGTAACCAAGATAAATGACCTTTTAATGCTTCATTAAAAAAAAATCAAAATAAATGCAAATATATCCACACGGAGCAAACTAGTATTTTAAATCAATACAGCATCCGAGGGGCGGGGGTTAGAGTGAGGGATGCGTGTGTGTGGCGGGCCCTGTGTCCATTGAAGAATGCAGATGTTTATTTCCTTGCTGGGAGTTTTTGTTTTCATTTATTTATTAAATTTTTTTTAACATTTATTTATTTTTGAGAGACAGAGAGAGACAGATCATGAGCAGGGAAGGGACAGAGAGAGAGAGGGACACACAGAATTGGAAGCAGCTCCAGGCTCTGAGCTGTCAGCACAGAGCCCGACACGGGGCTCGAACCCACGAACTGTGAGATCGTGACCTGAGCCAAAGTCGGACGCTCAACCGGCTGAGCCACCCAGGCGCCCCGAGTTTTTGTTTTTAAAATGTTGCATCAAAAGACTGTTTATCTGGATGGCAGAACATTTTGCACTCGACTCTCCCTGCTCCCAGCTCCACGGGATCCGATCTTTATTTATTTAAACTTTTGATATTCTGTTCACCTTGGACTCTTTTGTGTGTGGTACTTTTCACATATGCTGCACGAAAATAGTATTTATCTTGATTGCGGAGTTTCCCAGCACCCCCTTGGGTTCTGCGTCCAGGGCGAGAGCCTCACCTCCCACTCCGGGGAGAGCAGGGAGTGTCAGTTCTGGACACGGAGGCCGGAGCAGCCGCAGGGCGTCACCCTCCAGCAAGGCCGGAGCCTTGGCCTGCAGCCCGCCCCCCTTCTCTCCCCACCCCGTCCCCCCCAGCACCCTGGCATCGAGGGCTGCCCCCGGGCCTCAGTGCTGTCACTCGAAGTCCTTGCTAGGCCTTCTAGTTCCTGGTGGTGGTCGAATGAGCGATTGTGGGGCAAACGCATTCCAAGGGGTGTGCAGCGCTGGGCGAAATGGTGAGAGAGGCGCGTGTGCCCACCGTGAGGTGTTGCGTGTGCCCGCCGTGGGGTGTTGCTCGTGCTGTCGTCGCCGGGAACCCCAGTTTAAAGGCTGCAGCTGCTTCTCCGTACCGGGCGTGCCGGCTGCGGCCTCCCACGCGGGCCCGGAAGATTCTGTCGGCCTCCGCAGGCTCAGCGCCCTGCCCGGCACAGAGGACGCGCCGAAGCCACGGCCCGTCCTTAGTAACTGCGGCGTGCTGCGCTGTGACCCGTCCCCTCAGGACCCGAGAGCCCCTGCCCCCGGGCCCCTCCCCCAGCAGGTGCCAGGCCATGCCCTCCCCCCACCCCGCCCCCTGCCCTGCGCCTCCGTCCCGATTTCTTCGTCTCCAGAGCAGGCCTGCTACGGCCTGACTAGCGTGACAGATACGCTCGAATGTGTCTAATCCTTGTCAGGAGATTTGGAGTGGCTTTAAGCAGAGCAGATGAATTAACCATTCTGGTCGGGAGGGGCTTTTCTCTGCTTTGGAGAAGGGGGGGCAAACTGAGGTTGGCAGCTAGCGGCCGGGGCGGGGCCTCGAGCCTCAGGTTCCAACACCCCCCCCACCCCCGGCCGGGGCGCACGCAGAGGCTGTGAGGCACCTGCCACCTGGTTTTGGGAAGAGACACAGAAGGGAAGGAGTTAAGCCGCGAGCTGCCTTCCCCAAAGCAATTAATTGCAGAATTGGAGAGGTAGGCCAGACAATTACGTCCTAGACAAAGGAGACGGAGGGAGGCGAGGGTAATAACTTCAGAGCGCCTCGCGCTGTGAGATTAATAAGCGTTTGGCATTTGGGCGGCCGGCCGGGACTTGGGCAGCTCTGCCACAGGCCCTGCTCCGTGCTGCCCCCTGGGAAATCCCGGACTCAGGGCACTGTTACCGTGGTTACCGCCCCCTTCAAGAGGGGCGGGGGCCGGGCAGGCGGAAGAGGGGGCTGGGGGGGCGCGGTCCTGGGGTTTTCGGATGGAGATCCAGGCCGGACCTCGGCCATGCCCCCCTCGTGAAGGAGGAAGGCCACTGGGCTCGAGTCTGCGCTTTGCCACTTACTAGGTGCTGACCTGTGACAAACGGGATTCTTGTCTCCTCCTCCAAGTGACAATGACCGGGCTGCGCCAGCCATGCAGGGTCAAAGAGACTGTGGGACATGCCCTCGGTGACGTTTCTGGTGTGGGGCAGGGGCTCGAGGCTCTCCCCTTCCTGCCCCAGCAGCCCCCCCCCCCCCGGCTGCCTGGCACACAGCAGGGCCTGCCCTCCGCCGCCCTCTCCAGCGCTGGCCGTGGAGCCCTGGGCCCCTCCGCTCCTGTGCCCACCTGAATCCCCCACCACCTCGTCCTCTTCACCTGAACCTTAGCACAAGGGAAGTGCTAAGCAGAGGGTGGCCAAGTTCATTCACTAATTCATCCCCTCATTCACTCACCCCTCAAACAGCTGTGTCCTGGGGCCAGGCCTGTTTGCCGGGAGGGGCCTGATGGGCCAGCCCAGCCCGGTGCCCCGTCCTCGGGGACCGTACCTGTGGGATCAGGGACACACGGCTGGGAGGCTGGCAAACGTATTCAGCTCTCTTTCAGGGGAGGGACGCTCCTGTGACAAGACTCTGCAAGGTCAGGGAGTGAGGGCCGAGTGGGCGGGGTGGGCCCCGAGTTCTGGTGCAGGGAGGATGTGCGTGGCGGGCCAGAACCCAGGGGAGCGAGGCTGCGTGGTGGGGCCAGGAGAGACCGGGGCTGGCCGGTGCCTGGGTCACTCCCTGCCCCACAGGCCCCGTGAGCTCCGGTTTGCTGCTCAGGGCGAGGATGCCTCCGGGTGACGAGGTCTCTGCCGTGTGAGGACAGCGGGACAGGAGAGCTCTGAGGGCTGAGGACCCAGAGGTCAGGTCCACAGAGAGCTCCAGCACGATGGCCAGCGGGAGCTGGGGGAGGGGCGGGTGCCCCCCTGGAGGCGGGGTCAGACGGCACCCAGCAGTGCTGCCCTCCCAGGCGGCCTGGTGGACCCGTGGCTGCCACAGAGCACGAGGGACCGGGGTAGAGGGGACTCGGCCGGCTCGGAACTGCCCACCTGCCTGGGGCCCGAGTCCTGAGCTACAGTAAGGCCCCGGTCAGCGCGGGCCAGAGGATGTGACACACGGTGACATGTAAGCCGCAGAACCGCCGGACAGGGCACAGGTGGGAGGCCTGCTCAGCCCCAGGCCTTTGTCGCCCCCACGGAAACCAGGCCGAGGGACAGAGAATCCCCGGTCTGAATGTCACCGCAGGACGGGCGGTTCTGCACTCGCCCCTTCTCCTGGGAGCTGTGGCCGCTCTGGCCAGCGGGGTCCAGCCTAGGGACCCGAAGACCCGGCTCAGCCCCAGGCCGGCGAGGGGAATGAGGAGGGTGAGCCCGTGGCCCATCTGTCTCTCTAGCTGTGAAACGGGGGAAGGGGAACCACGGCACAGGCTGCAGGAGACGCCAAGGACGGCCTTCCACAAGCCCGGCCACGGCCCCCCGGAGACCCCCCACCTCCACGGCGCTCTCTGCTTGGCGGGAAGGGCCCTCCCCGGTCCCCCAGCTTCACTTGTGCCCAGTTCACGCCCGCCGGAGGGGGAAGCCCGGCAGCAGAGGGCCCAGCAGCCGCATTAAGCCAAGGGCTTCGGGGCTTTGAGGAGCCCCCTCCCCACACGCGTGCGCGGGGGTGAAATTGCCTTTCCCGTCTCCACTCCTATCTCCGCGCAGCAGACGCGCAGGGAGGCTTTTAAATACTAACTGGAAAGCCCCGAACGGTTGGGCTTGGGCAGGCAGATGCCTTTAATTCTTCATTTTCTCGTCCCCGGCCCCACCCCTCATGGGCCTCGCTTTCTGTTTAATTAGGGGAGAGAGAAAATTGTGACATCGACTCAAGGGCATCTCCTCCCTGATGCGGAGGAAGCAGGGTATTAATCCCGGGCCCAGCCAGCACGGCCCCCTGGGCAAATCCATTTACAGATTTAAACAGCTGTAGATAGGGGGCGAGGAGGGGCCCCCTCTGGGGGCTGCAGTGCAGGGAGCCCGGCCCCTCGGAGAGGCTGGGCCAGGGGGACTCGCGGAGGGTCACGTGGCCCCCGCCCCCGCCAAGCGCGCCCAGAGCTGGGGGCAGAGGCAGGTTTGCGTTCACGGTTCTGGAAATCTGAAAGCTGGGAACAGGCAGGGGGCGGGGACAGCTGGGCCGCTGAGGGGGGTGGACTTTGAAATCTGTTCAATCACTCATTCATCCACCCACCCCTCCCTCCATTCATTCATTCATGCCAAACGCACGTTTCCAAGGCAAGGCGGGCTTCAGGCTCTGTTCTAGACACAGGGCTCAAGGCCGAGCAAGAGGGACCCTGCCCGCTGCCCCGTGCCCGCTGCCCAGGCCAGTCTCCTCACGACCGGCATGAAGGTGATGGCCATACACCTGTGTGTGTGTGCTGGGCTCCGGTCCCCTGGCCCTGGGCCTGTGGTTTGGCCAGTGGCCTAGCGTCCTGGCGCCTCCCTGGTCTGGTCACTGCAGTGGGGGCCTGGGGGAGGGGGTGTGCCGATGAACAGTTGGTCCAGGTGCCAGGAGGCAGACTGCCCCTCCGTGCCTCGTCCAGAGTCCCCAGAGCCCCTGTGACGCCCCCTTCTCCGGGGGGGTTCCAGATGTAGCCCTGACACGAGACTGCCCTGTGAGCGTCATGTCCTCCCCCGCCGGCGGACACGCACAGAGGGCATGTGTCCAGCACAGGCTGTGTCCCCTCCTCTCCCCCATATCCTGGCAGCAGGCCCAGCTCTTGGGGCCCCGTCGCTGCCCACGTGGGAGGTGGGCGGCCCTTCTGACGCAGGCTGAAGCCTCACCTTGGGCCCTCCCCTCCTCCCCACTGCTCTCATTGGATTTATCCACTCACCAAACCGGCTCCCCAGTTATCAGGCCGTGGGCTTCCTAACCCGCCGCTGGGACTGCTCAGGAGTCCCTGACTCAGCGAGGGGTCGTCCAGGTCACGGTTCTTGCTGCCCCAAAGCCTTGGCGGGACTGAGGATGGGGGACAGACGTGGAGCTTCCATATCCCTCCGTCTGCTGGGCCAGGGCAGCGGCCCAAGCGGGTCAGCCCCTGGACCCCCGTCTCCCTGTGTGTGAGCAAGTGTCAGGCCGAACGGTCCGTCCCCGAGTGGAGTGTGCCTTTGCAGGGCTCCTGGAATCCTGGGCCCACCCCTGGAGTCCCCAGAGTCCCCACCTCCGCCGCCTCCTCTCTCTGCCCCAGGATCGCTGCTCTAGTGTCTCGGATGACCCCTGATTCAGAGGCCATTTCACGTGCTCACCCGCTTGTGCTCAGCCGGCCAGGGGCCTGACCGGGGCCAGCACCCGCCCCCCCGCGGCTGCGGCGGGCGGCCTCTCCCCACAGCTCGAGGGTCCTCACGGGGTGGCGGGCAGTGATGGGCAGGTGGTGAGAGAGCGATGGAGAGACCAGAGGAGCCTAGAGGCCGGTCACCACATCCAGCCGCCAGGCGGGGGGGCCGCGGCTCTGTCTCCCAGCCCACAGCGGCCTGAGCACCCTCCCCTGCCCGCTCTCCCCATGCTGTTGCCATGCCTCCCCCGGCCCGGCTCCGTCTCCCCCTCTGTCTGCGGGCACAGCCGCCGTTGGGTCTGTCTGTCCGTCTGGTGAGTGTGTGTCTCGCTGGTCACCTTCCCCGTGTCCCGCGTCCACACCCGGGGAGACTCCGTCTTCCCGCACGGTTCCCGGGGCCCCGCTGGACGCCACCACCAGGAGCCTCGGCCTCCTCGTGCAGCCTCCGCAGCCGCTAATTGAGGAGAGGAAGAAAACAGAAGGGCGCGCCCCAGACGCGCCGTGCTTTGCAGCGAAGACCGTGAGGATTTCGGAGCCTGTCAGCCCCGGAGTGAGCCGGACTCCCGTCCTGGCCAGGCCTCCCATTCTGTGTCCCCGCCCTGGGCCCCCACGCTGGCAGCGGGAGGCGCCCACCCAGCCCAGCCGGGGATGGTGCAGGGTGGGCTGTTGGCTCCCCGTGGCCCCCACCCTCACCTCGTCAGGGCCCGGACCCCCGCCCGTTCCCGGCACTGGGCAGGGGGGTCCCCAAGTGACTTCAGGGGACACCTGTGTCACCTGCATGCTGTCACTCTCAGGGCTGTCTTGGGAGCAGCCCCCATCCCCGCGAAGGCCGCAGGTACTCGGGGCCCCAAGGAGGAAGTCCGGCTTCGCTGAGACACCCTCCTCCCCTCCATGTGTGCCCCAAATGCCTCTTCTGCTGGGAGCCCCCCACATCCTGCAGTCCCTGGCACCCCTAGGCCTTGACCCCCTTGGGACCCAAACAGAGTCCTAACTGTAGGGTGGGGGATAGGGTCTCCAGATAAAATACAAGATGCCCCCTTAATTTTGCATTTCAGATACACATGGAGACTTCAAAAAGTACAAGTGTGTCCCAGTGGGATATACATGGGATATACTTATACTATAGAAAGGTTCACAGTGTGTTTCTGAAATTCAAGCTTCACGGGGCATCTTGTATTTTCCTTCGCTAAATCTGGCACCCCTAGACAGGGGTGAGGGGATGGGGTTCCCCCCTCGGAGGGCAGCAGCCACCATCCTGCTGTGCTATGACCATGTTCTTGACCCAGGCTCCCGATCCCAGCACATGTGCACCTGCCCTCGGGCTCCCTGCACCTGCACCTGCACCTGCCCTTGGACTCCCTGCACCTGCACCTGCGCCCCTGCCCTTGGGCTCCCTGCACCTGCACCTGCGCCCCTGCCCTCGGGCTCCCTGCACCTGCTCCCCTGCCCTCGGGCTCCCTGCACCTGCACCTGCGCACCTACCCTCAGGCTCCCTGCACCTGCACCTGCGCCCCTGCCCTCAGACTACATGCACCCGAGCCCCTGCCCTCAGGCTCCCAGGGCCTGCACTGGCTATTGGCAGGGAGAGTCATGTGCTGACGGGAGCAGGTGTGAGCACCCCCTCTTTGGGGCCTAGCGGGGACCGCTGACTGCAGCACTCCTCTGAGGGCTCGAGGAAGAGTCCCCTCCCAGAGAACTGGCTTGACTTCACACCCTCGACGGTCCCTGTTAGCACTCCTGCCAGTTTTCCTGGAAACACGTCCTGACAAATCACAGGAATCTCCGGGCCTGCTCTGGAGAACTCAGCCCAAGACAAGGCGCAGACATCAGGGCAGCCGTGGGGCACAGCCACAGAGACAGGGGCGGCTCTAGCTCTCCCTCCCCCATGAGTGCGAGAGGCAGGGAGGGTCTGGAAGTCTCCGTGCATCCTCGGCAGACAACCCCTGTCACACCAAGGACGCTTGGGCCTAACAGGAGTGGCTGGCCTCTCTTTTGTCTAGGGCTCCAGTGTCCCACGGCAGAGAACTTGAACTTGGTATGAAATTGTATTCAAACATTCAGATTTCTTTTTTTTCTTAATGTTTATTTTTGAGAGAGACAGAACGTGAGCAGGGGAGGAGCAGAGAGAGAGGGAGACACGGAATCCGAAGCAGGCTCCAGGCTCTGAGCTGTCAGCACAGAGCCCAACGCGGGGCTCGAACCCCTGAACCGTGAGATTGTGACCTGAGACAAAGTTGGATGCTTAACTGACTGAGCCACCCAGGCGCCCCTGGATTTCTGATGGGCAGGGGAGGGGTTCCTGAGATAAACGTGTCTGTGAAGAGGTAGAAGACATCTGGTGCCTTGGCAGGCCCGGGGAGATGCTGGGCGTCTGGAAGCTCTGGGTGTGTGTGTGCCCCATGTGCCCCGTGTGCCGTGTGCCCTGTGCCATGTGTGCCCCATGTGCCCTGTGTGCTCTATGCTCCCTCCCTGCCCTGCCCCCTCCTCCCTTCAAGATCCTCAGAACCCTGGAGAGAACCTTTTCGGCCACCAAGCTGAGGCTGGGGGGTGGGGGGGAGTGTCCCAGCAGGAATTCACGCTCTGGGGCTCGGTTGCGGCTTCAGAGCCACCGAGGAATGTCCTCAAACAGAGGCCCAGGACATGCAGGGACTCCCAAGCAGGGAAGGAACCTAGAACCCCGGCCTTTGCCGGCCACTCTGCACACTGGTGTGAGCCACACGTGCGCGGGCAAGTTCAGTCCCCACACACATGGGCATGTAAGCGTGTGTGTGAGCGTGCGTGTGAGCGTGCGTGTGAGCACGTGGAGGGGGATTTCAGTTTTGTGCTAATGGTCATTGGGCACCCGCCATGTGCCCGGCCCTGCTGTAGGCAGCGCAGACACAGCTGATGGCACCAAACAAGAAATCTGTAAAACCTAATTTCAAAAATAGACTTCATTTAGTGCCTTTTGCGGATCCCGATCTCCTTTTTTTTCTCTAGTTGTTTTTCTTTTTCTTCCTCTTTTTGGTAGAGAGGGCCGGGGGAGGCGTGCATATCTTTGGCCACTGCGTGGATTTAAGATGTATTTTAGGCGCTGCCAAGACGGAGGAGCCAACGACGCAATCGCCTCGGCCCCGCAAAGCTTGCTGCACTTTGTCGTGTTTTGTTGTTCATGACGTCACATCACGTCATCCAAGTGAACCAGCAAAGACCTGTCTTCTTTCTTCCCTCACATCCAGAGACAAGTACTGTCAGGACTGGTGGCGCATATACTCGCTGAAAGGGTTTGAACACCAGAACTGCAGGAAGAAAGCCTCCCGCTCGATGCTCACCCGCTCTAATTTTAGGGACCCTCCTTCCGGCGTTTTGCTTCTGTCGGCTCTCATTTGTGGAACGACTGGAATCAGTGTGTCCACCCTGTGTCTTCAGTCCGTGTTCCCTACGTATTTTTTATGTGCTCTTAGGTATTCTTTTTATTGACTTATTTTTTACGGTAAGAATTGGTCTGTCTTATAGAATTGTCCCTGTGTGGTCGATCATTCAGATTATTTCCAGTATTTTCATGTATTTTCATAGCAGGCCGTAATTAACATGTTTGTGTCAAAAGCTTATTTTTTTCCTCCTCAATTCGGGGAAATATCGTCTCAGATGGATAAATAAAAAGGAAATATTGGGCTGAACCTAAATTTATCTAAAGCTTTATAAAGAGTATTTCTTTATTTTGAGAGAGAGTGGGTGAGCATGAGTGGGGCAGGGGAAGAGTGGGAGAGAGAGAGAGAGAGAGAGAGGGAGAGAGAGGGAGAGAGAATCCTGAGCAGGCTCCACGCTCAGCACAGAGCCTGATGCGGGGCTCAATCCCATGACCCTGGGATCATGAGCTGAGTCAAAATCAAGAGTCAGATGCTTAACCGACTGAGCCACCCAGGCGCCCCTATCTAAAGCTTTTGATACATATTTCTTAATTTCTTGGAAGGGAACTTTGATTTTCATGTTAGACACAAATTTATTTTTGACACAAATTTCACTTTTATAAATCCCAAATAATCCATTTTTCCTTTGTTCCGTCTTCTATTATTTCTAACCGTCCAGGCCCCCTTCCTCTCTAGGAGTGGGATGCTTGGTCAATTCCTTGCTGACTGTCCTCTAATCTCACGGGCGTGGCTCGCTGAAACACTGGGGTCTGTGGCTGAGTCGGGGACGGGCCGAGCGCCGGGCTCCACCACCAGGTCTCTGTCACCGATGGGTCCACACCCCGCCTGCACACCTGCGGTATTTCTCCAATCTGCTGTTCCTCCCGTCTCAAAGGACTGGGTCCCCCTCTGCCTGCCCCTGAGTCCCTCTCCCCATGCCTTGTCCCAAGCTCCAGGAGGGGACCTGCCTGCCAGTGACACGGCCCTGGTAGAGGCACGCAGCCCCTGCCCGCTTTTCTCCACCGCCTCACAGGCCAGTCCCACCGCCCTCGTCTGCACGCTCCCTCCTCCTGGCTCTTGTGGGGGGTCCATCTCCCACCCAAGGTGCCCCCCCACCCCCAAACCTTCTGCCCTTCCCTCCATCAGAAGGCTCACGGTGTCTGGTATGACTTGCTCTTTATCTGTCTGTGGACACATCTCATGGCCTCTTAAACACTCCTTCCTTCCTTCCTTCCTTCCTTCCTTCCTTCCTTCCTTCCTTCATACAACAGCCCTGTCTTGCATACTTGCTGAGTGTCGGGGACGTAGCAGAGACCAGGGACCGCCAAGTCTGCACTTTGTGAAACATGAATTCTACAGGAGGAAGAGGCCAACACACAGGCTTATGTCACACCTGAGTGTACATTCAGTGACAAATGTCACTCGGGCGGCGTGGGGGTGTGGGGGCAAGGAGGGTGTCCTCCCTCTCACCCCCAGGGCTGAATGGGCAGAAGGGTAGAGCCATGGGCTCCCTGCGGTGAGGGGCTCTGGGCAGAGGGACAGCAGGGACAGGGCCCCACGTGGGGACGAGGTGGCTGAGTGGGAGAGAGGACGCGGCCAGGGAGGAGAGGCGCCCAGGGGCGAGGCCACAGAGCCCCGCCAGCCCTGCAGGGGAAGGGCTGTCTGGTGGCCTGAGAGCGAGCTGGGGAGGTGGACATGGCTGAAGCCCCAAGTGGGGTGAGGGGTGTGTGTCAGAAAGCCCCTCCCCCAGGCAGGAGGAGGCTGCTGCGGTTGGGGGTCCTCCCCACGTGCTCCTGGTCCCCTTGCCCCTGGGACCCCCCACATGGCTTCTGTCAGCCCTGGACTCCTCTGGGCCCGGCCTGCTGCCACAAGCTGCAGGTGTGACCCTCCAGCCGGTCCTGCTGGTTCCTGAAGATGCCCGTGAACTTGACTCCCCACAGCCCACGGCGCCGACGCCCTGACGCAGCGTCCCACGTTCCGGGAGGCAGCTCCATCCACCATCCATCCACTTTGCCCTCAGGCTCTTTGGGCCGGTCTCTCCCCTACACAAGCCCTGTGGGTTCCCCCCCACCCCCCTTAGGAGAACGTTCCAAATGTTCAGTGTCCTGCCCAACAGCACAGACACTTACAGACCAGGGCCAGTCACAGGCTGAGCTCCGCTCGACCATCGGGACAGCCCCGGGACTCGGCGCGGCGCTGTGCACCCACCCTGCAGACAAGCACACGGAGGCCCAGGGGCCAGGATGTGGGGGCAGGCAGACTGGGGGCAGAGCTGCGCGGCTTTTTAAAATCAAGATTATTGCTGTGGAATAAATGTCCTTCCAGAGGTGTTTACACCTGACCCCCAGCAGCAGCGAACGTGAACTTACTTGGGAAAAAAGTCTTTGCAGGTGTAATTGGGTTAAGGGTCTTGAGATGAGAATATCTTGACGGTCCCCGAATCCAATGACAAGTGTCCTTATAAGAGGCACACGGGGGGAGAGATGCAGAGAGATGAGGGCCCAGGTGGAGACCGAGGCAGAGACGGAGGGGTGAGGTCACAAGCCAGGGAGGTCTGGGCCCCCAAAGCTGGAAGGGGCAGGAAGCTCCCTCCCCAGAGGCTGTGGGGGAGCCCGGCCCCCCTCGACTCCTTGATTCAGGACTTCTGGCCTCCGGGACCGGGAGAGGGCAGATGGCGTGTGACCCCTCAGTACGGCAGCTCCAGGACACAAGCTAGACCATCAGATGTCCCCAGCCCACAGGCTGTGCCAGACCAGCCCGAGACCACCGCCCGGCGCTGCCCCTCCCCGCTCCCCCCAGAAGCAAGCACTCCCCTCCCCTCCCCCCTCCCCTCCCGGATGACCCCATGGGGGGGGGGCTCTGTCGGAGACCCACCCATGTGCCTGCCGAACCCCGCCCTCGGGTGCAAGGATTTCCCCATTTCCGAGAACGCCGACAAGGACCTGCCTGCGCACGGAGCCCCCCCCCATCATTTCTCTTCCTTAGTCTGTGAATCCCTGCGCTGTCGCGGGAGTGGGTAATGGTCTTATTTTGTCATTTTCTTTGCTTTCTGTGCACTTAGAGCTAATCCCACCTCCAATCCCTGCACTTGTGTAAACACACCCGGACTTTCCATCACGTCCGCACCCTGGCGCCTCCCTCTCTGCGGGGTCTGCTCCCCGCTGCCGCCCAGTCCTGCTGCTGGTCCTGGGAGCCTGGCTGGCCCTGCCCACCGCTCAGCTCGCGGGGCTCAGAGGGGTCCCCAGGGAAGGGTGTGGGGGTCCCTCTGGATAAGTTCACGACTTGGCTGGCCGGGCTCCCGGGCGCGGACCGCACTCCCTGAGCGTTCAGGCCTCGAGTGCTTGGCTTCCGGCCCCCCTCCCCGCCGGGCTCAGGACACGGATGACATTTTGATTCCTGGTCTTCTGGGCAAAGCCTGTTTGTTCACTGTTTGTTTGTCGCCCCGTCTGGGAGCTGGATGGATTTTCTCTTTCTCTTTCTCTCCGTGCTCTGAGACGTGAGCACGTGCCCTGCTGGGGGTGGACTTTCCCACCCGAGCTCCCGGAGGGCCCGGTGAACCTGGAGACCTGTGCGGGTGAGCTGTGGCCGCCCTAACGGACCCCCGCCTTTAACTACAGGATTTACTTCTCCGGACCGCGGCGGCTGCGGGTCCGAGACCCAGGCACGGGCAGGGCCGGCCCTCCTGAGGCCTCTCCCTGGCGTGTGGCCGGCATCCCCTCCCCATGCTCTCACGCAGTCGCCCCCGGTGCGTGTCTGCGTCCTGGTGTCCCCTTCCTGTGAGGACACCGTCAGCCTGGACGAGGGCCCCCAGTGCCCTCCGTCACCTCCACAGAGACCCACCTCCGAGCACAGTCACCCTGCGGCCCTGGGGGTGGGACTCAGCTGTGGCTCTGAGGACACATGGTTCAGCCCACACAGGGCCCCTCCCCTGGGGACAATTTATTGAGTCATTTCTGGGGTGGATCCCCTTCTGCCGTGTTGGTTCTCACTTCCTGTTACTGAGACAGTGCCCTCCAGGAGGGGCCCCTGATTCCCCCCACGTGGCTTCCCCTCCGCCCCGTGCTTTCTCTCCCTGAGAGCCTTTGCTCCTGGTTGGTGCCTCCTGTTGCCTCCTGCTCATGTCTCGTCGGTGCCTCTAAGGACACTGTCCTCGTTCCGGGGGACCCTCGTCTACCTGCACGGTCCATTTCTTCCAAGCTGCTTTTGTCTGCGGGAGTCAGGCTCTGCTTCCCACAGCAGATGCTCCCGTCAGTGTCGGGGGACCCCGGGCTGGGTGCTGTATGAGGAAGGGACCCGCAGGGCCTGAATGGGGGACATGCGTGGCATGAGGCTGGCCCGTCTGCCGGCTGCAAGGGGCTGGTCCGGTCTGGCCGTCTCTTGGCTGCAGGCTGGCCAGGCTCCCGGGAAGGCCTCCCCAGTGCCCCCCACCCCGGGCTCAGATCTCGGAGGCTCTGTGCAAACCCCAGCTCGAGCCCTGGTTCTCAGCTGGTGCTGCTCCTGCCGGGCCAGGTGGGGCCGGGACAGACAGGATTGCTTTCACCTTCCCTAGAAAATAAACTTCCATCCTTCCTGGGATGCCCAAGGGCGGTCACCCAGCTTCTCAGAGGTGAACAGGGGTCTGGGGGACCAACGCCCTGGCAGCAGACTTGTAGCAGACACTGCACCATTTTCTGCCCGTCGAGGCCCCTTGGGGACACTCGGGGCCCTGAGTGGAGGGAGGAGCCTCAGTGAGATGCAGGCCATTTCCCCATCTGCTAAATAGCTTCCAGAATTTTGTACTTTACACACCTGTCCTATAAACTAGAAACTGCTGTAAAAAATAAAGTCTATCAAAAATATAAGATTTTCTTACCACGGCACCTAGGGCAACTAGAAATAATTAGAGTATTTACTAAGTGCTTTTCCAAACACTTGTCCTCTCTCTCCACATGGTCCACGAGGGTAGCAGCATCCCTCCTTTATGCCAAAGGGTGGCAGAGGGAGGTGGCAGAGGCCTGGGGACCAGCCTCAGCTGGTGTCCCGGACGCCCGGCAGGTGTGGGGCTGGTCCTTCAGCTTCCAAGAGCGCGAGGTCCAGAGGGCCCTGGGCTTGCCGCATGTCACCCCCTCCGTGTCCCCAAACTCCTTTTTAGGTTTCTTTCCCTGATGTCCTTCTGTTGGGTCGACTGCTTGAAGCTGTGGCCACTGCCGCCCTGAGTGTCACACCTTTCATTTCTGCAGGGGGACGGGAAAGTGAATCTGCTCACCTCACAAAGAAGGCGGCTTCTCCACCAAATCCCCGGGGATCAGGGTGGAAGGGCCTGGGAGATGGTGCGCCAGGGACCCTGGCTGCCATGTGGGGGTGCCCAGCGATCCCCGTCTTGGGACAAGCCCCCGCCCGGCCCCCTGACGCTCCCTTCCCGCCGTCTCCTCTCGGAGCCTGTGGCCCGAAGCGCTAATTCCTCACCGGCGTCCCGGTTCCCACTGATTGTGGCTGCGGCAGGACGTGAAAATCCCTGTGACTCATTCTCCCCAGTGCAAGCTCTCTGCAAGCTGGGGCGGGCACTGTTTGCTGAGCTCCCCTCCTTGCCTCTCCTGGGACACCGATTCTGACGCTCAGGCAGGGTCCCGGGAGTCCCCGTCCTCCCAAGCCTCCCACTGCCTCCCCAGCGGGGCCGGCCCCAGGAGCCATTGCGGTCTGCTTGCCTGTCTGCTTCCCATTATGCAGAGAGACCTTTCCATTCCCAAATTCCTGACGCAGTTAGCGCATGACACAGGGCAGGCGCTTGTCAGCAGTCACTGCTGGCATCCGGGGCTTGGAGTGACACAGAGTCTGTGGTCTGGAGCCCTGAAGAGCTGGGCCGGGCTGTGTTCTCATCTGAGGCTGGGCTGCCTCCCAGCTCACCCGGCTGTTGACAGGATTCAGCTCCTTGTGGCCAGAGGCCACCCTCAGTCCCTTGCCACACCTCCCCAA
>CM053569.1:1960079-1980722 GCA_028646485.1 Cryptoprocta ferox | reverse complement strand
CTGGGGAGGTGGGTGGGGCCTGCAGGTGCTATCCAGGCCCTGGGGAGGTGGGTGGGGCCAGCGGGTGCTGTCCAGGCCCTGGGGAGGTGGGTGGGGCCCGAGGGTGCTATCCAGGCCCTGGGGAGGTGGGTGGGGCCCAAGGGTGCTGTCCAGGCCCTGGGGAGGTGGGTGGGGCCTGCAGGTGCTATCCAGGCCCTGGGGAGGTGGGTGGGGCCCACGGGTGCTGTCCAGGCCCTGGGGAGCTGTCCGGCCAGCCCATAGGGAGGACGAGAGGGCACTGCTGCGGGTCAGTGTGAGGGCCCTGTGGGCTGCACTGCCAGGATGGATCAGGTATGGATCATTCTGGGGGCTGGTTTGGCCGTTGGAAGGTGTGTTTCCTGGGACTTTACTGTGCAGGCATCACAGGCCATGTTGAGGACTGGGCCCAGAGAAGAAGGGACAGAGTTGGAATTTCATAGCTGCTTCTGGCTCCGTGTGAACAGATGGAAGTAGGGGCCAGATGTATGCTGGGGGGCTGGGGAGAGGCTGTGCGGCTGTCCGGGGGAGCGCTCCTGGACATCTGCCCAGGCCCCTGCCAGTGGACGTGGAGTGAGGTCAGGAGGGCTGGCCGGCTGCACACCACCGAGTGCAGGGACACTGGGGACCGAGATCAGGCTGGGCTCCAGGAGGCAAGATTCGAGTTGCGGCCACCTTCTTTTAGCTTGATTCAGGCAGAAAGATTGCTGGGCCTCCGTGCAGTGCAGATGAGCGTTTCTACAGAAGGCTTCAATGCCAGAAACTTGTGGCTCAGATACTGTGTTTCCGCCCACAGGATCCCTTCTGTGTCATCCTTAGTCCATAGCACAGGCGGGTGGCTGTCTCCAGAGGCAGCCGCAGGGGTGAGGACCCAGGCAAACGCCCATGTGGCCAAGGGAAGAACCCCATAGGGAAACGGGGTGATGGAAATCAGTGAGAGACTATGGCCGGGACCCCGGCCCCCACTCCTGGAGAGAAGAAATGCCATGAGACCCATGTGGTGGAGGGAAGCCCGGGGGCATCAGGGGTCCCTTCCAGGACGTTTGCTACAAGAAGCCACAGGTGGTTGGACAGAGGATGGTGGCACTTAGCTGTGCAGGGAAGGTTCATTTCTCTGCCAAGGGAAACAATGATTCTCTTGTCCAGACAGTCCCACTTCTTGGCAAGTGTGCCCATCCATTTTGTCTGGAAGCCGCCCCGAGATGCTGTCTGATCGCCTCGCGGAGCTCCCCTTATTTCACTCTGTGAATGGCTGCGTTTAAGCCCCAGTAAATGATGGCGACATGGACATGATAACTTGGCCTTCAATGGTGTTTATTTTTCCTTCCTGGCCAAACGCTGACATATAAAACTCAATTTCATTTTGAAGAAATCAAGGGCCCGCGTGTTTGTTTAGGAGGGTGCCGCCTCCTGCTCTGGGCCTTCCTCAGCTGGGCGGGAAGCTCAGTAGGGCCGGGTCCCATGGGAAATTGCTGGAAGGGTTCACAAAGGAGCCCAACTTGATGGGCAGGGGGTTTCTGCTCAAGATTCAGCCCTTTCTGTCCCTGGTTAAGATCCTGATGATCATGCTGAGCTAGACTGAACGTCTCCCCCATGGGGGAGATTTTGATGGGCCTTTGGATTCTTTTTTTCCAGGGTTTTTTTTTTTTTTTCCAGAACCACAAGAAGGTCATATGGAGAGAAGGGAGCTGATAATAATTGATCCAGTCCTTGGAAGAGGAATAAAATTAGAAATATTTACCCATTTCCTGCCCTGACAGGCTCGCTTGTTGCTCTTAGCTGGTGGCTGCACTTTTGGATTTAGGAGCCCCCTGATTCCTTTAGGACATTGGAAGTGGCCAACTCTACTCATAACCATCCATTTTTGATGGAGGCTTGGGAAAAATGAAGTCTGTTCTGGATTTTTAAAGATGAATTTTGGGGCGCCTTGTGGCTCAGTTGGTTGAGTGTCCGACTTTGGCTCAGGTCATGATCTTGCCATTTGTGGGTTCGAGCCCCATGTCGGGCTCTGTGCTGACAGCTCGGAGCCTGGAGCTGCTTCGGATTCTGTGTCTCCCTCTCTCTCTGCCCCTCCCCTGCTCATGCTCTGTCTCTCTCTCTTAAGAATAAATAAAAAAATTAAAAAAAATAAAGATGAATTTTATCTGAGATTTTATAATGTTGATTTATGATTCAAATTTTACTTAATGGTGGATTTTTAGGCACTTTCAGTGAAGAAAGAATGAGTGTGCCTGGAAAGATGTCAGACCCATACCCGGTAACCGGCCTGCTCCTTTGGCAACGTGAGGAAGTGGTGCTTGTGATGGTGGTAATGATAATCACTGTGATGACAATGGTGGTGATGATGATGATGATGATGATGTTGACAATAGTGATGATGGTGATGATAATGATGGTGATGATGATGATGGTGGTGGTGATGGTGGTGATGATGGTGATGGTGACAACGATGATGGTGATGGTGACAATGATGGTGATGATGATGGTGATTATGGTGAGGGTGTTGGTGGTAATGATGGTGATGATAATGGTGATGATGGTGATGGTGGTGGTGGTGGTGATGATGATGGTGACGGTGGTGGTGGTGACGATGGTGGTGAAGGTGGAGATGGTGATGATGGAGACGATGATGATGATGATGATGGTGATGATGATGGTGATGGTGATGCTGACAAAGGTGATGATGAAGGAAGATGGCTGGGGGAGGAGGAGGGTGGAAGTGTCCACAGCAATGCCAGTCCACACCTTTGCTCATTCTGTTCACTCTGTGTGAACCCTCCTTGCCTCCCACCACAGATGCCAACTCTCTTTCAGTCTCAGCAGAGGTGTTACCTCCGCCAGGCAGTCTGCCATGACTTCCTTGGGCAGTGCCTCTACCCTCTCTTGTTCTTGTGCATTTGAGGAGCTCATCCTGGGAAGCAGTAGGTTATCATGCAGAGAGACAACCCCACATGGCCTGGGCATGACTGGGCTCCTATAACTCTTAGCTCTGTAACCTTGGCCTTGTTACCTGAACTCTCTGTGCCTCAGCCTCCTTGTGTGTAAAGTAGGGACAATGATATGTGGTCTGTCACTTAGGGTTATGAGGACAAAGGTAGTAACGTACTTAAAGCGCTTCATAAAGCTCTTGTCACAAAACAAGCCGCACTGAGTAGGCGAGTGGTGGCGGTGGCAGCTGGGCGGTGAGTGCTGCTGTTGTCCGTGTGCTCCTCTGACGCGTCACTGCTGGTGCTGGCGGCGCACCATGTTGCTGGTGTCCACGCCTGTGTCCAGAGACATCCGCAGCGTCGAGTCGACTTCCCCTGGGTGGCTCGACCCTCACAACGCCCTGGGCTCCGGCTTAAGCACCATCTAGCATTCTCTTCGTACAGGTGAGGAAACGAAACCGGAGCAGGTCCACATGGCTCGTCCAAGGTCGCTCAGTGAGTGGGTGCAGCACTGGGAGCACAGCCCGGGCACCTGCTCCCATCCGCTTGCACTCCATCCGCTTTCAGCAGGGAGAGGGTTGACTCCCTTCCTGCCCAGCTGGTATCTTAATGAAACATATTTCATGGAGAATTGTAGATGGATGACTTGGGCATTCTTTCCAGAAAAGCTGTCAGCTCAGATTAGGCTCCAAGGGGTGACCGCACAGTTGGTGGATGTCACTTAGAAATGATAATAATGTTGGCATTTCTGAAGGCATTCATTATGTGCAGAGAAACGGAGGACAGGCCCTTCACAGTTGGGATGGTGACGGTGGTGAGGGTGCTGAGCACACGTCTCCTCCTCCGTCCAGCCGCGGAGAGAGTCCTGGGACCACAGAGTCACACAGCAGTGCGGACAAGAGCTGTGGGTCCCGCTGCTTGTGGTCCCTTCGCCTCCCCAAGTCTGACGCAGTAAGGAGGAGCTGAAAGTGCCTCATTTCTAGGACCTCTCTCGGTCACGGTGGCCCGAAGTGGCTGGGCCGGGCTGGGGTGAGAAAAGACCAGCAAAGAAGATGGACTTACGGGGGGACTGAGGCCTCCGCGTCTCTACCTTAGGGATGTCTAGTCCCATCAGCCCCTTTTGGCATCCCAAGCCATTTCCGATGTCTGGTCTGTCCCACCCACATGGGTGAACTCTCTTTTTCGTTTGGCAAAAATAAAAGTAAAGCTCTAGTGTCATTTGCTTTTGGGGGTGGTGATCTTTACAATTGTATAGAAAATGTTGTTACACTCACTCAGCCACTCAACAAACAGCACCTGGCTGTAGGTGTGACATGTTTATGGAACATGCGGCCGAGACACCTACGCTCATGAAGCGACACCTACGCTCATGAAGCGTCAGTGAAGTCTGCCTGAAGAAGTCCCCTTTGGCGGGGAGGGGTGAGGGAAGAGTGCTCCAGGCAGAGGGAGAGCCCTGTGGGGGCCCTGAGGCTGGAGGAGCATGGACTTTTCCAGGAACTGAAAGGTAGAAGTGGCCGGGATGTGGCCTCCAAGGGGCAAAGGTGGGAAGAAGAGAATGTGGGGCGGGTTCTCAGCCTCCCCAGGGCCTGTGTCCTCATGGCCCGATGGCTGAGGCGAGGTGACGCTCCTCGAGGTCTGGCCACCTGGACTCACCTCCCCAGGTGCTCCCTTTTCTCTGCTCTTGACAACAGGATGCTGTCTCCGATGTAGAGTTGTGCGGAGGGGGGCGGCAGCGGATGGCTCACTTCGGTGCCCCCGGCAGGCCCTGCCTGCCTCAGAGGGAGCTGGCTCACCCTGCCCGCCCTCTCCCTGGGGCAGGCCTCATCCACTGTCTGGTCCTGGTGCAGTGACCTTGATTCAGTTCGGGCCAACTCTGCAGGTGCCTCTCAGCCCCGGAGCTCCCCATGGGGTGAGCTGAGCCTCCGTGGAAGACGCCGGCGTTCAGCCTCTCCTCCGCCTGGCCCCGTTTCTCCTGTTGTCTGGAGTGCCCACCTCAACCTCACACACACCTCTCTGTCTCAGGAGCTGCCTCCAGGGCGCCAACGTCAGGCATTCATTCATGGACAAACCAGAGGTCCCAGAGGCAGGGGGAAACCAAAGTTGGGGTCAAGTAGGTGGGCGTAGACACCAATGGCAGCCCTTTAATTGGTGGACTGTGCCACAGCTGGCTGTGAGCAGGGGGGAGGGGGCAAGGGTCTATGGCAGGAGCGTAGGGCCAGATCCCAGGGAGACAGTGGTCCAGCCCTTGCTGCTGGGCCACGGGAGCATGGGCTGTGGTCGTGTCGAGCTCAGGGGCATGATGCCAGCATCGCCAAGAGCCCTGGACTTCCATTAGTGCCCGGGTCTTCGCCCCCATTCTTCGCCAGACAGAACGTTCATTTCTCCAGAGAGCAGAGGCTCTGACTGCATCAGCCACAAACAGAGGCTTGGGCAGTAGGAGGATGGGAATCTTTACTGATTCATTGGTCTTCAGCCTCCCCCACTTCCCAGAGTGACCCCTGCAGTCTCTGCCGTGTCTCGGAGCAGTTCGCGTTCTGCTAAGTGTAGCTTAGCGGGGCCACGAGCCGGGGCGCAAGGCGGAGCCCCTCAGGATCCGTGTGGGAGCTTGACATGCTCTCGGCAGAAGGCAGTGGAGGCCGGAATGAGCTGCTGGGCCCAGAGTAGGATCTGACGGTGGAGGTTCACCCGGGTCACAAGGGATGCGGCTGGAAGGCCGTTCTCTGCCAGGACCGGGATCCGGGGCTCAGGCCAGAGGCGCAGATGCACGAGTGAAGCTCGGGGTGGCCGAGAGTCCCTGTCCGCAGGGTTTGTTCCCACACTCAGGGTCAGGGGCGGGGGAGGGGCAGGGGAGGCAGGGACCTGCCAAGCCTGGCCTCACAGGGTGGGGAAACCGAGGGGCGGCCGGTCGCACTGGCTCCGTCTGACTTCGCTGTGGTCCCTTTCCTCTCATGCGAGCCAGTGCGGCCCCCTGTCGGGAGGGGTCCCTTCCCTGGGCAGGCCACGTGGACAGAAGGGACCCGAGGGCATGTGTGGCTGGTCCGGCCCTGTCATCCCCGCGCTCGCACGTGTCCGCAGGGCCGCTCGGCCTTGGCTGCTCACGCGCCGTCCAGTCACTGGGGTTTGGAGCTGATCTCTGGTTTTTAATAGCGAGGGCATTCGCCTGGGTAAAGTATGGCTGGGCTGGTGCCTGGTTCAGGGGATGGGATAGGGCACTGGGTGGGACTCATTCCCTCCCTCATTAATCAGAGAATCGTCCCACCAAGCCCAGTGTGAGGTCTCCTGCCGTGGTCGCTACCATTACAGATGCTGTTTACGCCGTGAGCCACGCAGGGTGTGAGTCCGGGGGCGGGGGGCGCTCCACAGAGCAGCGACAGGAGGCTTGATGGCGTTGAGGGCTCCGCACGACCATGCGAGGCCGAGCGCATGAGTTCACAGGTGACGTGGGAGCCGAGTGCTGTCCCCTCAAAATTCACGTGTGGGACTCCAGCAGCTCAGATGGTGTCCTGGAGACACGTCTTGACTGTCGTGATCAAGGTAAAGGAGGTCACTGGGGGCCCTGATCACAGTGACTGCTGTCCGAGGACACAGACACGCACGGAGAGATGCCTCCTGAGGTCACGGGGAGGGAACAGCCATCCACACGCCAGGAGAGAGGCCTGGGGGGAGGGGGCAGCCCCGTCCGCGCCTGGGTCTCGGACTTCCGGCCTCCAGGGCTGGGAGACAATAAATGCCGTGGTTTGGGCGCCTGGTGCGCTTTGTGAGGGTGGCGCGAGCTGACATCTGACTGGTGACAGGTGTTCGGGAGTGGGCCCCCCAGGGAGAGGCCACAGCAGGGAGGGCGTGGGCAGTGCAGGGGGCCGGGGGGGGCCTGGGAGCGTCCGAGCGGAATGGGACACCCCGAGGGGCATTGCTAGAAAGGAAAAATGTTGAGAACAAACCCGAGAACCAGAAAGGATTTAGTCACCAGCCGCCACGTCCCGCTGCCCCAAGTGAAAAAAAAAAAAAAAAACCCTTCCTGGGAGCAACGGACTGTCATAAATTGGGGAGAAATCAGTCCACGTTTTATACCTTTCTCCACGTGAGCGCCATAAACAATATGTTCTATTGTTTTACGTGTTTAAACACTCACATAAATGGGATTATGGTGTAAGTAATGTTCCGGAATTTCAACATTTTATCTTTAAGATCCATCCCTGTTGATAATGTAGGTTGATCATCAGGTGAAGATCTTCAAATGCGCACATTCATTCCCGCACCGATGGGCAGTGGCTCGTGTCCAGTGTTTGCGGCGACCATGTCACAGCGAAACTAACTGTCCTTTGTCAGTCTTGTTGCACGTCACGTGCTGTTCTAGAAGTTTTACCTACATCTTCTCGTGGAATCTGCACAGTGAAGTCCGGAGCGGAAGCACCCATTTCTCAGCTAAGAAAACTGAGGGCAGAGAAGGCGCATGGCTTGTTTAGAGCTAAATGGCCAGGAGGCACCCCAGGGAGCCTGCCCAGGGCTTGGGCCCTTTGCCACGCTGCCGTGCTGTCCTCCACCCCTGATTTCTGTAGAGCGCACGCGTGGGTGAGAACGCGCAAGGCCTCAGGCCGACACGGGCAGGCTTTCCCGCACCAAACACACTCCTTCCTCCTGGAAGTCAGACTTCTGGGGTTTTGCCGTCTGATAGGTGTGCAATGCTGTTTCAGCTGATGCTGATCAACCATCACATACGAGTGACAGTATTTATATTTGTGATCGTGATTTCCTCTTTTGCGAACTGCCTGTGTATAGGTGTGGCCTGTTTTTGCATTGGGTCGTTTGTCTCCTTACTGGTTTGTAGGTGTTCTTTATGTATTCTGGATATTGATCCGTTACCTGCTAGATGCTGTGGAAGTCTGATCAGGAAATCACTTATCTTTTAACTGTGCTTATGGTCTTTTTTCAGAGGAAAGTTTTATTTCTTACTTAAAAAATTTTTTTATTATTTATTTTTTGATATAGAGAGAGGCAGAACCTGAGCAGGGGAGGGGCAGAGAGAGAGGGAGACACCGAATCCGAAGCAGGTTCCAGGCTCCGAGCTGTCAGCACAGAGCCTGACGCGGGGCCCGAACCCACAAACTGTGAGATCATGACCTGAGCCGAAGTTGGACGCCCAACCGACTGAGCCCCCCAGGCGCCCCCAGAGGAAAGTTTTATATGTGGATATGTCCACATTGATCATTTTTCCCCCTCTCTGCCTTCACTTTTGTTTTATTTCAGAAATTGTTCTTTACCATGAGGTCATAGGATACTTTTCTATACTTTAATTTTTACGAAGTTTTGTTTATCACACTCGGAGCTTTACTTCTCCTGGATTTCACGTTCCTCGCCATGTCCAGCTAATCATCCAGGCGTATTTATAGTTTGACGTTAAACTGAACATGAGACGGCTGCTCGCGGGCTCTTCTCGGGCCTCACCCCAACGGGAACGCTTGCCAGCTTGCATCAGGAAGGACCAGCCTCTCACGGGTTCAAGCGGAAATTCTCAGCACCGTCACCGCCAACATCACACTGACATCATCGACATGCTTTCATGACATCATGAGGAGCCCACGTGGCCGCGCTGAGGGGCCGGTCCGGAAGGGACGGGCGAGGTGGTCAAAAGGTGGGGCCAAGCCCCTGGGGAGGGCTCAGGCCGGCGCGAGGCCCACAGTTTTGGGCGGAGAGCACGAATTTCGGAGGTGTTTGAGCTGGGTGTGTACCCTGCCCTGCCGCTTACAGACAGCGGAGCCTCCCACGAGGCACCCAGCCCACCTTGGCACCAGCATCCCCCCCCTGCAGTGGAGCCACGGCAACTCCGCCCAGCAGCAGCCTCGGGGGGCAGAGCACATGGTGTCTGGCACTGGGTGCAAAGTCCTTCCTCCGTGACCCTCCCATCTGATCTGTGAGCAGGTTGACTCCCCCAGCAGCAAAGGGCCTTCTTAAAAGCTGGTAAGAAAGACAAGTGAGAGAATGAGAAGGAAAATTCCAGAACCCGAGCCTCCCTCTCCTGGCCCCGCTTGTCCTTGGCAGAGCTACTGGGCTGAGGGCCAGTATTGCCACAGTTCCTGGGACGGGGGTGGCCTTGGAGCCGGGGGC
Organism: Cryptoprocta ferox; assembly: GCA_028646485.1. NCBI lineage: Eukaryota > Metazoa > Chordata > Mammalia > Carnivora > Eupleridae > Cryptoprocta > Cryptoprocta ferox. The sequence continues at coordinate 1,971,678 of CM053569.1, read as the reverse complement.
AGAGCCCACGTCCCTGACCTTCCAGACCGACTTCCAAGAAGCCTGTGTATCGGGTGGGTGGGCAGCATGCAGAGGTGAGGGGAGGGCCTCGCAGCCTCCGGGCCCCTCTCTCCTCTGCTCTTTCTGCAGGTGGGATTCCACATGCGGAGGCCAGACACGTGCCCGAGGAGGCGGGCAGCCAGGGGGCAGCGTGGAGCCCAGGTCAGCCTACGGCTGGCCCCGGCGCCTGGAGAGACCGCCCAGTCCTGACACCGTGCGGCTCTGGCCCACATGGTCTGCGGTGCCGGCGTTCAAGGTCATGCTTCTCGCTCACCTGCCTCCGTCCTTGACTCTGTAGGGAAACGAGGACCTGGCTTTGGGACATCCCTGCCCTCCACGAGCCCAGCTCCTTGGGGCCAGATTAATGGCCCGTCCCGGCCTGCTGTCCTGGTGCTGCATGCACCCATCGGGACACCGGGAGACCCCTCGACAGTGCCAACGTGAGTTTCTCCGGAAGCCCCCCTTCCCACCCTGCTCACGAGCCCGGGAATGGCGTGTCCCCCGGCCCCGTGCGGGCTGTGACCCGTCCCCGCCTTGCTCAGCACTGGCCCAGAAGAGCCCCGCGGCTGACACTCAGCCCCTGGTCCCCACGGCTGCTTCCACGGCAGGAGAGACTCACTTGAGGGCCGCCCCTGGGCGCCTGACTGCTGGTGACACTCGGCTCACCCGTAATGGCTTCATGCCGGGCGATGGGCACTGGCAGGAAACAGGCTCGCAGGCCGTCCCGAGCGCGAGTGCAGACGCCTCCTGCCTGCGGAGCAGCTGTTCGTCATTAGCGCCGAGCGGGGCTGCTGGCCGCCCACCTGCACAGCCGGGGACGCGTCTGTGGCCCAGCGGCCACGCTGCGATGCCAGGTGCCGGCCGCGGTCTGCCGCGTGGGCCTCTCAGACGGTCTCGGGGATCAGAGGCCCGGGCCACGCTCCCGGGGAGACAGGGCAGCCGTGGCTGCGGGCTCACGGGCCCCTCCTGTCCTAACCCTGCCTTCCGGCCTCTAAATCCGTCCGTGCTCAGGCCCAGCCTCCTCCGAGGGCCTGACCTCCCTCTCCAGGGCCAGCAAGAAGGAAATGCGCAGTTTGGAGCATCTGATCTCAGGACACAGCCTGAGGCTCGAGCCTAAGAGGGAGCCCCGGGTACCCCAGGACATTGTCATCTCTGTCTTTCAGCTCGTCTGTGGTCCTTGCTCTGAGAGCAGGAGAGGTTCCCGGTCTCCTGGTGCTTCTAGGGCCTGTCCCAGGATGGACACCTAGTGTGTGCCCAGTCCCGGAAAGATGATGCGGGTCATGTGCCGGGGGTGGGCGCGGCCTGTCCTCACCCCGACGTGGACCAAGAGTTGGGAGGGACTGGTTCTCCAGGGTAGCGCCTGCTGTCACCATCGGGAGGGGAACGGACGCCGGGCGAGACCTCCACCGCCAGGGCCCCGGCTCTGAGCCGCGCTCCTGAAGACAGCGACCTCCTGCGGGTGTCCGTGCTCCCCTGTGGAGATCGAGCGCCGACTCTGTCCCTCACGAGGCTCCTGGGAAGAACACAAATGCCCGTATTTGCGGGGCACGAACGGGGACACGAACGGGGACACGAACGGGGACACGAACGGTGCAGTCAGATCACGGTAAACAGTGACAGGAATAACGGGAGTCCCGGCTGTATCTGCAGAGATCTCGAAATGTAACATTGTGTTGATTTGGCAGATACTTGACACCTGGTGCAAGAGCAGTGGCCAGAAAACCGGCCTCCGTTCTGCGCGGCACGCGGAGACTGGGAGGGCAGAGGGGCAAAAGGACCAGCCTCCCTTCTCCTGACGGAGAAGAAGAAACAGAGGTTCAGAGAGGCCCCGGGAGCTGGGTCCCCGGAGGCGTCCCGCCCCTCCTCCACCACGCGTGCTCCGTTTGCCGAGCGCTGCGCTGCTAAGGCGCCACGGTAAGGGCTTTGCAGAACAGAATCTACGCTCATGCTCACGTCAGCCCACTCTGTAGATGGGGAAACTGAGGGCCCTATTTTGTGTGTTTCCCATCTCCAGGGGGAGGCCTTCTGCAGCAGGACCCCCTGAGGTCACGGCCACGTGGCCATCTTTAGGCACAGACTTAAAAGGCTCATGGAACAGGCAGAGCTGAAGTTTTACCTGGAGGCTGTGTGACCTTGCCCCGGTTACCCCACCTCTCTGAACATGAAGTGTGTCCCCATCAGTACGGGGTGAGCTGATTACTCAGGATCCTCATGGCCGCTGCTGGGAACAGGGCCAGGGAGAGGGCCCAGCAGCTGAGGAACTGACCGAGCGAGAGGCAGAGGCTCGGTTGCGAGGCTGTGTGGGGGTGCCGAGGGGGGACAGGGCACGAGAGGGGGCGTGTGGCTGTGGGGTCACGTGTGCGACGGGGGCGCCACCAGGTGGAGAAGGACAGTCCAAGGAGCAGAAGCCACCGTGCAAAGGCCCAGAGGCCAGGAAACTCGCTGGGTGGTGGAGGCCCAGAGCCACCTGGCTGGCGGGGACACGAGCACCCAGGAGGGTGCAGGAGACCGGAGGGCGGGTTCCAGTCATGAGGTGGGGAGCCTTGAATGCCAAGACCAGCAGTGAGATCTGGCATGTGAGGACCTGGGGCGGAGGGCGTCTGAGGGAGGGCAGGGTGTGGGGACGTCCGGCCCAGGAGCAGACGGGCCGGAGCAAAGGCGGCGGGGATGGGCGGTCTCGTGGGGAAGGGCCCCCTGTCCCCTCCTTCGGCCACAGGGACTACGTCCCGAAGCCCATCTGCTGTTTCGTTGTGAGTGACAGACAAGGGCCCCAGTGGGCCCCATCTGACTGGGGGTGGGATACAGGCCGTGGGTGGGCGTGGGGCGTCTCGGGGCATCAGCTGGAGGGAAAGAGAGGGTTTTCCTGGACCCGGGGGGTTGAGGGGTCAGGGTGTGAACATGCATGGGGTAGGAAAGGAAGCTGGGGTGTGAGCGTGCACAGGGGAGCAGAAGGCTGGGGTATGAGCATCATGGGGAAGAAGGAGGCCGGGGCGTGGGCACGCACGGGGGCAGGGGGCCGGGGCGTGGGCACGCACGGGGGGCAGGGGGCCGGGGCGTGGGCACGCACGGGGGCAGGGGGCCGGGGCGTGGGCACGCACGGGGGGCAGGGGGCCGGGGCGTGGGCACGCAGGGAACTCCGGCAGACCCGGGGACCGACGGTGAGCCCTGCTCGCACAGCGAGAGCAGGGGCGGGGAGCTTGGAGACAAGGTGCTTCAGAGCCTCGTCCCAGCCTCGTCCCCCCGCAAGCCCCAGATCGCAGGGTTCCCGCGCCCGCAGACGTCGCGCCTCTGGGCTTCTCGAAACTCAGATGCTCGGCTGCAAAGATGGTGTCAGGGATTAGCCGTGTGTGTTTTACCCCGAACTTAACGGAGTGAAATTTGCGGTGCCTCCTGAGGGTCTGAGCTTCGGAAGGACGCGTCCTTACTCTCCTAACGCCCTGAGCTGACCTGGGGGAAGATTTGATGACTCCGTGCTTCGGAAAGCGTGTGCTTCCGAGAGCCCCGCACTCTCTAATTCCGTGTCTTCCGCGGGGCCGCAGTGGCCAAGCGCGGCTGGCGCGCTGAACGGCGACAAGGCCGGGCCTGGTGGGACGCTGCCGCTAATCTCCCCTTTGAGGGGCTTTGATGAGCTCCGAAGGCGGACGCCCGGCGCCGAGCGCAGCTGCTTCAATCAGAGGGGAATTTTGCTGAGCACCGCGGCTTTGGAGGCTCAGGCGAGAAGCTGATAGCAGCTGTTTTCTGGAAGGCGATCAGAATCGGGAGCGGGAGGAGGGAGAGGCGTTAATAAAGGGAGAGGTGGAAAACCCGCAAGGAGTGCCACCCCCAGAAGAACCGGCGCGCGGAGCACCTGCGCTTTGCCCTCCCCTCGGCACGGGTGCACGGCACGCCCCCTCCCGCTAGGCCCCCGAGTCCCCCTCCCGGGACACCTCCCGAGACCGCCGCGGTGGCGGTCCTTTAGGCGGACGAAGCGAGCCATGCGGGCACGGCCCCCGGCACGGCCGGGGGAGCACCCCCTCCCAGCCAGCCTTGCCCTGGGACAGGGCTTCCTGGAGGTGCCCCCCCCCACTACCCAGTACGAGGTGGGCCCGTGGGGTGGGGGCGGGGAGAAAAATTAGGCAGCTACCCCCAGCGCGGATGAAGTGATTCTCCAGGCCTGGACTTAGATGGGGTGTCAGCTGGAGGGGTTGCTCTGCACTGAGACTCTGCGCTTTTCACGCACACGTTCACGCGCGCCTGCGTTTGCACACTCATTCACGGACTCATGCACTTGTCCACCCCGCCCGCATTCGCACACTCGTTCATGGATTCACACCCACGTTCACACATGCCTGCATTCGCACACTCGTTCGTGGATTCATGCCCACGTTCATGCATGCCTGCATTCGACACTCGTTCATGGATTCACACCCACGTTCACACATGCCTGCATTCGCACACTCGTTCGTGGATTCATGCACACGTTCACGCACGCCTACATTCGCACACTCGTTCATGGATTCATGCACACGTTCATGCATGCCTGCCTTTGCACACTCGTTCATGGATTCATGCACACGTTCACGCACGCCTACATTCGCACACTCGTTCATGGATTCATGAACACCCGCATTCACACACTCGTTCATGGATTCACGCACACGTTCATGGATTCATGCCCACGTTCATGCATGCCTGCATTCGCACACTCGTTCATGGATTCACACCCACGTTCACACATGCCTGCATTCGCACACTCATTCATGGATTCATGCACATGTTCATGCATGCCTGCATTCGCACACTCGTTCATCGATTCACACCCACGTTCACACATGCCTGCATTCGCACACTCGTTCGTGGATTCATGCACACGTTCATGCGCGCCTGCATTTGCACACTCGTTCATGGATTCACGCACACGTTCACGCACCCCTGCATTCACTCATGTACACATTTGTTCCTTCATGCGCTCTAGGATAATGAGGAAAAGACCTCAGCGCTAGACTTCACTGTGCTCAGACATGTCACGTATGGCGGCTGGAGAGGAGGGGGTGACCCCATCCTGCTGGCAGGACCCAGGCTCCTTGGAGCCCTGCAGCAGACAGAGCTGAGAGGAGAGGCTGGGGGCCTTCCCGCCAAGGGTCTCACGGAGAGAAGGAAGCAGTCACTGCGGTGTTCCAACTCCGTCTGGCGAGCCAGGCCTCCTAGCCCTTTGCTCCCATTGCATCCCCACTGGAGCCTCTGGACCCGGGCCCGTCCTGAGACAGGGGGATCCAAGGACTTCAGAAGTGTCTTGTGAACTCCCCGGGGTCAAGGATTTGTCCAGATGGTCTTGAGTTGTGAGCATCCCGTGTCATTCCCGGCCATGGCGAAAGACACGTGCGTGACAGCTCCTTCCAGCCCGGCGTCCCGAGCTCCGCTGCTGGTGCCTGGCCCCCCTGATGTGTAACCCTCAGTGTCCTTCTTGTCAACTTGGCCCCGGCCTTCTACCCTGAGGGGCTCTGTCTCGTGGGAGCACCTAGTAAGAATGTCCACCCCGCAGAATCGGGGTCCTTGGCCCATGGACCTGCCCCCCCGGAGCCAGGCTCCAGATCATGATTTGTGCACTTGCCGAAACCCATGCTCGCCTGGGCCCAGCCTGCGTGGACCTCATCCCTTGGATACAATGTCCCCTCATCCCTTGGATTCATTCGATGTCCCCTAATCCCTTGGATACGATGTCCCCTCATCCCTTGGATATGATGTCCCCTCATCCCTTGGATTCGATGTCCCCTCATCCCTTGGATTCGATGTCCCCTCATCCTTGGATACGATGTCCCCTCATCCCTTGGATACGATGTGCCCTCTTGCCTATTGGACGCCCCCAGCTTCCCGGACTCAGTCCACTCATTTTCCAGAGTTGCATGAATTGGCAGCCTGGATGGGCCTGACCTCCGTGTTTCTGGAAAGGTGGGAGGGCCACTGCCCATTGCCTTTATCCCATTTTGGTGCCCCATTTTCTAGCTGGAGAGAATAAAACCTCTGAATCTCAGCTTCCTTTTTTCTCTCTCTTGTCCCCTCTGGCCCCTCCATCATGAGGGTAAGTGAGAAAGAGCAAGGTGCACGGGGGGCCGCCTGTCTGGGCTCACGGTGGCACCGAGGCTCCTCCGGGCACATAGCCGTCTGGTGTGGGGAGGTTTGCAGAAGCCATCTGGCCACACCGTTTACCCCACGGAAGAAGTTGGTCATCCTCCACTTCGCTGTGACCTCAGGTGGGATCTCGGCCTATAGGACTGTCCTTTCTACGGTGGACGCTCTGTCTGCCGGGGTCTGTGGTGTATGCCGCTGACCTCCACCACCAGCCCGTGCTGCCGGCGAGCGAGAGGGCAAGTCCCGTGAGCCCCTCCCGGGGTTCCGGTGCCACGCGGCCGGCAGCACACCCAGCTGAGGCCGCGGGCTCTGCCCCCGCTCGGTGTGTCCACACCGGGAGGTCTCCCAAGCCCCGCGCTGTCAGAGGGAAGGTGAAGCACGTTCCCCGTCCCCAATCGCAGCAGAGAGGGTTGGGGTGGGAGGAGCCGGCTGAAGTGTGCCGACTTCTGAGTCTGAGAAGGGCTGAGCCCTGGCCCTCAATCCATCTCTCATCCGGGGCAGGGTGGAGAAACTGAGTCCACGGTTGAGCCTGAGTTCTGCATCTCCGCACGCACCGGAATCGGGGCCCAAAGCCCCGTCTTCTGTTGGGCAGAAACCGAGCAGGGGACTCACAGCCCAGAGGCCCATCCCAAGCACCGGGTGGGTCCCCGCACGTCCCCCGGACCGCGTCCAGCCGAGGGCTGCCCCTTCATGAACAGAAGAGCCCTTCGGAGCCTGAGAGGCCATCAGACACCTGTCACTTCCCAGCCCTGCTCCTGTCCTCTGCAGGGACCCATTTCTGGAGCACACAGCACCGAGAGCTGGAGCTCCGAGAGGCGGCTGCGTAAGATGGGCCCGTGGCGCCCAGCTCTCCACCCCTTTCCTGCCAGGCTGAGAGGGAAGAGCAGGTGTTTCCAATTAAATGGGGCCTTTCAGTCTCCCGGGGCCTGGGCTCGGGGCTGGAGCTGGGGCTCGGTGCTTGCGTTCATTGGCCCTGAAGCTCTGTCCCAGCAGAGGTTCCCTGAGCTGCCGTGCTGAGGCTGCAGAATCCTGTGTTTCAAAGGCAGCCTCTCCCTCTTCAGCCCCCCCATTTCCAGGGGTCCCGATGTGCAGGGAAAGCACCCACACCAGGTCTTTGGGCAGCACTGGGTGTGGGTCACCCTGACAGGGCTGGAATGCCGAGCAATCCTTTGGTGACGGGAGATTATCCTGTCACGTGGCCCTAAGGGGCTGGTGCTTAATGGCTGCACCTGTGCCTCTGGCCCTGGGAAGGTGGGCTCTGGGGGAGGGGGGCCCTGGGAAGGTGGGCTCTGGGGGAGGGGGGGCCCTGGGAAGGTGGGCTCTTGGGGGGGCCCAGGAAGGTGGGCTCTGGGGGAGGGGGGCTCTGGGAAGGTGGGCTCTCCGGGGGGGGAGCGGCCTCACACAGCTGCCTGGCAGATTGGCGCCCTTGGCTGCCTTGCTCAGCTGTCAGGGCCCGTCAGAATTAGCACCTTCCAGAATGGAGGCGGAGGAGAGGACGCAGAGCACAGGGCTCTGGCTGATGCACCTCACGACTCCACCAGCAGCGGCAACAGAGGCCTGAGTCACCGGCACCCCCACTTTCCAGAGTCCCCATGACGGTCTCCAGGGTCCAGAGCCCCCCGTGACGGTCGTCGGGACGTTTCCTTAGTTGCCGGGTCCTGGAACAGGACTGTGCTGCGGAAAGCGCGCAGCAAAGGGCTTGACTGGAGCAGACACTCTGAGAACATGGCGTTTGCTGTTGGCAAGAGTCCTGGCGTCCACGTTGGGGTGCGTTTCGGGCAGCTGGGCGATGCTTCCATCTTACAGCAGAGAATCCTGAGGCCCAGGGGGCCCCACCTCCCAGCTCCTGTCACAGGCCGCAGGTGAGGCCACACCTGGCTACTGTGGGCGTGGCGCCTGCCCCACAGTGACTCTACTCTGCGTCCTCACCCTGCAGACCCCTGGCCCTTTGCACCGCTCATGTCCATGCATCCGTTCGGTTGGCTGACCTTTCACTTATAAAGGATTTCCGATCCTGACGATGCCGCGGGCGCTGTGGGTGGCAGAGGCAAGGAGAGGGAGAGAGAGACACAGAGAGAGACACACAGATGGAGAGACAGAGCTCCCTCCTCCTCCCTGTCCCTCAGTGGGCGGCTGTGACCTCCCGTGGGGAGCGGCCTACAGCTGGACGCGTCTGGATGGCAGAGTTTCTCCTGGGGAATGTGTAGGAGCCAACAGCAGTACGAGGAAGGGAAGGGCAGTCCGGACAGAGGACAGGCATGTGCAAAGGCCCGGGGCAGAGGAGCACACCGGAGGAGCGCTTCGCCTCCAAGTCCTGCAGTTTGGAGGGCGAGGTGGGTGGCGCCCTCACGCACGGCCCAGCAGCTGGGCAGCGAGGCTCTCACAGCCCCCGAGGTGGGGCAGACACGGGTCCGAAGGCGAGGTCGGCCCTGGCGCCTGTCTCTGGGCAGCCCCGGGGGGACGGGGGCGGGGAGGGGGCTGGGGCAGCAGGTGGCCGGCCGGCAGGAGGGGCAGTCGTTGGGATGGCAAACAGCGGTCCTGACAACAGGGTGGGAGGTGGGGGTGGGGGGCGAAAGACAATTGGAGGCCGAACTTCTACTAAACAGGGACACCCTCAGAGCCCGGGGTACAAACCCCAGGGTGGACTTGCCAGGCTGTGGGGAGGCTGGAGTCGCATCCAGACAGGAGGCAGAGGTGCGGGGGGAGGGCGTGTTCGAGGGAAGGAGCAAGAACGTGCTTGGCCACTGCCGGCATGAGAGCATTCATCCCAAGGCCTGGGGCGCACAGGACAGCAGCAGGCCGGATGGCAGGGGACCGGTCCTGAGCCTGGGGGACCGGGGGGGGGGGCGACACTGGGAGCACGGACTTGCGGCGGCAGGAGAGGGGAGGACCCAGGGCCAAGGGAAGGGACCGCAGCCGGCCGCCACTTCAAATGCTCCTCCAGGGACACGGGGTGTGGAGCTGGAGTCAGATCCCGGGACTGGACCTTCTGGAGGGAGATGCAGCGGGGCTAGCGGTCAGGTGTGAGCGCCAAGCGTGGCCACAGGGGCCGGATGAAGGCGCCTCACATGAGGTGGGCACTGGCCCCGCTGGCAGGCTGCACGCATTGCCCACCCCCCCCCCCCCCGCCTCCTGACTTCAGGGATGCTGCCGTGCGCAGTAGGGCACTCAGACCTTGGGGCTGTGCCATGGGGGCCACTTGTCCCACTTCACACAGCACGGCAGGGGGCACTGGAGGTCAAACCCACTTCGTGTATTGTCCCTGAAGTGACCCGTTCCTACGGTGGCCAGGGTGAACTTTCCAGAGCACACGGTCCATCCTGTCCAGTCCGTCATCTGTGACCCTCTGCTCTCCGGGGTCCCCGGGAGGCTCTCCGTGCTCAGCCCCACTGCCAGCTCCCACCTGGCTCCCTCCCCGCCCTCCCAGCCCTCCGGACCCCATCGGGGACTTCACTCCCCGAAGTGACTGTTGCCATGCTCACCAACCCCAAACACTCGCCCCCCATGCTGCGCTTCTGTCTTCCTCCTCCACAGGGCATGGTCTGTGGGGCCAGGGCTCCCTCTCTCTCATCTGCCCAGATCAGTGCCAGGTAGGCACAAGAGGGTGTTTGCCCAGTGGGCAGGTGCGCGGGTGAGTGGAAAGGAAGATGGGTAGACAGAGACAGATGGACAGATGGAGATAGAGAGCGGTACACATAGGGGGGCACAGTCAGAGAGCTAGAGACATGAGGAGACAGGCAGGGGCAGACGGGACCCCAACTCCTTCAGACCCCGAGGCCGGGGCGACTCTCACCGCGTGGTGCTGCAGTGCGGGCCACAGCCAGTCTGCTGGCCTCTTGTCTGGCCACAGGCCGAGCACGTGGACGCTCAGGGTCAGCATAGACTCCGTCGCGGCTGAGCGGGCAGTGGGGTGGGCCTGGAGCCTGGGCCTGGCGCGGCGTGGGGAGGGGGCCAGCGCCAGGGAGAGAGAGCAGCTCGGACACTCTGCCTGCTGGTTTTCACTCGTGCCCCCTCTGTCCCTCACAGGCACCTGTAGGACAGGTGTCTTAATTTGCCAGAGCCCTGCTTCCCTGTCCCCGTCTGCACCGTCACGGACACTGGCAAGGAGAACAGCACAGCCAGATGTCACCGTCACTCCGTCACTGGCTGCTCGGCACCTGCCCTCCCAGGCAGACGCACTGTGAGAGCTGGGGTCCCGGGGGCAGAGGCTCTGGGGACCCCTCGTGCACTGAGCTGTCAGGTCCCCAGCAAACACAGGATGTGACGTCCTGGGCCGGCTACCTGCCGAGCGCCCCTCCCACCGGCGGGCGCCCCCGGGGGCGTGTTCGGAAGCAGGAGACTCTGGGTTCTCAAGGGGGCCCGTGAGGGGGGCCCATCCGCACTGCCAGTTAGCACTGAAGATGGTCAGAGCATATGCTGTACTATTTCTGTTTTTCAATAAAATCAACATTAAAAATTTTTTAACGAAGCATCAGGCACCACCAAGAGCAATTAGCATCGCATCCCGGACCACACGGCGGCTTTGCAGAGGCACGCAGACGCGGCTGCCTCGTGCCGCGCGCCCTGACGTGTCCTCCCTGGTTCGCGTCCCTGCTCGGAAGGGAAGCGTGCAGGCCGGGCCCGGCACCACCCCCGCCCCAGCGCCAGGGGGCCCCCGGGGCGGGGGGGTTCCCGCCGCAGGGCCCAGCCACAGCCATCTTCCCGTCTTTCCCCAGGGAGCAGCCTCGTATGGCCAGGGAAAAGCAGGGTTGAGACCACTGGGGGCTCTGGGCTCGGCCCACGGCCAGGGATCAGGAGTAAGTCTGTGACCAGAGATAGGGGTTCAGTGTGTGACCAGGGATCAAGCCTCAACCCAGGACAGGGGGGCGGGGGCACATCGGACCAGAGACCAGGGCTCTCTCTACAACCAGGAACCAGTGTGGTGTGTCATGAGGATCGGGGCTCAGTCTGCGAGCAGGGTCAGGGCTCAGGGTGTGACCAGGGCTCAGTGCATGAAGGATTCAGGCTCAGTCAGTGGTCAGTATCAGGGCTCAGTCTGTCTCCTCCTCCACTTTATCTCCAACCCCTCTTGCCCTGATGGTGCTCCAGCCACACTGGCCTTCCTTGTCATCGGTGTCTCCTGATTCAGAGACTTTTATAATTTTTGTTCTTTCTGCCCCCAAAATTTTACTTTCCCAAGTGACTGGATCTTTCTCTTCTTCAGTTCGCAGCTCACTGTCAGGTGCTCAGAGAGACCCACCCTGTCCACCCCACGGCACCCTCTTCTGGGTGCTCTGCCCCATAGGAATGGGGTGCTCTCTCCCCTAGGCAAGCAGGCTTGCCGGCCCAGCCCCGTTCTGGTCCAGGAGAGGGATGGTGCACACCCCCTCCTACGGCATTGACCTTGCAGACCTGGCCCCAGCCCGGGGAGCCTAGGGTTCTCTCTCCCCTAGGAAATGGGGAGTTCTGTCCC
>CM053569.1:1850019-1959579 GCA_028646485.1 Cryptoprocta ferox | reverse complement strand
TGAGCGAATCCCAAGCAGGCTCCGTGCTGCCAGCACGGAGCCTGATGCGGGGCTGGATCTCACGAAACGTGAGGTCATGTTCTGAGCCGAAATCAAGAGTTGGGCCCTTAACCGGCCAAGCCGCCCAGGCAACCCTAGCAAGGCGGTGTTTTTAAAGAGGGTACGTACGCTGGTTTATGGACACAAAGCTGTTGCACGCTTACAAGACAACACCATAGCGTGAACGTGACTTCTACAGCCACTGGGGGACCACGAATTCATCCGACTCACTTCACCGCGGCATTCGCTCCCCTGCGGCGGTCTGGAGCCCAGCCCGCCCTCCGGGGAGCGCCCGTGTATCAGCTTCCAGCGTAACGTCTGAATGTGCCCCAATGTCAAGTGCACGTGAAAGCTGCCCATCACCTCGTGCTGGGCGTCACTGCCGTGGGCCGGGGGACCCGGAGGTTCTGGGCGGAAATGCCAACGCCCAGGGCTGCTGTTGACAGCAAGCCGTAAGGGCCACCACATGGGCTCTCGACAGTGAGACGTTTTATGTGGGAATTAAACTTGACTTTCCTCTTTAGCCCCCAACAGGCCGGTATTAAATCAACGGCATATTTTATAATCTGGCAAATATAAGAGTCAAAATAATATCCCTTCTGAAGTTAAAGAATATGCTAAATCTGCCTACAGAATGTAATACGGCAAACCTTGTCCCCCCCGCATCTCAGTTACCCCAAACTAACGAAATCACCCTCTTCTGGCCCCCTGCCTCCTGGTCTGCACCCAGAAGCTCTGGCCAGCGTCCCATGGAACTCTCCAGCGTCCTCTGCACGGAGACTGAGCCCCGGAGCTGCTGCAAACCTCCAGGACCACACACCCTGGTCCCCACGCAGCGCCTATTTCCTAAGCACCTTGCAGCCATCAGGACATAAAGGAACGTGTCATCTCCCGCCCCACACTCCCCATGACAAATGGGATTCCATAGCAGCCGCAGCCTAAATCCCGTCCCCTCATCTCAGCCGACTTGCAAGTCCCGAGGTGGGGCTGCTGCCTTCTGGAACTGTCTGCACGTCCCAGCCAGGACCGCCTGGGAAAACCGGGCCCGAGACCATCGAGGCAGAAGGTTTCAGGAGACGTTATTCTGGGGGCGAGAAGGAATGGCTGGGGAGTGAGGGACACTGATCGCCCACACAAGGGCGCGCAGCTCAGCTGGTCCCCACCACAGCCCAGCTGGGACCCTGTGAGAGGCCTGCGGGATGCGTCCCAGAAGTGTCCCCCAAGGGAAGGAAGAGGGGACGGTGACACCCTGACTCGCCTTCCCCAGGGGACATGGGCTGTCCCCTGGGCTGTTGGTGCCCTCCTCCCCAGGTCATGCACACCTGCGTGGCTGGTGGGATTCTGGGCCTCCCCATGCCCAGGTCTGCCAGCATCCGGGGCGGCCGACCCAGACACCTGTGGTTCTGGAGGCCAAGGCTGGCTGCGTCTGAGGCCGTGAGGGAGGGTGTGTTCCCAGCCTCTCTGCTTGGCCGGTGGACGGCTGTCTTCATGTTCACACACGTTCTCCTGTTTGTCTGCCTTTAAATTTCCTCTTTTATAAGGGCACCAGTCAAATTGGATCAGGGCCATAGGAAGCACAGGGGACAAGGGCCAGTAGCAGGCTGCCTGCCTGTGTGCATCTCCTCCTAGCTCGAGTGCAGAGCCAGGCTGCCGAGCTGCCTGGGTGCCCTCAGGGGGGCCCCTGGGGAGCACCGATCTTCCCTAGAAGGAAATCCCTCCTCCTTCGTCCTCTCCGGCCTCAGAAAGCAGAGAGACTGCCGCAGGCCCGAGCCGTGGGGAGCGGCTCCTGGAGACTCCTTCCCCGTTCAGCCCCCACTGGGCCCCTTCCCTTAATTCCTTAAGGGCTCATTTCCCTTAATTCCCGGAGCATTGCCTTAAATGCTCGGTGATTTCAGGTCGTCATCCTTTGCCTGTGGTTGGAGGCGGTGGAAGGCAGACCTTGTGTGTATGTTGTGTGTTCGTGTGTGTGCACGTGCGTGCATGTCGTGCGCGTGTGCGCGTGCACGTGTTGGGCAGGATGGAGAGAATGGAAAATTGGTTCACAATTAGTCAACTCTCCACCCAGTCCTTCCCTGAGGAGACGATTAGATGCTGTGTGAGGAGGAGAGTTTAGCTTATTTGTGGCTATTAATCCCCTGATGTGCTCTTGCTCCTTCCGGAAGGCTCCCAGACGTTAACATATGGGCTTTCCAGATGGGCAGGCAAGGCCGGAAACCGCAGCCGCAGCGGCCGCTGCCCCTCGTCACGACGCCCCTCACCACCACCATCACCTCCACGCCATCTCCACCTTCAGTCCTGACAGTGTCTCGAGCACTGTGACCACACAGGGGCGCATAAAACATGCAGGGCCTGGGGAATTCTGGGCGATCACGGGAGGTACGAACACGCTCCGGGGGCCAGGTGGAGAGCAGGGGGCCAGGAGGAGGGCGGGGAGGAGGGTGGAGGGTCCACAGTGGGGAGTCCCACAAGCAGGGGTGCGGCAGGACCACCGGAGACTCATGAGAGAGCACTGAGTACCACCTTTGGGGAACCGGAGTGCTTCGGGAGGGGCACAGAATGGAAGATTCTGGAAAAGCAAGGAGGGCCAGGGCCGTGTCACCCGCCCCGAGTGGGGAGTGGAGTCTCCAAGCCCGTGAAGCCCGAGCGCAGAGCCAGGGCGCTGACTCCTGGGGTGTCCTGGACAGCAGCCAGGGACACGGTGGGCTGCGGGAGAGGGCAGGCGGCCGGGACAGCCGGGGCCAGTAGAGACTCGGGTGTGACCTGCGGGAGCCCCAGGGAAAGGCAGGCGCAGGTTAGACCTTCGTGTTCACCTCTCTGTCTCTCAGACAAAATCAGCTCCTTTCGGGCAGGACTTCCCGACGTTTCTCCTGAGGGGACACGTTAGGACTTGTGACAGTTTGTCCAGCACCTGGGGGTAGTGGATTCTGGTGGAGTCAGTCCGCCCCACTGTGGGACAGAGACCCCACTCACTGGGGGTCCAGCTCACCCATCGGGGTGAGGACAGTGTCTCCAGCTCTGTCCCCAGAGCCTGGTGCTGTAGCAGGTGCAGGACCAGCACCTAATCAGTGCTGCTCCAGGGAAGGAGGGGGTCTGGTGTCCTTGGCGGGTTTTGCAGGAGCAGGAGGCAGAGGTGATTTCAAGCTTGGAGTCGGGCTGCGGGAAAGTGATTGGTGCAGTTCTCAGAGAGATCTGAAGCAGAGCTAGTGGGGGAGAAATACGCTGCGTGTTACCCGGGTTATTCTGAGCGGCCCCTGCACGGCGTCACGTGTTGGGGAGGCAGATGGGAGCAGCAAGCGCGGGAGGGCCTGGCGGCCTGGACACGCAGGTGGTAGGTGACAAGCAGGAATGGATGAGGTCCCCGGGGAAGCAGGGCAGGAGGGGGATCCGGAGGACGAGGAGGGAGTGAGCGATCCACGTGTGTGTGTGGGGGGGGCATGGTGACAGGGCAGCACACAGGGAGGATCCAACAGAGGCCGAGGGCCACGCGGGCCCCACGCCGCTGCAGGGGAGTGACAGGGATGAGGAGCCAGGGTCCCCTCCTGAAATTAGGTGCAAAACGTATTCCTGTAAATTGATTCAACCCATAAGCGTTGTAAGGGGAATTGAGTCTTTAAGGGAAGCATATGGAAACGTCTCTTGTGAATAATGCCTCCCGACCTCCTCAGAACTTCGCAGATGTATTTTCCTGCCCTCTATCAGAGAGAATGTCCGCAATCGCTCTGCCGGAAGGCAAGGCAGGCCTTGCGATTTCCATTTTGGAAATGAGAAAAGTGGCTTCGGTGACTGTAAGAGCTGGCCGTCCAGGGCAGGTCCCCCCACTTCTGCCCCTGGATTGTCCTACTTCTCAAGTCGTCTGCAGGCTGGGGCTGCGGTCGGCCACTGGGCCTTCTCTCCCCTTCCCCTAGTCCTGCTCGGGGCTCTCATCTCTGCTGGTCTCCAGAGTTCTGTACCCGACCTTGACCCCAGCCTCTCTCACGGGCGCCTGCACCAGCCTCCATGTATCCTCAATAGGATGACCGTCAGGCTCCCTAACTTAGCTCATATTTAACGTATTTCATGCAAAACAGGCCCCTCCATCCATAAACGGTATCATGCAAGCTTCCTCCCAGCCTGGCCTCTCGTCCACAGGCCCTGGGAACTCCATTCCTCTGGACCCGGCTCGTCAAAACCGCCCCCGAGGGGGCCCTCCACCCTGCAGGCGGAGGCCAGCCTCCTGCAGTGGGCGCCCTGACCACGTGGAGAGCAGACACCGCCAGGCATGAGGTCAAGGTGTCGCGGGCTAGATGGCGGAGGAGAGGCGGGAGGGGCAGAACCAACATCGAGGATAAAGCCAGACGTAGGCGTGAGCTGAGCACGTGACAGAGCGGCGAGCAAATCAGACTATCCGTCCCCGGACACAGAGGGGGACGGACCCAGGAGAGGGAAGGCTTTGAAGGGCGGAGGAAGCCCGTGGATTTAACACCTAAATGACAAAGCCACTTTCTCTGCTCGTCTTCACTAAACAGGCTGGGGACGAACTGAGTCCTGTTCTCCTGCCAGTCACGCTCGATTTCGGCAGGAGGAGCTCTGAGCAAGCGCGGCGTGAGGCCGCCCGTCGATGGAGCCCAAGCGGGGCTGGCCGCCCTCAGCGCCCCCCGGGCTGCAGACAGGGGTGCATACATCACTTCTGCGATACGAGCTGGTGAATAAGGCATGAGCCTGGGTGGCGTTCGGCAGAAAGAGCCTTTAGGTGCAAAAGGTTACAGCCAACAAAGTTCACTAAGACAAGGAGGCACATCTCAGAGAGCAGAGGCCCCGTCTCTGCGGCCGTGTCCGCGCTGCCCAGCCGGACTGGTCCCAAAAGTTGGCATCTTAAGGGCGAGGGAAAGTAGAAATAGAACAAAGCCCGGGTCAAAGCCCTGAGCAAACCGTGGGCGGTGTTTGCGAAGCCGCTGGAGCCTCCCTGAGCCTCAGCGTCCTCATTTGTGGCAGGGCGGCGTGCGAGCATCTCTTCCCAGGGAGACCGTGAAGGTCACATGAAGGTCAGATGCTGTCCTAGACGGTTGGGGCTGCCGTAACGGAACCCCGAGGTAGAAACTCACTGCTCACGGGCGGGGGGCTCCAAGTCCATGGTCAGGGTGCCAGCATACTGGGCGTCGAGCGAGGTCCCTCTTCCTGATTCACAGACGTGGTCTTCTCGTGCTGTGTCCTCACGTGGAGGAGGGGACGAGGGAGCTCTCTGGGGCCTCTTTTACGAGGACACTGACCCCGTACAAGAGTGCTCTGCTCTTGAGACCACATCACCTCCCAGAGGCCCCACGTCCTGATACTGTCACATTGGGGGACAGAATATCAACCTATGAATTTGGGGGGAGACACAGACCTTCAGTCCACAGTGACTGTTCTATGAACGATGGGCTGCTGAAAGTGCAGCAGGGTCAGGGCGCCTGGGTGGCCCCGTCGGTTAAGAGTCCGCCTCTTGATTTCAGCTCAGATCATGGTCTCATGGTTCCTGAGTTCGAGCCCTGAGTCAGGCTCTGCACTGACAGCCTTGAGCCTGCTTGGGAGTCTGCCCCTCCCCCACTCGCTCTCTATCTCACTCCCAAAATAAATAAAAATAAACTTTAAAAAATGCAGCAACGTTGGGAAAGGGGGTGGTGCGACCCTTGTGTCTGAGACTTTATGTTTCACTTTTTCTGTGGGCGATCGGTTTTCCTGGGTCCGTAGCTGCTTCCTGGCCACCTGGGGGTGATGCCCGAATGGACCTGATTTCTCTCTTTCCATGGGGCTCCTCACATCACACCATCGTGGGCTGCTGGGCTACAGACACTGCTTTCCAATCACAGAGCCAATGAAGCCCAAGCATCACCTTCCCTGCTCACCTGGATGGGGCTGCAGGGGCGGGGAGGCTTTGGCACCCCCAGGGTGGAGCAGGAGACAGGACTTCTGCGGTGGCCGCACCACGTGAGCGGCAGGGTGAGCTGAGGGCCAGGCGGTGTCTGGGGGTCAGCGGCTGTGGCAGCAGTGGCCCCTGCACTGGAGGGATGGTTTGGACGGCATCTCTGGTTGCATGGGTCACTTTTTTTTTTTAAAGTTTATTTATTTTGGGGAGCGAGAAAGAGAGAGAGAGAGAGAGAGAGAGAGCAGGTGGGGAGGGGCAGAGAGAGAGACAGAATCGGAAGCAGCTCCAGGCTCCGAGCTGTCAGCACAGGGCCCGACGCGGGGCTCAAACCCACGAACCGTGAGATCATGACCTGAGCTGAAGTCGGACACTCAACCGACTGAGCCCCCCCACCCTCTGCGCCCCTTGCACGGCTCCCTTTATTCCTGTCTCCTCCTCCTCCTGGGGATTCTCGAGCTGCCCAAACTCTGCCCAGGAAACTCCTCTGGTGTGTGAGTCGGCCAACCCATGCAGACCAAGCTCTCAGCACAGAGTTTCTGTTCCTGCCACCGGGCACCCCAGCCGCAGGCACGTGCTCCAGGCCCTCCTCCAGTGCCCTGGGGTCTGGGGTCAGCGGATCAGGGGAAAACATCCAAACAGCCCGCGAGTCCTGGCCACGAAGGGCCGTGTAGGTCAAGGACGGTGCGGCACCAGTGCTGGATGTCGGTCTGGCCCCTCTCCCCCCACCTGCTGTTCTCCGAGCTTCCGTTCGTGGTGACTTCACATACTTCTGCTCCATCCGCGCTGCTTTCTCTGGTATTTCCTACCATCACGTACCTTTGATGCCGTCCCACGGCTCTCGGAGATTTTGTTTCCATTTTGTTCTTTTGTTTCATTATTTTCCCTGGGACCTTGGTTTGGGAAGTTTCTGCAGGCCTCTCCTCAAGCTCGGTGACGGTTTCCTCCACGATGTCCAGCCTGCGCGTGAGCCCGTGTGGGCACCCTTCCCTTCTGTTCCGTGGTTGATTTCTAGCACTTTCTTTGGATTCTCCCTTCGCACTTCCGTCTCCCGCCTTACGATACCTATTGGCCTTGCAGGTTGCCTGCTTTTTCCATATTCGCCACAGTTATTTTAAATGCCCTGTCTGATCATCTGCCACACCGGCGCCTCATGCTGATTCTTACTTTCTCTGTTCGGAGGGGTTTTTCTGGCACGCCTTGTCGCGTCTTGCTGAGAGCCTGGTGTGTGGTATCAGGGTCAGGAGCTGAGGCGAAGAGGCCTTTACCGCGAGGACTTGAGGCAATCTGGCCGTGAGCCGCACGTTTGTCGTAACTGAAGGAGCCGGAGGCTGGTGGGCGCTGATTGCTGTTCTCAGCCCTTTCTTCTGTCAGACTTCAGTAGAAAAAATATTCATTCAACAAATGATGTCCTCTAGGCCTGGGATTTGGTGATGATGAAAGAGGCGGGTCCCTGTGGCATCCAAGGGGCCCACAGGCACATGGAAACGATGATTTAGGCCCCACTGAATGCTTGCAACACGTGCTGTGCGCCGGGTGAGGGAATGACAGTGGATGGCAGCGGATGGGGCAGCTGCAAGGTTTACGGTGGAGGTGACCCTGGGATGAGGCATTGCGGGCTGGGCAGGAGTTGTTCCGGAAGCAAAAGGAAGGGAAGGGCCTTTTATGCATTACATTTACAGCCGATAAGCTGGAGGGAAGGAAGTACTGACGTGGGTCGTGGGCGCTGGCACCAGACAGGACCTCCCTGGGATAAAGGGAGGCCCCCTTCTTGTAGGACCCCACCGCACACGCGGTCCGGGGGAGCACAGCCTCCCAGGTCCCTGCCACACCCCCGGAGCCTGGCACAGGGCGGGTGAGAAAGAAGTCTCCGTGAGTCACGGAGCGGATTTGAATTTGGTTGACTTGACGCTAACCCAGTTAGAGAGCACGGGACACCGCGCAGCATGTCCCATGGCGGCTTCCGGAGCCTCAGCGGGGCAGCCATTCGTGCCCACCTGCACGTGCCCTCCTACAAAGGACACCTCTGGGCGGACGGACACGAACCGCTTGGGTGGACCGGACCCCCGGGCTCCCGTTTTACGGCTGCGCAGGCTGGGCCCAGACAGGGGGCACGCACGGCCGGGCGGCGGGGCGGCTGGGCGCCGGCGAGCTCTGTCCCGGCCCCGGGCCGTCTTGGCTTCTCAGGGGTCTGCAGGCAGGGGTGCCCTCCATGCACTTGGGAGGCTCTTTCCTGCTCTGTCCCTGTCCTGAGACCAGGGAAGACTTTCTGCCTCTTTGGGGACAGAGACGACGACTCACACCCAGAGGCCTCACTTGTTTCAGCGGCAAATTAACCACCCAGGGTATTGCTGCCCCGATTCCCCGCTCCGGGACCGTCCTCCCGGGGGCACAGGGACGGGGTCCTCAAACCGGACGCTTCTCCCAGCCGTCACTGCCTCTGCCTGCGTATCAGTATTCATCGGCTGGGGCTGCAAACGCGCAGGAGGGATTAAATCAATTTAGCTGGGACCTGGGTGCGGGCTGCGTTTCGAGCGGCTTCCACATGTCCGCCTGGGCTCGGGCACTCACTCCTTACCAGTTCATGAAGTGTCTGCCGGAATTAGTAAATCCCTTTCATTTACTTACGTGGGAGAAAATGTTTAATAGCTGCCACATGAAATTTGCAAATTGTGCTCCATCTGAGGCTGATTAATAAAACACCATGGAAAATACGTCAGTCATTCCGGGATTTAAATTTGTGCCGCATTCCACTTGAATCGTCCTCTTTGGCGACACGGATACGGCCGCCCCTCCCTCGCTGCCCCTTCTCCTTCGTCCCTGTTTCTTTCCTCCCAATCTCTGTGGTTCAGTTGCTCCACTGGGGAAGCCAAACGGGAGAGCAGTGAGGTTGTTTGGGGGGCTGCCTACCTCCCGGAGGAGGCTCTCGGCGGGCGGGAGACTCCTCCGTCCTGACCCACGTCCCCCGGCGCCAGCGCGAGTGGGGGCAGAGCGCTGAAAGGAGCCATCATGACCTGGAGGGACTTGTCTGTCGTAGGGTGGCGTGCCTTCCTGGCAAGGCTGCTGTCGGCTAAAAGTAGCTACAGTCTGGCAATCCAGGCTTGTTGGGATCTGTGAGAAGTGATTTGCATATGTTGTTTTATGTGATTATCACGATCACCCAATGGGGGTCTTTCGTTCTCTGTTATTCAGAGGAGGCTCGGGGGTATTAAATAACCTGACTAAGGGTACCCAGAAATAAGAGGGGGAGCAGGAATCTGGACTTTCTAACACGGGAGGCACTTCTTGGGGTCTTCCAATCCCACTCTGTGTTATGGACGGAGGAATTGAGGTTGCTTTCCTAGCTGTGTGCTGGCGGGGGGCTCTGGAGCTGGGTCTGGGTCTCCCACTCCTTGGAATTCATCACCTGCAGATACTCGTGGAGACCCTGTGGGCTGCAAGCTGTGTGCTGGGTGTGCAGGAATAAACATGGTCCAACATCCCACAGAGTCATTAAATAAGCAGCTCTGTGAAGGCGCTCCGTTGGGAGAAGGTCGAGTGTTCCCGCGCATTGATATAGAGAACAGTGACCTGAATGTCAGCTGAGAGAAAATAAACCTTGCCCAGGCCCCCTCATTCTGGCCAAATTACTTCTCAGGAGTATCGTCCATAAAGTGGAAATAATAATGCATGGCCCACCTACCTAACAGGATTTTGTGAGGATCAGATCTGAAAAATTTTCACACGAAAGACTTCTGGAAGAATTCATCCCCACACGTGAGCAATGGGGCCATCTATCCAACCCTGCAGATGCTAGGGGTTGTCAGAGCCTTTGGGGACAGAAGCGTTGCAGATCAGCAGGGCATTCTGGGACCCTCAGTTGCAGCCCACCCATTCAGCTGGTAACACATCCGGAGCCCTAATTGTGAACAGATTTTGCATTATCCCTCAAATTACACACCCATTAGCACCAGAGTCTGGTCGTGATGGAGGCATTAAGGCGTGACACCCTCAAGTGATGGGAGTCACAACTGGGTCCCGGAGGAAGCGAAGGCTGGTTTCCGGAGCTCATGGAAATTCAACAGCCCCCCTTTATCCCCACTTCCAGCCAAGTTTTCTCTTTAGCGCCTCCTCAGAATAAGTGAAAGTGACTTTGACTGTATGGCTGTCTGGTTAGAGCCATAGGTTATGAGGGTGAGTCAAAGGGGAGCCTGACAGCCATCAGACAACAGGACACATCTGAATATGCAAGAGCTGTGTGAGTGTTGCGCCCCCTCCTGTGTATAACGTCCTTCCCCACAGAGGCTTCCCCTGACCCCCTAAACTAGACTGTACCCTCCCTGTGTGAAGTGTCTGCCATGCCCTACCTCTTTCATATGGGTTAGACTATCCACAGTCCTTGCCTTGGGGTATTCTCTACAAAGAGACAGGCTGTGGCTTGTTTATCTCAGTGTTCCCCATGCTTAGCACAGGGTTCAGATCATAGTAAGTGCTCAGTAAAGGTTTGTTGGATTATGGGATGAATTTTAGCTATAATGTAGGATCTAAACTCACCACCAACATTGACTGTGTTTATGACAAGACAAGGCAGTAGGATGAATCATTCAGTGAGCTCCACCCCTACTGATGGAAACACCAGAGAGGACTAGATAACTGGATTCTGCCCTAGAGGCAATAGCCTCCGGTCCACAAAGAAAGCCCAACCCCACAGCCCCAGAGGCCAGAACACTGCAGTGGGCTAAATGGTGCTCGTAGCTAAAGGTTCCTACTGGCACTTGGATCTTCTCTTATTGACCCCACAGATTCAAGATCCCTCCAGCCATTCCAAAGGCACTCCACTAAAGACCAAGGTGCTCTGTCATAATTTTATCTTTGTAAACTTTTCTTTTTGTAAACTGTAAACTTTGTAAACTGTATCTTTTTCTGGTCCCAGGCTCTCATTTCACAAACATTCCCTGTGAACGTTTGCAACTGAGTAGCGGCAGGGCAAACAGAGATGAATCAGCTGGAGTCCCTGCCCTGGAGGTGCTCACAGTTTAGTTTGGAAGAAAGTAATGTGCCCAAATAATTAGAGTACAGTGTGATGAATGTGATAATTGAGGTAAGAACAAAGCTGTGTGGAAGCACAGAGCAGAAAGGTAAACTCAGCCTGTTGAACTGGCGTGAACTTCAGAGAGGATGGAACTTTGGTGGTGAGTTTTGGTGATGAGTCCAAGTTCGCCCATCAGCAGCCCAAGGCAGGGGAGGGAAGCGAGAGCATCCTAGGCAGAAAGGACAATGTATGCAGAGGCCCAGAGCCACAGAAGAGATTTCTGCGGAACAATAACTAATTTCCGGAGACTGGATACTAAGCTGCTTGAGATGGAGTGTCAGGCGCTGTAGCTGGAGAGGTGGGTTGGGGTCAGACTTTGAAGGGCTTTGAATGTCTCACTAAGATTATTTGACTTTATCCTGTGGGCCACGGGGAGCCCTTAAAGGGCTTTAAACAAGAGGAGTGACATGATGAAATTTGTGTTTTAGAGCGATACTTCTGGCAGCAGCTTTCCATTATTAATGCAAAACTCCCCACCGTGAAAGCTTAGAAGGCAAGGATGTCTTAAACCAGCTTCCCTACCAGCCCACCTCCATCCTGTCATGATGTTGTGAGAGGAAGCATAGCATTCACGACTGGAATCTGATTCTTGTTCTGTCTCTGATTCCCTCAGTGATCTTGGACATGAATGTGAATCTCGGGATCTTCAGCTCTAAAATCAGTACTTACCCAAACGGTTATCTCATCGCTCCTGGTTAGGGTCTGATGATAAAAAGGATGTGAAGAGTATTTTCTATTGTAATTGGCTTTATAGATGTAAGAGGCTGTCACTTTTATTTTATGAAAATGAAGCTTCCTGCCAAGGCAAAGGCAAATGGATATGCTAATAGGGAATAACATTTTGGACAGGAATGGAGCTCGACGATCATCCATTCCGCCCTCCCCCGCCCCCCCCCCCCCAGCCTACAGAGTAGAGAACCAAAGCGCATAGACCGAGCTCCTCCTGGGGCACCACCCCCTCCCCCAACTCCTACCACCACACAAGTCTGCTGTTGTGGGAGATTCCCAAGCTAACAACTCAGTCCTGAAGTCTCTCCACACCCAGTGTAGACCCGCGGGTCTCGGGTTAGGGGCTCTGTCCGAGGTGCTGACACAGAAGCCAGCTCAGAGCAGCTCCCTGGTCGACCAGGGACTCTGTTCGCGGTGCTGACCCAAGACTCATTCCAGAGCAGTTTCTGGTCGACCAGGGGCTCTGTCCACGCTTCTGCCCTCCTTATTGTATTCTTCCCACATATTCAAGGAGAAATTGCGATGAGCCCAAATGGCAGGAATACTCCATTTCCGAGCACATTAACTAGAGAAAGTATTACAACCGTCTGTCGCTCTGAACTCACTCTTCCCCAGTAGATTTACAACTCATAAACGCAGCCGTCAGAGCCAAGTGTATAAAGCGGAGGACTCAGTGCACTCCAACATTTACCATGAACAAGTAGGAGGGCTTCAAGCATCTTGTATCCTAATGCCAACCCATTTATGAACTTGCCTTTCTCAGTGAGTCATTTCTCAGACCACCCCCACTCTCCCTCATCCTTCACTTGCAATGCAGCTCTCACAAAGGAAGGAAATGAACACCATTTCAATGGCTGCAGCTGCTGCTCAGAATCCCAAGAGCCCGTACACAAGGAGGAGGGAGGAACACTGGCTTGGACTGTGTCACGGTTTTAGATTTTTAGGGAGCAAGGACAAGGTGGCCACCATAATCCCCTTTAATCACTAAGATTCTCTAATTCTGTGTTCCCCATCCCTCTGCAGAACTGCCTCATCTTTCCAAGCTGCTCCTGAACCCTGGTTACAACATGGAACATCTTTGTGATTCTGGAAGTCTTTCCTGTTCCACCCTTCTCTCACTAGGACTTTGCTTCACTGTGTTCTGCATCTTTAGGACATGTCCTTTTCTGAGATTTCTGTCCCCAAACCATATCTGGGGTGAATTCCAACTTTCCAGATCAGTAGTTTTGAAATCGAGCAAGGCACTTAAACTTTCTGTCTGTATCTCAATTTCCTCTTTGGTAAAATGAGGACACTGATATCCACTTCCTTGGATAGAGATGAGGTATGATGCAGGCATATTCTCCTGTGCCTGGCTTGTAGTGAGTGCTCACGAAATACTTTCCTTTGTCTTCCTCTTCCAAATCAATGAGTTCATTACACAAACCCTGCTAATGCATTAATTTAGTAACACATATGTGCATGTTCCCTTCGAGGGTTTTTCTGTCCCCCCCCCCACCAGGATAAATTGATTTATTTGAAGTGAATGTGTGGTCACCGATGCCTTTTTCAAATCCCGGGAATAACACAATGTGAAGAGCTCATTGTTTTGCCTAAGTGCAGAACCATGGCACGGCACACAGAACCTTGAAAATAGTGCATTTTCTTCTGGCTAGTGGTTTCCTCTAGGCTGAGAGGGTGTTTCTTCTTACTTTTCCATTTTTAGAGAGGATGTGAGGCTGAAAAAAGCCACCTTCTCCAGCTGGAATGGAACTAAATTGACTAATTTATAAGCCTGGGCTGTTGTCTGGGCTGGAGTTTCTGTCCTTTGAAGATGTCAAACAGTAATGAAATAAGGCTTCTAGGACCCAACCAACACTAATCATTCCAGTGCTACTGGGACAAAATGAAACAGATAGTTGGTTCTTTGCCTAGCAATGCAAAAATGAAAACCTCTCTTGATCCAGGAGTCAGCTGGCAAGGACTCCTAAATTAGGGCTTGCAGCAGTTCTAGGTTTGACCTTGAGCAAGTCACCTCCCTTTTTTGGACCACACTCTGTATCCCCACTCCCAAATACCCCAATAGTCTTCACTTACATTCCAGAATTTTTCCCAATCAAGTCCTATTTCTGCCTGGTATTTGTCTCTCTATCTCTTCTGCCAAGCTTCATCTCTCACAGCATGGCTCCTGCCTAAATTCAGCCCTGGATCATCACTTACCTGGACTGCTGAACGTCTCCCAGGTGGTTCCCATCTGTCCCAGATCTCTCACCTCTAACTCCACTCTACTTCTTGGACAATAATTTATAAAACCCAGATCTGGCCATATCCCTTCCCTGCTTCAAATCTTTCAGTGACTCCTCATTACCCAAGAATGAACCCATAGCTCTTTATTCTGACATCCAAGGTCCTTCACAATTTGTCCCAGACCTCTTTATATACAGCTTATTTCCACACTATTTCTTGTGTTCTGTATTCTAAGGAGCTCGCTACTTGTCTTTGTCACACCAACTTCCCAACCCCTGTCTTAACCTACTCCACCCCTTCTTTCCCCAGTGCTGCTCCAAGCTCATCCTCCAAAACCGAGTTAAAGCGCTACCTTCTCTTCAAAGCCTTTCTGGATATTCTTAAACCAGTCTTGACGCTCTCTCCAGAGGACTTTTTTCTAGCAATGAATGTCCCCAGGTGGTCCTCAAAAGTCTGGCCCAAGCAACAAACCTGTAAGAATGGTCAGCTGGTGCCCTGCCATGCCACAGTTACCTGCCATGCCCAGTACTCCTGGGTCTCCTTACATCTAGAACTGCCATGAGTGTATTGACCAGGTATAAAGTCATCCCCTGTTACTGCACTACAAGGAGAAATCCACTCCTTGGCACCAAGTTGCTTTAAGCGTATGCTACTCAGGATGGTCAGCCACATTCTGAAGTTATCGGACCTTGTTAACAACTGGGATCGTTGATAAACCTGTTGTTGCTACTGTGAACAAATTATTCTCTCTCCCCTGGATGGTTACCATCTTCCTCATCTGTCCTCTTGCCTTCTACCTGTGGACCTTTGATCCCCTTGAATATTTGAAAATTACACTTTCTAAAATCCATATCTGACTATTGCCCCTTACCCGTACCCCTCCACACACACATTATGGAGAGGATGGCATCCAAGATCCTCAGCTTGTCCTGCAAATATGGCCCTTCCTCATGTGCTTCCAGCTCCCACCAGCCCCACGTCAAGTCTTTGCCCTCTCTCCCGGAACCAACAATTTAGTGAAACTATCCCTCCTGGGGTGCCTTCACTAGTAGACCATGCACTTCTACAACTCGGTGTCTTGACATATGTTCTTCGGAGAAAAGGGAATACCTTTTCCTACATCTTAGTCTGAAGAACTCCTGCTTATTCCTGAACAAACTGAAATTGCACTCCATTTTTCAAATGCTTTTCTCCAAACCAATCTTCAGCATTTAATTTTATTCTTATCAAAGTATATCAGGTTTTTTTTTGGTACTTGCACACAGTTTTACAAAGCTTATAGTGAAAACAGAAGCCATTTGCTCTAATCCTGCCTGCTCCCAGATCTTGATAGAGGAGACACCTGCTCTCCACTTCTCTGGTTTCCAGAATAAAGATCACTCCTCCAAATACTCCTGGCTCTTATTCCACTCCAAGAAGATGAAATGAGGTAACTGACTGGTGACAACAGCCATTGGTCTATCCTTTTAAATGTTTTTAATCACTCCATGAGAGGCTTCAAGTAGGCAGGATTTGGTCGTACGCCCTCCCTTCTCGCCTGGGACCAGTGGGAGAGAGTGACCGGAGGTTCTTGCTCTGCAGACTCCCACTCACCCTCTGACACACTGTTTGAGTCTAGATTGGTGGGATAGATCAGTGGAAAGGAAGTTAGCAGAGCCATTTGAGCTCTCGCACTGAATGATCTCCTTCAGCTTAGCCTTTGTTAGTAATATCTGCTCGCTCCTTTATCATATTCCTCAATTAATTTAGGATTTGACTGAGGAATAGGATAATGGGTTACTGGCCTCTCAAATTTTCACTATTTCTATTTTCCCAAAGAATCCACTGTCCTCACTTACATCTGTTTCTTTTGGCACTTACCTCCATTTTTCTGAATTGCACACTTATATTGCCACTTCTTGACTTTCTAGTTTAAGGTAAGGTTTATTGACTTCTAACACTCAGCCGCGAGGATGGAGCTCTCTTGACTCATAAACTTGCACGCATACTTCCCCTTCCCATTCTCTTGTGTGGTTAATCAACATTCACTGCTTGGGCTGCTGTGATTGTGCAGGAGCTGAGTCATGTCTATTCTTCTTCATTTTTATTTTTCCGGGAGTTAATAATTACCAAATTATTTAATTTACCCATGTGCAAAGCCTAACTTGGCTAGACATTCTGGCAGAAGTGAATT
The DNA here is from genome assembly GCA_028646485.1 of Cryptoprocta ferox. Taxonomy (NCBI): domain Eukaryota; kingdom Metazoa; phylum Chordata; class Mammalia; order Carnivora; family Eupleridae; genus Cryptoprocta; species Cryptoprocta ferox. The sequence continues at coordinate 1,943,463 of CM053569.1, read as the reverse complement.
CCTCTTGACCTGTCTGAGCCACGTCAGATAATCCATCAGCTTCTCGGCTTTCTTGGAGCCTTTCCTCCTTGGCCCTTATATCCCCCTGCTTGCCTGTGAAGGGACTGCTCCTCAGACTGCTGTCCCGAGTCTCCCCTCCTCCATCAGCTTGGCCATCCTCCATTTGCTTTCCACATAGGATCCTTTACCTAGATTTCATGACTCCCCTTTCATGTTTGTGTTTTGTTCACACGGAACATATTGTCCAGGAGCTTCCCAGAACTTACACAGAGAGAAACGTACTTGAGAGCTTGAAGAAAGTCTTCACTCCATCATCAAAATGCTTTAGAATATCCATAAATTCTGTCTTCTAGCATCTTGTGCGACTTTCCACAAGACTGATGCCATTATTATGGCTGATCGTTTGCTTTCCACCTTTTTTCTTCCCCAAGAGTCTTCAGAGTTTTCTCTTCATTCCTGATAGTCTGAAATATCACCGTGACACGCATCCATTCAACTGGTCAGCTTTCTGGAATTATTTCTTGGATAACCTTCTTTCCATTTTCAGTTTTCCTCTGGGAAGAGTCATTGTTTCGACATTAGACCTCCTGAGCTTGTCACTCACCTGCTCATCTTTTCTTTCTTATTTTCTACCCCTTCCTTATTTTGTTTGATAAAATTTGTTTAATTTTATCTTCAAAATATTAGGAATTCAGTAATTTTATATTCTCTGATTTTTAACTTATAAGAGATGTTTTATGTGTTCTGAATTACTCTTTCTCATAGCATCCTAGAGCTGAAACGATGTAACACCTTACACTATTTTGCTGGAGATATGAACTTAGTGTTATTTCTGTAGTCACTCTCCCCCATTTATTACTATCTCTGGTTCATTTCGTTTGTTTTGGTTCACTCTTTTTGGCTGGTTTTGATTGCACTCACATTTTAAGTTCTCTCCAAGATCAAGTAGCCGTGGAGGTCTGCTCACTTTTGTGCATAGATCATGAAAAGTTAACTGGATACTCAGTGTGTCTGGGCTGGAAGGGGTCTGATGTGTGGTGAGAAGGAAGCACAATGCCTTTGTTATTGGGGAGCCCTCAACTGCCAGCACCTGTGGGTCTCTCCCCTTCACCAGTGGGCGTACCTAGAAAAGATGCTTTAATCTACTTGGGAGCAGGAGCCAGGCTTCCAGAGTCTAAGACTTGAGTGTGGAAGGGGAGATGAGTTTAAATAGTGAATATAAATCTCTTCAGCTAACTTCCCTCCAAACCCCCGTTTTCAGTGAGACACCTAAAGTAAACCTCAGGCTTTCAGCTGGAGAAGGGCAGGTGTTATTGCTTGGTGCTTAGCATGAGCAGAGTGAGGAGACTCGCCCGTCTTCTTTGTATAAAGACTTCAAAACAGCTTTCCTTTGTCTCAACCTCAGCTACACACTCACTGCTCCTGTAGAGATATCTGGGGCCTCTGCTTAGAGGTCTCCTAGGGTTCCACAGAATGGATCAGCTTGTCCCTCCTGCTCCCCGTGGCAGACTCTTGAGTTCACCTGACTCCACTGGCTTAATTCAGTTGTGTCCATCCTTTGCTTTTCCACATTTGGCAACTGTGCTGACATTTTGTAGTTTTGTCCCTGACATTCTCTTCGTGCTTGTGATTTTGTGCCCACTCACCCCCTTCCCTGATATTTTAGCAGAGCTCTCAGAGCCAAAGTAGAGTCATGGGTTCAAACTACCAGGTTTACTCAGTCCTATAAGACACTCTATGACTCCATCCATATAGGACATGCTGTGATTGTTTACCAAGGACTGTCTGCCCCATCCCTTGCCTAGTTAAATCAAGAGCTCCTGAAGGCCAAGTTCACATCCCCTCTTTCCCTTAGCACGTAGCAATGTGTTGTTAACATTTGTTAAATTGGACCCTGATTACCCTTCACAAGCTCTTCTTCCATAGAGCCACAAACCATGTAAGACAGACAAATACCCTGGGCCCATGTCCTAGTGCCATCTTCTGCCTTGGGGAGACAACAAGGTATATTACCAACAGTCATGACCTTGGGGACTCATCCTGGCCAATACCAGCTGCGCAAATCACCTAAATCTTGGTTTGCATGCCTGCAAAATGGGTATAATGTGGTATAATGCCTACCTTGTGAATTATTTTTGACAATTAAATAAGATAATATATGTAAGAGGGCTCGGTGAGTTCAAGGAACATAATAAATGTCACTGCTCGTCCTGTTACCCCCATTCTACAAGAGGCGAGAGGCCTGGGAATGCCAGGTGTCTCACCAGAAGCAACAGTGGGAACAGTTACAGGAAGGGCGGGAGCCCAGGCTCCCTGGCACTTCCTGCAGGCCCTCACATGATGCCAGATTCCCGCGAGGCAGCTCTCTCTAAATGAGAGCTGAGCTAAACCCCTTTCCTTTAGAGTAATTTCCTTGGAAATATTTAATAGCCACTGGAGAGAGGGGAAAAGTTCAATCCTAAAGACAATCCCAGTTTATAGCTTTACGGCTCTGGTGCCGGCTGTGCGCTCAGGACAGCGTGGCGTCCTTTCCATCTTCCCTATTAAAGGCCCGTCTTCCCACACTCCGCGCAGACCGCACTGGTGTCTCCCTCCCAGAAATGGCCCTGGTGCCCATTTGCAAGCTCATTAACTTATATTTTCCTCATTAAGAGGAAGGGAGGGAGGTATCTGTTCAGGCTGAGTGAGCCAAACAGAAATTCAAGAACTACGCTGGGGCCAGAGGAGGGCACGACCTTCCTACAGGAGGACGGCCAGCAAAGCAACGATGGCAACAACAACAATAATAGTAACAAAAGCAACGGCCTCCAAGCGTTGAAATGTCATCCTGCTGTGATCTCATTCAGGCCTCATCGAGGCAGGAGGAGCAGTTCCCTCATACGAGAGAAAAGAAGAGTAAGGGGAGACAGAGATGAGCCAGACGGGGGGCTGGGTTGTGGCCACCGCCCAGGAATAGGGGCTCGAGTCTCAGAAAGCGAACTAGAAGCAGCAGCTTTCCAATCCTGTATGGGCGGCAATTCCCACCCAGCAGTGCTGGCGGCCGCTGATGGCCAGCACGGTCTGAGCCTGGCGGCCGGCAAAGCCTGCGTGTTTGACAGCACAAACATCATCTAATTGTCTTCTTGAAAACCAGCCCTCGTGGCCAGCCTTCTGGAGAGGCAGGAAGAATGGCTGTGGCAGGCGTGCGCCGTAGAGGGCTTACTGTTGACGTGGGTTTAGGAAGACACCAGCACCACTGCCCCCAGGGCTGAGTGGAATGAGGGTAAGAATTTTCCCAGTGAACCATGGCCTGTGGGTTTGCAGCGTCCTTGCTCTGTGTCACCCCCTGTCCTCTGCGTGGTGTGTGGAAGGACCCCGTTTCCCATTCTGCCTTGTGGTTAGGTGGTCACCATGCAACAGGGACAGAAGTGACGCCAGCCACTCGTGGGCCGGGCCCCAAGGAGCCCTCACGACAGCTCAGCCCGTAGTGACGGAGAAGAGAGTAGGAGGCAGAAGGAGCCGCAGCAGAGTGAGGAAACGTTTGTGCGCGAGGCCTGCTCATTACTGCAGCACAGTCTAGCGTTTCCTGACTAACACACAAGGGCACGGATAAAGAAATGGAGAGATTGCCCAGGCAGAGGGGCCCCTACAACCGCTTTGCCAAGTTCTCCTCCTGGAGATCCTGTCGGCATGAGGTCCCTCTTCCTCTGTCAGGCTGCTCTATAAATGCAGCATCCTCCAGGAACCCCTCCTGAGGCTGCCTGCTCCCCCTGCACACAAGGTTCTACGTGTTACATGATTTGGTAGCAGCTCTTTAACTCCGGGAGCTCTTTTCAAACGCAGTTGCACAACTATGTACGTAAATATTGTTTGTACATCCGGCTCCGTGATGACAATGTGAACTTGAGACGTCAGGACTCTGTCTTGTTTACCCCTTTGTTCTCGGTGCCCCGTGCAGAGCGAGGTACTGAGTGAGCCTTACAATTTCCCTCCAAGAGTGGACCTGGGTTGCAGCAACACCACGCAGAACAGTATTTGTAATAAATATTTTAGGGGCGCCTGGGTGGCTCCGTTGGTTGAGCGTCTGACTCTTGATTTTGGCTCAGGTCATGATTCCAGGGTCATGGGATCAATCCCCAGGTCAGGCTCTGTGCTGAATGTGAAACCTGCTTAAGATTCTCTCTCTCTCTGCCCCTCCCTCTCCCCTGCTCATGCTATCTGTAACATAAATTTTAAAAAATAATTAAAAAACAAATATCTTAGATACACATGGACATGCTTTTTGACGAATTGTTCATAAACTGCATGTATTCATTTACATTTGAGGAGGTTTTAACCTTTTTCAAAAGTCAATGGGATTGGGCTTTAGAAGACACTTGACGACACACACCCGTGGAAGCATGCATTTGGCTGAATTATGATAGATTTGCACACCCGTATGTCCGGCACCTCAACAATGACTGAGAACGTTTCCATCGGCCCCAGAAGTCGCCCTGTGCTCCATCCCAGTCAACCCCCGCCGGCCCCAGCACTGCCCACAGCTGTGGCTATAGATTGGACTTGCTCTTTAGGGCCTCACGTAAAAGGAACACTAAAGTGTGTACACTACTGTGTCTGGATCAGTAAGCTCAGTGTGCTTCTGAGAGTCATGTATGTATTTATGTCTTTCAGTATGTGATCGTCTTCATTGGCAAGTAATATTTCCGTAGTACGAACATGCTATCCTTTATCTATTCATGCCTTTTCCATTTTCTTAAAAAATTTTTTCATCTTTTTTTATTTGGGGGGAGGAGGGGGGGGAGAGAGAGAGAGAGAGAGAGAGAGAGAGAGAATCCCAAGCAGGCTCCACACTCAGCACAGAGCCTGACACTAGGCTTGATCCACAACCCTGGCATCATGACCTGAGCCAAAATCTAGAGTTGGACGCTCAACCAATGGAGCCCCCCGGGCACCACTTTTTTCATTTTAAAAACACTCACTCTTTTAAAATGTATATTTCAGCAGTTTTTAGTATATTTACAGAACCGTACAACCAGCACCACTATCAAATTTTAGATAAATTTTATGATCCCCTGAGAAAAGCTGTACCCATTAGCAGTCGACCCTTCAATCCTCTCCCTCCCAGACCCCTGTCCCTTGTGGATGGGCCGACTCTGGAGACTTCATATAAATGAAATAAAATCCTATGGTGTTCAGTGTTTTATGCCTGGCTTATTTCACTTATTGTGGTGTTTGCAAGGCCTCCTGTTGTGGTAGCAGGTGTCAGTACGTCATTCCTTTTCTGTGGCTGAGTAATATTCCATTATCTGGACAGGCCACTTTCTCTGTATCCATTCACCGGTGCCTGGACTGGGGTTTTCACATTTTTGGCTTTTATGAATAGTGCTGCTGTGAACATTTTGTACAAGTGTTTGATGCACATTTTTTTTCAGTTTGCTTGCGTGTATGTCTAGAATTAGAAGTGTTGAGTCGGATGGTGACTCTATATTTAACTTTTTGAATAGCTGCCAGTTTTCCAAAGCGCCTCCATCACTGAGCATTCCCGCCAGCAGTGCGTGAGGCTCGAGTCGCTCCACACCCAACATTTGCGATCGTCCGTTTTGTCGATCACAGCCCATCCTAGTGGGTGCAAAGTGGATTGGATTTACATATCCCGGTGACGAATGACATGAAATGAATTTTTGTGTGCTCACTGGCCACTTGTATATTATGTCTGGAGACACGTCAATTCAAATCCTTTGCCCATTTTTAAATGGTGCTCTTTGTCTTTTTATTGTTGAGTTGTAAGAGTTCTGTATATATTCTGATGCCAGATCTTATCAGATACACGACCGGAAAAAAAAAAAAATGTCTCATACGCCCAGGTTTTTTCTCTCTTGACAATGACCTCTGAAACACAAAAGCTTAAAATTTTGAAGAGCCCAACTTAGCGTTGTTTTCTTTGGCGGCTCGTGCTTATCCGTTCACCTCTTAGTGGAAAGCAGGGTTGTTTCCAGTTCGAGGCTATCATGAATACAGCTGCTGTGACTACGTGAGCTTTCACATGGGTACACGTATTCATTTATGTTTGGTAAATATCTAGGAGTAAAATTTCTCAGTTGCTTGATAAGTGGATGTTGAACATGTAAGAAAGTGCCAACTTGCTTTCCAAATCAAGAGAACATTGTGGGTTCCCCCGAGGATGTATGCTCCCCTCCTCAACAGTACCTCATACTGTCAGTCTGTTTACATGTAACCGTTGTGCTGGGCGTGCGGGGGTACCCCTCTGTGGTTTCATGCGCACTTTCTTGATGTCTAGTTATGCTGAGTATTTTCTCACGTGTTCATTGGCCATTTGTATGCCTTATTTTGCAATGTGTCTTTTCGAATCTTTCCCCCATTTATTTGTTGCCCATTGGGTTTCTTATCTTCTTATGCTGAGCTAAGAAAGCTTTGTGTATCTTGATTATAAGACCTTTGTCGGATTTATGTGCTGTGAATTTGGTCTTCTACTCTGTTTCTTGCCTTTTTATTTTCTTCACAATGTCTTTGAAAAGGTAGAAGGGTTTAGTTTTGATGAAGTCCAATTCATCATTATTTTTTACGGTTTGTGATTACTTCGACCCTACTCACCTACTTAGGAAATCTTTGCTTATCCAAGATGGTAAAATTTTATACTATGATTTTGTCTACAAGTTTTGCATCAAATGTAAACCCTAAAGCTGCAATTTGATGTAAACCCTAAATGGTTGGTGATTCATTTCAGGTAAATTTTTGTGAAGGGCCTGAAGCTGGAGATCAAGGCTCATTTTCTTCCACATGTGTACCCAATTTTTCAATAACATTTGTTGAAAAGACTACTCTTTCTTCCATTAAATTACCTTAGCCTCTTTGTAAAAAACCAGCAGGATATATATGTGTGGCTCCATTTTTGGACTCCTTGTCCTGCTCAATCTAAATATCTATTGTTATGCCAACATCACTATTTTCTGATTAGTTTTGATCAGAAATGAAGGTGGTGTTATAAGTCTCCAACTTTATTCTTTATTTTCAAAATTGTTTTGAGTAATGTAAATTCATTAAATTTCCCTGTGCATTTTAATGTTTATTTTTTATTTTAGTTTTGAGAGAGAGAGAGACAGAGACAGAGCGTGAGCAGGCGATGGGAGACACAGAACTGGAAGCAGGCTCCAGGCTTTGAGCTGTTAGCACAGAGCCCGACCCGGGGCTCCAACCCGTGAACCGCGAGATCATGACTTGAGCTGAAGTCGGACATTTAACTGACAGAGCGACCCAGGAGCCCCTGTGTTCATTTTAGAATCAGCTTGGTGATTTCTTTTTTTTCTTAATTTTTAACATTTATTTATTTTGGAGAGACAGAGAGAGACAGAGCATGAGTGGGGGAGGGGCAAAGAGAGAAGGAGACACAGAATCCGAAGCAGGCTTCAGGCTCCGAGCTGTCAGCATAGAGCCTGACGCAGGGCTTGAATTCACAAACCGTGAGATCATGACCCAAGCCGAAGTCGGATGCTTAACTGACTGAGCCACCCAGGCGCCCCGAGAATTTTTATTATGAGCTGCTATTAAGTTTCATCAAAAGCTTTTTCTGCATTTACTAGGAAAATCATATTTTTCTCATTTATTCTTATAACACAGTAAATTAATGGATTTTCATGTGTTAACCTTTTTTTCATATTAACTTGACCTTAGATTCTTGGAATGAACCCCATTCAATCATGTTACATTACCTTTTCTAGACATTGTAATTTGATTTGCTAGTATTTTCTTCAAGATTAGCACTATAATTTGGCACATAAACACTTAAGGTTATTATGTCTTCTTGATTAATCTAGCCCTAGATTATTATGATATGTCTTATTTTTCCCTGATAATATATCTTTTTTCCTGATGTCTACTTTTTTTTTATATTAACACAGCTCCTGCAGCTTTCTTTAGAATAGAGGTTACATGGCATAGATGTTTCCACTTTTAAACTATATGTCTTTATATTTTAAGTTGGTTTCTTGTAAGCAACAGATAGTCAAATCTTGCTTTTTTGTCCAGTTTAACAATTTCTGTCTTTTAATTGGAGTGTTTATATCCTTTACATTTAATGTAATGATCCATGTGGTTAGATTTAAATCTATTCTCCTGATTTTTGTTTTATGTATGTATGTTCCATCTGTTCTTTGTTTCTCTTTCTTCTTCCCTGCCTTCGTTTATATTGGGTATTTTTTAGGATTCTGTTTTATATCTCTACTGTTGGCCTATTAGCTCTACCTCTCTGTGTTTCTTCCTGTGGTTGAGGTGTAGTTTACAATATATGTGCTTAGTTCATCACTACCTACCTTCAAATAGTACTATATCTGTTCACATATAAGAACCTTATAAATTTTATTCCCGACCCCATCCTCTGAGCCATTATTCTCATACAGTTTACATCTACATATTTTATGACCCCACATTGCATTGTTATTACTTTCCCTTTAAGTTATCTTTTAAATAAAATGTAAAGTTAGAGAAAAATACTTTTTTTTTACACATCTATTTACAATTTCTAGCACTCCTCATGTCTGTGCAGATTGAAGTTTCCATCTGGCATCGTTTTCTTCTTCTACCTGAAGAATTTCCTTTAGTAATTTTTGTAGGGGTGTTCTGGCAATGCATTTTCTCAGCTTTTGTTTGTCTAAAGAGTTTTATGTTAGCTTTCTTTTTGAAGGATATTTTTACTGCATATAGAATTCTAAATTGACAGGAGTTCTTCCCCAGCACTTGGAAGATGCTCTATTGTCTTCCAGATTGCATAAATTATGACATGAAGTGGGTGGTATTCCTATCTGTGTCCCTTGTTACACTATGTCTTTTTCTCTAGCTGATGTTTTTGATTTTCCTTTAATTTTGTGTCTTGGTGGTAGTGGTGGTGATGGTGGTGATTGTGTATTGATTCTGCGTGTGGTTTAATAATATTCTTGGATTTGTAAGAATGTTTTAAAAATAAAATTTAGAGGGGCGGCTGGGTGGCTCAGTCGGTTAAGCGTCCAACTTCAGCTAAGGTCATAATCTCATGGTCCATGGGTTTCAGCCCTGCATTGGAGTCTGTACTGACAGCTCAGAGCCTGGAGCTTGCTTTGGATTGTGTCTCCCTCTCTTTCTGCCCCTCTCCTGCTCGAACTCTGTGTGTGTCTCTCTCTCAAAAATAAACATTAAAAAATTTTTTAAATAAAAATAAAATTTAGAAAGAAAAAGAAAAATTTGCATTTTTCTGCAAATATGTTTTCTACCCCCCCCACTCCATGTTCCAGAATTGTAATTACCAGATATTAGATCCCTTGATATTAACCCATAGTCACTGAGGTTTTGATTATTTACTTAATTCTTTTATTCTCTGCTTCACTCCAAATTGGATATATTGCCATGCGTTCGAGTTTACTGGTATTCTTGATTTGGTGTCTAACCTGCTTATTAATTCCATTTTGTTCATGTTACTGTTTCAGATGATGATTGCACTGTTCATCTCCAAGAGTCCCATTTGATTCCTTCTGCATCTTCATTTCTTTCCTCGTTATTCCTGTGCTTTACTTTATATCCTCAAGCATGTAGATCATGTTTTTTAAACCTTTTAATGACCTCCCTGATAACTCCATCACGTCTGCTATTTCCAGGCCCATTTCATTGAACTGATTTTCCTTCTGGATATGGATCAATTTTCCTATGTCTATGAAAGCTTACTTAAAACATTGATTTACAGCACTGTGAATTTGACTTCTTGAGCGCTAGATTTTGTTGTATTCCTTTAAAGATTTTTGGGCTTTCTTGGCAGCCAGTTCCATTACTTGTGGATTAATTTGATGATTTTAGTTTCAGGAGTTTTGTTTTGTTACTCTTTTTGGATGGGTCTAGAGTAACCTTTAATTAAGAGTCAATTTAGCCCCACAGACTCTTCTGGGCACTGTACCCAACGTCCTATGCATTGAGTGGAGTCTCTACATTAAGGCCGAGGTAATTCCAATCTCTGTGAGCTTGGGCATTGTTTCACATTACCTTCTTGTTCCACACGTTTGCTTGTTGGTATTTAGCCAGACTCTAGGGGACCTCACACAATTTCTAGAATTGTTTCTTTGCATATGTCCTTTCTATCTGTAACTCTGTCCTATAAATTCCAGCTGCTGTGGCCTTCTTGGCCTCTGATCTCTGCCCATCCTCTGCTTGGGTGCTCCTCCAGAGTTGCAGTCCAGACGTTGTCCCCAGCAGAAGTCTTGCACAACAGAGTCCACGTTTGTCTGTTTCCCTTCCTGCTGGGGTCACAGTCGTGCACTGCCCAAGGCTCGACATCTGTACACAGTGGTTCCATGCATTAGTGCTACTTTCTGGTTTATTCTTATAATGACAGGAGGGTAATTCCAGACTTCATGGCTCCCTCATGACTGGAGGTGTCAGAAAGAGTTTGTCCTTCATCACTGATCTTCTAATATTGTCCTCTGAAAACTGGAATGACCATCACACTCTGAGCTCCTAGTTTTGAAAAGCACCTGTCCTAGCTGGACCCATTAGTGCTGGTCAATTTGGGCATGGGGCCTTCCAGATCCCCTGCCCATACCAGCCATTGTTCCGTTACAATCAACACGGTTCAATCCTGGTGCCCGAGAAGGGCCTCTTCTATGTGCGGTGCTGAATGTTAGAAGAAAAGCGTGTGGTTCAAGATGAGGTTTACTACGTTGCTTGTGGTCACTAGAAAATTGCCTGAGTTATAAGCAACTGGAGTCTGGAAATAAGGCAGCTCCAGGGTATACTGTGAACCCAGCCAGAAGGCAATCCCAGGGCCACCCCAGCTTCAAAGTCTCTTTCGGTTTCCTTGGCTGTGAGCACCATAGCATGACGTTCAAGATGTTCTCTCCAGGCTCCACCCCCCTCTCCTCGACGCTCTCTGGTTCAAAGACCCTCTCGTGCTACAAGACACGGTGCTTTCATGCCTACAAGCCTGCCTGGACCCTGAACCTCTTTCAGAAACTTCTGCTCCTTAGTGAAAATCATCCCATTCCTCTTCCACAGCCTCAAAAAAAATTTTTAATCTTCCCTCATTAAGATAATGATTCACAAACATTTGCTAAGTACCTACTATGTGCCCTCAAGCAGGCTAGACACACTCCCATTTGATGGATCATCGGATTTTCACAAAAGCTCTAAGAAGTAGGTTTTTTCTCGAGGCTTTTAGCCAATAAAGATAAAAGACTCAGAGGCCAAGTGACTTGTCTTATTTAAATAGCTTTGATAATTATCATTTTCTCCCTGACTTATGGTTATTTGAATGCAGTCTATGGGGAGACAATTCTTCGTCTGTGTGACCTTGAGCAAATTCCTAAAGTTCACTGAACTTCAATTTCTTCTTCTACAAAATGCAGCTAATTTTACACATGTCGACACGTTATTGTGAAGACAAAAACAGCTACACCGAGGGTGGGTGCTCACCCTCCCCAGCCCTTCCTCCGTTGCGCCCTGAGCTCTCCCAGGATGGGACCGTGGGTGATGCCTACGTTGTCTGTTTTCCTTGCAAACACCGATGCTGGCCTGAAACATAACGAGAGCACAGAAAACTCTGGAGGCATGAATTTCCCAGACAACTCAATGTCAGAGAATAGGAAGGCAACGCTAAGGCCACTCAGGGCCATGGAGGCCCATTTCCCTCCCCAGGTCACAGAGGCCTGAGAATGGCCTTTCCCTGGGCCGGGTCTTGCTCTGAGTGCCCCAGAAACAGTCTTCCATGAATGGGCCTAGCAGCCACATGCAGGACATCACAGTATTTCCATGGTAGGGAGGAATCCATGGAAGGTCAGAGTTTAAGTGACTTTCCCAAGGTCACAGTGCCCTTGAGCGTAAAACTGATCTGTGCAGCTCTGTCCAGCTCTTTACGCTTCCTGTACGTCTACGCTTGGGCTCCTCCTGGGGGAGGCAGCTGTCTGCCGTCCTGTGGACAGGAGCACCCAGGACAGTGCCTCTTGCTGCGTCTCTGCCAGGTGCTGAGATGGGTGCACACTCACTGAGCACCAGCAGGGCCACGTTTACCTTCATGACCGGAATAAGGACAGATATGAGTATAGCACTCACTTTTTTTTAAGTTTATTTGAGAGAAAAATCGAGAGAACAGGGGAGGGGCAGAAAGAGGGGGAGAGAGAGAATCTCAAATAGGCTCTGCACTGTCGGCACAGAGCCTGAACTCACCAACCGTGAGATCATGACCTGAGCCGAAATCCAGAGTTGGACGCTCACCCGACTGAGCCACCCAGGCGCCCCCAGCACACGGGCCGCCTGCCCTGGCCGTTGCAGGTGTGACTCCGTGATTCCCCACAGGAGAGCGGGGCCAGCGGGTCAGCCTGGAGGGACCTCTGCACCTTGTGGGTGGAGGCAGCCAGCTGCCAGGCTGGTCCCTGCACCCCTGCTCAGCACGTCCACCTCTCCAGCCGAGTGCTCTCCTCCCCGGGCGAGGGTCCCTCGGCGAGCACTGCAGTGTTCCACGTTCCCAGCGCATCGCCAGATGCAGAGTGTATCAGCTGTCTATTGCTGTGTAACAAATGACCACAAATTTAACAGCTTAACACAGCACACGTGTATTATCACAGTTTCTGGGGCAGGAAGGAGCCCAGGCACAGCCTAGCTTGTCACTCTGCCCCAGGCGTCACAGGCTGCCGTTGGGGTATTGACTGAGCTGTGTTCTCATCTGGAGGCTTGACCTGGGAAGAGCCCCCTCCTACGCTCACGCAGGTTGTTGGTAGGTCCCTTCTCTGATGGCCGTATGACCCTGGCTTCTTGCTGGCTGTTGGCCGGAGACCACCCCCCCCGCCCCCGTTCCTAAAGGTCGCCTGCAGTTTTTAGAGGATGCTGACAGTTGCTTGCCCTGTGGGCTCTCCCCACATGGCTGCTTCCTTCACCAGGCCAGCGAGGGGCTGCGGAGACCCTTACGTTATGTAACACAGCCCTGGGCACAGTGTCCCAGCACGTCTGCTGTGTTCTATCAGTTAGAAGTGAGTCATGTGTCCATCCACACTCAGGGCAGGACGGTCCACAAAGGCACGAGTGTCATGATGCAGGGGCTCTGGGACCTTCCTTGACTCTGCTGCACCCTCTGAATGTGGCCAGAGCCCCCAGGCTCAGGCCACCGACGACGGCCTCAGCCAAGGGGAGTCTAGATGGTGTTTGTGCCCCACACACCTCGCCTGTCGAAAGCCCTTCCCTCCTTAATTTCACCACCTCTGGGAATCCATCTGCGAGCCTCCAAAACTGAAATAATCATCCTCCCATGCCTGTGGCGGCCAAGGTGTGCCTTTCCTTTGACTCCATCCAGAAGCAAGGTCGGGTCTGTGGCCCCAGGAGCAGGCAGAAAGGTGAGATTATGTTCCCTGCTTTCCTGGCGGTTGTAAGGATGACCAAGCACACGCAAACATACCGGTGCCGGGTGGGGGCTCAGTGTGGTGGTGTTCGGGTCTTTGTCTGTCTAAACCGTGGCCTCCTTGAAGGGAGAGTCTCACCATCTCGGGGAAATCACTTAACCAACTGTGATAATAATTGCTAACATTTATCCAGCCTCCTTATGTGCCAGGTACGTGAGATGTGCTTTGCATACATAATTGCATTTTAATCCTCACAACAATGACTAAGAGATTTTAATAAATTCCAGGAGCCAGAAAGCAGGGGGATGTGAGCTGACCTATAAAACAGGAGGAATGGGAAGAAGCTGGCGTCCGGATCCTAGCAGCCACCCGCAGCCTGGATTCTGCCCATGGGAACACCAGGGGCCCGGGGCCTGGAGGCAGTGGGTGTGGGTGGTCTAGGGCTAGGAGCCGGGCTAGAAACAGAGGTTATGGGGAGTTGCAGCTGTGGGGGGAGGGGTCCCACCAGGAAGTCCCTTGCCTTCCCACCAATGGGATCAGAGCACAGGCAGTGATGTCAGCCCGGCAGCGTGTCCCTGGGGTCGGCCCCCGCAGGGAGGGCTGGAGCTCATCAGGCCCCAGGATAAAACGCTTCCCATTCTGGCACAGGGGGTCCCGGGTCCCTCACGCCGCGGAGAATCTCCTAACTGCCATGTTTCTTCCTGCTCCACACACAGCCCCGAGGTCAGAAGTAAGACCCCAGAGGAGGGTGAGCAGAAAAGCAAGTCCTGTTGATCCACTACTGAGGAAGGCGCGGTAGCGCCCTGATCTGTGCCTTGGTCACACGGCTGGACGGCCTGGGCCCACCAGGCCTGGGAGGGAAGCCAGCAGCACGGAAGAGGAAGATGAAGACAGACACGCCAAAGGAGGGGGGATAAAAGGCCAGAGGAAACAGCAAATTCAGTGAAAACTACTCTAAAAATACTCCAATGAACATACTCAGAGATGTCAGAGAGAATATTATATCCATAAAATAAAAAACCAGCATGCTCTGAAGGGGAATGGTCAGAAACCCAAATGAGCAGTTAGAGTCTAAAATACGACGCACCCCCTAGGAAAACAACGGAAGATGAGAAATTCGAGAGAGTAAATCTCCAAGAACGAGAGCAGGAGACAAAGAGATTGGGGGTGTGGGCAGACAGATAAGGGACGGAGCCGACCGACCGCAGGAGGCCGAGAGACAGAAGTGAACCAGGGGACGTGGACGGGGCAGCGTGAGCGGACCCGCAGCTCCAGGAGAGCCTGCACGCGGCGGGGAGACCCAGACCTCGGCACGGCGGGCCTCCCTGCAAGTCCTGGGCTGAACAGATTCAAAGATTCGCAGAAGGCGAATTACCATACGAACGCATGACACCTAAGGAAAAACAATCTTAAAAACTTTCCAGGAGAAGGAAAACAGTCGTCCACACGCCATGAAAACTAAACCGGCATCTGCACTCCTGCCGTCGCTTACGGAAGCGTGACCAAGCCCTCGCGGCCTTTCAGATCACAGACTGGCGATCAAGGGCGAAGGCGGGTGAACACCCAGCTCATCCACACAGTTAATCTTCCGTCTGATGTGCCTTAGGACGTGACGTGAGGATAGACTCTGGGAAAACGAGGGAGTGAACCATCCAAAATAAAAGAGAAAACAAGGAAAAATACAGGACATGAAATGTGCAACAGACGAAAGAGACCCAAGGAGAAAAGCGGAGAAAAGCCAGCCCTCCGAGGACGGCCGAGTGGGAGCGGGGGGCCCTCCAGCCGGGCTCACACGTCTGAATCACCGAGTTAACTCTCTCCCCGTGTGCGAGATGGGGCCCCGACGATTTGGCCGACGTGCGACGGATCATCTGTTACGTGTCACTGACACGCAGATTCTGAAGCCGCTATTTCTCACAAACACACCAACTGTATTGCAAAAGTAGGAAGAGACAAGCACGTGTCACGTAAAGAGAGGAAGTCGTACATCACCACGGACTGTGGCGTGGCGCCCAGCGCGTCGGTCACGGTCAGTCAAGGCAATATGGAGAACACCCAGGCTCTTCTCAGTGACAGGACGTGTTCTGAGTGGGGGGCCCGGGTCTCTCCCACCTTGTGGCTCCTCCCTTCCCGGGGCCCCCAGTCTCCGCCGTCCAGCCAGAGGACAGGGGACATCTCCATCTCCCGAGGCAGTGACAGCCTCGATGGGGGGGTCGATGGGCCGGGACAGGAGGGCACACAGGTCACATCCAGCCACTGTGTCCCTGCCCACCGGTCCCCTGCTGTCTGAGTGAGTGTCTGAAGACCTTCTTTGGGTCTTTAATGCCTCTACACTGTTATTTGTTTTTAATGAGCATGCGTTTTAAAATGAAGACGTAGGGGAAAACTTAAAGCTTCTAATTCAGGAAAGGAAATAACACTTGCTGTGTCCGTGCTCGGCAGCAAACCGTCGGCTCCGTGCACCTCCCCCGCTGATTACAGGACAGCCCCGCCCTTGCCATCACCATCACCCCGTGTCACAGGCACGGACACCAGGCCCTAGCCCAAGGTGACTCTCCCCAGGTGACGGGGCGAATCCCGCAGACCCCGGAGAGACTAAGACCAATGACTCCTGGTTGGCTTAACAAGAAAGTAAAACCCTTTACCTTTTCAGATTTACTGGGAACATTTGTGATAAAGTTAGAGGAAGATTCCTACAATCTGAAAATGTCAGTTGTGTGCTGTCACGGGCTGAATCGTGTCCCCTGAAATTCACATGTGGACTTTCCAGCTCCCAGAGCCCCAGAGGGGACTGAGGTGGGGGTGGGCCTCCGAAGTGGGGATCGAGGTAAAGCAAGGGCACATGTGGGGTCTTGACCCAGTGTGACTTCTGTCTGTGCAAGAAGAGGTGATCAGGACACACACAGGCACGGGGGACGCCCATGTGAGGACACCAGGAGGGGACGGCGGCCACACACCTGCGAGAGGCCTCAGGGGAACCAGCCCAGCAGGCTCCTGGATCTCGAACTTCCAGCCGCCAGGACTGTCCAAAACTGACTTTCCACCGCTTGAGCTGGGAGGTCTGTGACACTTTGTTACAACGGCCTCAGCAAACAGATACGTGAGGCTGAGAGAACTAATTAATCCAGAAATTTCCAGGATGGGAGGAATTAGAAATCTGGGAAGCTGTAGAAAGGGGTGGACGGGAAAAGTACTCTTAAATCAGCGTGTGCTCTGCTCCTGGGTACAATCTTTTGGATTTTCTCTTCAAAATGAAATTTAAAGCGTGTGTAGGAGGTTTAATGAATTGGAACGTCTGTCTCTTGGCTTTTCCAAAGGGGGAAGAACACCAAGTAAATCTAAGTTAGAAGGGAGAGTGTTTGCACTATTTGAGAAACATTGTATATTAAAATCAGACTTCCCAGAGGCCGCCCAAACTGCTCCCAACGTTCGCAGCCCCTGTGCTCTGTGCTTGGGGCCCGGTCCTGCCTGTTACCAACCAGAGAGGGCGTCCGCCCCGCTCTGAGCACAGCCACCAGGTGAAAATCCATCAAGAAAGTCATAAATTATCAGTGGATGCGGCTACACTAAAATTCAAACTTCATTACTCACATGAGGACTTAAGTACAATTAAAAGCTAACAACAAGCCGGCAGAATATTTCACAACCTCTGTTTAGACAAAGGTCTGACACGAGCTAATGACATAAACCATTATCGTGAATAAATAATGTAACAAGTGCCGAGCAGAGACAGACACCAGGTCTGAGCCGGCAAGTCTCGATGCGCGAGCATAACCCGTCGGCGGGCGGATGAAAATATTTGCATCCTTTGGTGGGGGGAGAGCGAATTTGAGCAGGGACGCGTCCGAAGTATTTGCAGATGTGAACACACGGAGCGGTGAGATGTTAAGCGCGCGGATGACATAAGCGCGCAGTTTCATCCCGTGACTCCACGTGCAGGAGTCGATCCTCAAGGCCGCACACGGAGCCGTGTGTTCCAAGGCGTGCGCTGTGGTGACCTCGTGCAGGCAGGCATGCGCTTGTCCCTCACTCGGGGCCTAAGGACAGAGCCCCACTGTGGGCCCGCCGGCTGACCCTGACCCCAGGGGGTAAATCAGAGAGCCCCGCCCCCAGGACTGAGGCCAGTGTCACCGGGAGCTGGAACCAATCTATTGCTGGGCTGGAGCGTGTGGGGTGTGGCGTGGGTGTGGTCTGGGCCACAGTGCCCTCAACAGAGTCGGGGTCTGGGGGTGGGCGGGCCCAGCGGAGGGAGGGCAGCTCAGAGGCTGCGGAAGGATGTCGGGGGCCCTGTTCCCTCCACGGGGAGGACGGCTGCAGAGTCGCCGGGCGGAAGCAGGGACAGTTAAGCATCTCCGGGGTTGAGGCACAGGAGGGGAGGGCAGCTGGTTTGGGGCGGAGACCACGAGCAGCAGATCAGGCTGAACTGCTGTGTGGCTGGAGGCGCAGGTCAGTAGGATGCCCACGGCCACTGCTGACAGAGCCACGAGATACAACCACGAGCATGTATGCACACATGCTTGCGTGTGTGCATGCCTGTGTGTGCATGGGTGTGCACACATGTGCATGCACATTCATGTGTGCTTGTGTGTGCATGCTCACGCGTGTGCATTTTTGCATGTGCATGCTTGGATGAGCACGGGTGTGTGTGCCCATGCATGTGCATGCCCGTGTGTGCACGTGTGTGTGCACGGGTGTGTGTGCGCGCGTGTGCATGCATGCACAGAAGGACCCTGTTCTGGGTCCAGTGAGAGGACAAGAAGTCAGGGAGGCAGGAGGGTGGGGAGAAGGAAGCCCGCCTACTGCGGGGTTTACCTCTGGGCTGTGCAATTATGGGTAATTTTTTCCCTTTCAGTGTTTGTTATCCAAGTGTTCTATGTTGGACAAATATTGACTTGGTCATTTTAAAAAATGTGTTTTGAGAAAGATAAAAGCAATTCACAAAGGCTCCCTGTACCCCACTTTGCTGGGTCTAAATTCCACTGTCTTGGCCCCCGATGGGGGGATGGAGTGAAGTCCACCAGGGGCGCCGGTCCCGGCCGGACTTGCCTGGGGACATTGCTGACCTGACGCCCACTGCCCAGCTGTGAGCCCCTGCGGGTGTGTGGGAGCCTGGAGGAGGTGCAGGTCTGAAATGCCAGAGCTCAGGTCAGGGGGCAGCGGAGGTGGCAGGCTGAGGCTGTGTGCTGCGGGGGCTCAGGCCAGGGCCACTCCCGGATCCCGGGCGCACAGGGGCCGGACACGGGAGATGAGCCACACCATGAGGAAGAAAGGCCCTCGGATGCCGGGAAGGGGATCCAGGCATCCCGGTGAGGGCCTGGGAAGGTGTATTTGGGGCTCCATTAGTAGGATGCTGGGATGGGGGCAGGGGACCCGAGAGCAAAGGCCTCAGGGTCTCAAGCATGACCCTACAAGAGGCCCAGCCTCGCGGGTGGTGGTGAGGTGTCTGGAATAAGGGTACCAATGTCACAGGTGCTGCCCGTCTGTCCCCACGGGCCTGCGGGAAGTGCGGAGAGCTGGCCTGCCCACGGGAGCGGTGGCCTTCCCACAGCGAGGCAGCAGAGAGCAACCTAAGAGAAGATGCGGCTCGCACCCTGCCCGCCGTGGCCTTGGCACAACGAACAGCATGTGCGATTTGATCTCAGGGGACCAGGGTCTCTCAGGAGGGAGGGGAGGCCTGAGACACAACATGTCTCGTCTGAGCAAGGTGCCGTACTGACCAGTGATTCCTTCCTAAAGTAGACATTCATAGACTTTTGAAAACCATGGCCCGGAACTGAGGCTGGAGCCCGGAGGACACAGAGACCTCTGTTGCAAGGTTGTGTGCAGGCGGACCGGCCAGGGGGTCTCGGCTCCCATTGTCTCTGGGAAGGGGGGCGGTGCTACCGGATGCAAGTGTCAGATGGAAGTTGCTGAAATGTTGGCATGAGGTCAGAATTCGGAATCGCCACTCTGGGCACGGGAAGGGGATGGGAGAGGCGTCAGGGAGAGTGGGGGTGGGGCTCGGCGGGGCGGGGAAGCTGGCACCATGTCGGAGCTGCCCCTGCACAGCTGTGGGAACCCTCCTGGGACAGGCAGCGAGCCGGGGGCAGGCGTGGAGAAGCAGGCCACCAGGCGGGTCTAGTTCAGGTTCCCCAGCAGGTGCAATGGAAAGCCAGATGGAAGGAAGGTGATGACTGAAATCAGCCGGAGTGTGGGGAACCCCCAGTGGGGGACTCGGACACGGCCGAAGGGTCAGGAGACTGGAGGTGTCCGGAGGCCCGGGACCCAGCCATGGAGGGATGGAGCCCGAACCTGGACTGGCAGTTGGGGGGCCTGGGTGGAGAGTGGTGTCTGCAGCTGAGTTTTCGGCTACGGGTCCGAAGACTGCTATGGGGGAAGGGGACAAAGACCACTCCAGGAACATACTGAGGTTTATGCCAGCTGCTGGGGGGGACAGGCCCATGCGGGAGCGTGCAGTCCTCAGGGAGGCTGGAGCACCTGGCTGGTGGTGGAAGACCCACAGTCAGGATTGCACCTCTTGACCCTGTGGTTTGGTAGGACATGCAAGGCCACCTGGGGAGGCCCATCACCGAGGACAGGGACAGCTGGGGCTGGACAGGGACTAGTCTAGCAGCCTGGGCTCTGGGGAGGAAGGCTGACACCTCAGCAGAGCCCCCAGACAATGACAAGAGGCCTCGGCTCCGTGCGGGCCTGGCCTTGGGTTTCAGAGGCATCAAGGGCAGGGATTCCAGCAGGTGAGTTGCAGCCTCGCCAGGAATGGGGCCGTGTGGATGGAAATTCTGCAGGGAAAGGGCTGGGGGTGCCATGCCCAGCATGTGGCTGACCTTGGGGGACCCTGTGGAAAACCTGAAGACAAGGCCTCTGGTGCCAGGCAGGGAGGGCTGGCTGGCACGGTGAAACTGGCATCGGGGGCTGCGGAGGACTCAGCCGGGAGCGCCGAGAGGAAGGCGGCCCTGAGGCTCAGACTCTGGCTGGCAGCTGCCTGCGGACCCCGAGGGCTGTGTGCAGGAGAGGATACATCCATGAAGGAGGCGGATTTGCTTAATGGTGGGTGCAGACAATATGTAACAGCAAACGAGACAATAAAACGCATAATTAGCAGATGTACAGCGCTGGCTGTCAGGATTGGGATGAGGGGTGGGGACACAACACCAAGATGAGTTGGGAGCTTGGGGGGCAGCTGAGAGCCCTCCCCAATTTGGGGGTGGGAAAGGAAGCCCTGGGAAGAGGTGGGCCCCCGAGTTATGCAGAGGGGCATAAATTCTGCCTCCGGCTGGTGGCCAAGGGCCATGCGATTCAGCGTGTTCATTTTCTTTATCCATAGAATGGAGTTACTAACAGTGCACATCTCAGAGAGCGGTTGTGAGGATTGCGTGAGATGGAGACTATTAGGCATTCAAGACCCTGCTTGGCCCAAGTGTTCCATAATTGCTCTCATTATTACTACCATCATCATTGTCATCTCCACCATCGCTAGGACCACCACCACCACCTTCACCACCATGACTACCACCTCCACCACCTCCACCACCACCATAATCACCACCATCACCACCACCACCACCACCATCACTACAACCTCGACCACCTCCACCACCACCATAATCACCACCACCATCATCACTACAGTCACCATCACCACCATCACCACCATCACCACCATCACCACCACCATCACCACCATCACCACCATCATCACCACCATCATCACGACCATCATCACCATCATCACCACCATCACCACCACCATAATCACCATCATCACCACCATCATCACCACCATCATCACCACCACCATCATCACTACAGTCACCATCACCACCATCATCACCACCATCACCACCATCATCACCACCATCACCACCACCACCACCATCACTACCACCTCCACCACCACCATAATCACCACCACCATCATCACTACAGTCACCATCACCACCACCATCACCATGAGAATCATCATCATCGCCATCATCATTGATACCACGTTCACATTCCATAACCATCACCATCATTACTATATCTATCATTGCCATCATTATCACCACCATCAACCCTACCAACCTATTAATGTTATTAATGTTGTTTTTACAACTGGGAGCTAAGGAAGCCCCAGGTCTTCTAGAAACAACTCCATACAGAGACACGTTGCATGTTAGTGTCCTTAGCGAGGACGAGGTGAGTAGAGGAGTGCAGGCTTGCACAGCATCGTGGAGCCTCAGCGCGGGGCTCAGTAAGTGCTGTCATTACTAATACCACCATCATCACCGTGGTGCAGGACCCAACATCATGCCGTGTCTCACTTATTATGCGACCTTGGAATAATTTCTCTTACCTGTGACTGTTTTTCTGCAGAAGCAAAACCAGGAGAAAAACAGACACTGCAAATCCTTCATCCATGCACAGCATAGGCATCATTGGTGCAATGACTTCACACACCCTCAATCAAGTAGTGAAGGCCAAGTGCCCATGTCCCCGTGATCCTGGTGATCCCAAGGGGAGCCCATGCCCTGACTCCCTGCCTGGCCTGGGTCCTGATGACCTCTACTGAGCCCTCCCGGGGGCGGGGCGTTGCCAGGGCTGCAGGGGTGGGAGCGGCTCCATAGCAGGGCACCATGCCCTCCCTCCCTGCCCTCTCCTCCCCTCCTCCTGGGCAGACCCCCTGCTGGCCACCTTCTCCCCATTCTGTCCCCATTAATCTGTTATTAGATATACATCTCTGCTTCCTGTCAGGAAGCTTGTGAATTGGGCCATTATGTGGAGGAAAAGTGTTTTTCAATGATCACCGGGAGAGGAAGCGCCGGCAGCGCGGAGTGGGGGAGCAATTGAAGCCGGGCAGCCTCTGCCATCTGTCTGCGTTTGCTGGCTGATGTGGCCCTCGGAGCCGCCGAGCAGCGAGCAGCCAGCAGAGAGCAGCCCCGCAGCCGCATTGCCGCCAGCGCCGGGCTGAAGGGCGAGGCCTGCGTCCTGGTCATCATCTGGGAGACGCGGCGCGAGGGGGCGGGGCCAGGGGCGGAGTCAGGAGGACCGACGGGGCCTCCGCGAAGAGCCACAGGGCCCTCCGGGTGCGGCCCGGGCAGCGATGCGCCCGCGGTGACCTCCATTCTGGCCTCGGGTTACGGGCTCGGGTTGTGTGCCAGCCCCAGGGCAGCTGCGGGACTGGGGGTCTGGGGTGGATGCTGCCGCCCTCCCACCCTCCCACCCCCTGCCCGATCCTGGCCCCGCCCAGGCTGTTCTCTGCCCTGGTCCATCCTCCACCCTGGGCGGCTCAGGCCCCAGATAGGACCCCCCCTGGGACGAGGGGGTAAGCGGGAGGGGAGGGGTCTGCTAGCAGAGTCCGGTGGACAACGCGCTGTGACGGACAGGCGTGGATGTGCGTCACTTCCCGCTAGGAATCCCAGCAGAGAGACAACTAACATAGACCCAGTACCCAGGCTTCCCCCTCACCAGACCCCCAGCAAGCCCCTGGGATAGGGAATAAGCCACCATCAAAGAGGAGCCAAGCAAGGGAGGCCATGCGCCCCTGTGAACCTCAGGGCTCCAGTCAAGGCCTTTCTGGCTCTAGAGGATGAACTGGGTCCGAAGCACTCCCGTGCGAGGCAGAGGGGGAAGAGGTGTGGGAAGAGCCCAGCGCAGCAGGGCCTCCAGAGGTGAGGCTGGGTTCCCTGGTGGGTAAGCACCTCGCCAATCATCACAGGGCCATTTCCCCGCTCAGGGACCCAGCAGTGGCCCAGCTGCTCTCAGAACTGCTGGCCTGGTTGGAAGCACCCTGGACTCAGAGGGACCGCAGGCGGCCGGGCCAAGATGTCACAGGGCAGGGCCAGCAGCAGCTGAGTGGGGTCAGGACTCTCCCTGGCAGGATCAGGGGCTACCTTCTCCCTGACGTGTGCTTCAAGTTCTGCCCAGAGCCCGGCTCTGGGTAGACCTGGTTGTCAGCCGGGGCTGCAGGCTCGCACCGCCTCCCCAGCGGGTGGGAAGGGCACTGGGGAGGGTCCGAGAGGCCTGGGCTCCAATCCAGGTTGCCCTTGGTGACTTCCCTGCAGCCCCTCCAAGAAGACTGTGCCACCCCGTCACCCACGGCCGAGCCAGCCTTCCTCTCCTCCTCCCGGCCCAGCCCCAGCCCCAGCTCTGTGAGGGCAGCTTACCACCTTTCTGCTCTACCACCTTTCTGCCAGTGCCCCAGGGGCCCCTAAAGGAAATGCATACAGTAAGCACTCAGAAGGGGGATCTGACATAATAATGCGCATAAAGAATACATGTGCCACGCGTCCATGGTTTGCATAGTCAGTCCCCAGGGGTCGGAGGAGGGAGAGGACACTTGTGCCCAGGGTCTTCAGGGAGATCCCTGGAGGAGAAGGGGATGTGACCTGAGCTGGGCCCCGCGAGAGGTGGGGGGACCTGGGAGGTTGGTGGGGAGCAGCTGAGCCAGGCAACAAGGCACAGGCAAGAAAACGTACGTGCTCACATGCTTATCCGGGGGGCTCCATGCTGATGCTTTAACTTATCTACATAATGCATGACAGCCCCCCCAAGACCTGCAAGCGATCAGAGAGAAGAAACTCACTGGTGCACCTGGAGTGCACCAGTCAGGAGAGGCCAGGCCGTGCCGAGTAACCAACAGCCCCAGCTTCTGGGTGACTCAGACGCTTGATGACAGACTGCAGACACTGGGATCTGAAGGGCAGGTCCCTCTGTGGGACAGCCAGCCAACCCGCACAGGCCTCCTGCTGGCATCGCTGGGTGACGATGGGGTGGGGGGCCGGGGGGTGCACAGGCAGGGCATGGAACGCACGTGGGGCTTCCTGCCGAATCGTGGACAGGGGCCTGTCCCGCTTTGCTTACACTTGTTAGTGGGGAGAGAACTTTATTTTTAACAGCCACACATGTCTATTAATAAAAATATTAACCAGCTACGTGTCTTTCCCAGAGGGGGAAAAATTTCCATTTCCATGGAGAAAATTCCAGGTCTTATACGGAATACAAATGACTCCTGTCTGGTGTTAATTAAAACCCTGGCGCACAGCCTTACCCCAAGACTGCAGGAGCCATGGGCCTGGGGACCTGGGTGTCAGGCTTAATGGTTCGGCCATGAGCGGGGAGGACCCAGTTATCTCCTCACCCCTGTTCGAGGCGCCCCTCAGGAGGCCCGGTGGCCTCGAGGGTCTCCAACCCGCAGCAAGGCCGCCCCACCCTCCGAAGCAGCGCCACTGTGCCCAGAAGGCCTGAAGAGTAAGAGAGGACACGGGCAGCCTCCTGACTCTCAGGCCCCAGCCTCAGGCACTGCCCCCCCTGCACCCCCAAGGAGGACACCTGCTGGGAGGGAGGGAAGCGTGTGGACAGGCAGTGGGGACTCTCTTGCGGCCACAGGCAGTAGTGGCTGGTGCTGGCATCCGGGCATACTGGGTGCCCTGGGTGGGCCGCTGGGGGAGGGGGCGCCAGGCCTGTCTCTGGGCTGTCGGGTTTCCACCATCTCTAGGGCCCCCTCCACGTGGGGCACCGCTCCGGGGTGCTCTCTGCTTGAGGAGCAGGGGCAGGCGGAGAGCAGTAGGAGGTGCTGGTCAGTGTGGGTGCCGGCTCCCTGCAGGCAGCTGGCCGGCCGAGCGCTCAGCCATGGGGACTTGGTGACTCTGCACAGCGGTCCCTGCGCCCTCGGTCAGGAGGATTTAGCGCATGAGCAGCTGGGGGCAGCAGAGCCGGGGCGGAAGCTGGCAGCGTGATGCTGAGCTGCGGCCGGGACTTGGCAGGGGCAGGGGCACTGAGCTGCGCTCTGGAGGGGCTGGGGCAGGCAGAGCGCTCCTGCGGGATCTCCGTGCCACCCGGATGCTTGGGTTTTCCACCTGCAGGAGGTAGGGTTACGTGAGGGGGGGGGCATGTGATTACTTTCCTCTTCCTTTAAAAAAAATTTTTTTTTAAAGTTTATATTTGAGAGAGAGAGACAGAGAGACACAGAGCACAAGCGGGGGAGGGGCAGAGAGAGAAGGAGACACAGAATCCGAAGCAGGTCCAGGCTCTGAGCTGTCAGCACAGAGCCCGATGCGGGGCTCGAACCCACAGACTGTGAGATCATGACCTGAGCCGAAGTTGGATGCTTAACGGACTGAGCCCCCCAGGTGCCCCACTTACTTTTTAAATAAAGTTTTTATTTTAGACCTGTTTTAGGTTTGCAGAATCATTGACAGAGGCTTCCTGAGAGCACCACACCCAGTTGACCCTATTGACACCTTACGTTAACGTGGGGCATCGGCGCCAGCCAAGGAACCAGCACTGATGTGCGATCACACCCTGTTCAGATTTCTTCCTTGTCCCTGGCATCCCTGTCCTGCTCGGAGACCCCATGCCAGGTATCGTGTTACGTCTGGTCATGTTTCCTACTGTTTTCTGTTTCCTGAGCGCACAGCGCAAAGCCTTCGATGAGTTGCTGGAAGACGTCCTATCGCGGCATGGGCTCGGGTGCAGAGAGCGGCCCCGCTCCCCAGACCCCGGGGGCCTCCAGCCAGCGCAGCGCCAAGACGCAAGCACCTGCAGACTGAACCCGGGACCCCTTGCTCCCTCTCTGGTCTGGCAGCTCTCCCTCCGGGGGGCGTCCCGGCCAGGCGTCTGGGCAGAACGATGTCGCCGAGAAAGGTGCTCGAAAGAGCAGGCTGAAGGGACGAACCCGCAGCCGCGCACTTGAACTGTCACAGCGAGACTCTCCTCTTTGCCCTGGCGGCTCCCTCAGGAGCTGGCACCGCCTGGCAGCCCCTGACCGTGCCCCCCGCTGGGGATGTCACCGTCACTCCACATGGCAGAGTCCACACACAGCGTAGTTTTGATTTGGAGCTCACCCTTCCCATACATGGTTTTGCGCTCCGTTCACCCGTCGCCATCTGCCTTTCCGACCGCACCTTGCACTTGGAGGCTGATAGTCGTGGCCGCGTGCGGTCCCCGCTCGAGGCTCCTGCATCGTGTGCGGCTGGGGGAGCTGCCCCTTACGACAGCCATTTCCGCGTTTGCCCTACCACACGTTCTGAGGCGGTGAACAACTTGGGGTACACCTGCTCGTGCGCACGCGCTAGTTTCTCTGGTATTTACGTCGGTGTGCGACGGCTGGGTTTGGGGCTACGTGCACAGTCAGCGTTACGACAGCGCCCGCGCTGCATGTCTCAGTCAGCTCAGGCTGCGTAACAGAGCGCGCCACAGACCCGGAGCTTCAACAACAGGCATTGTCTTCTCAGGGTCTGGAGGTGCAAGCCCGTGATCCAGCGCTGGCGGGTTCGGTTCTGTGAGGTGCGCACACGGCCACCTTCTCGCTGTGTCCTCACGTGGCAGAGGGAGAGATTGTTTCCGTCTCTTCTTCTTTTTTTTAAGACATTTTTTTAAATGTTTATTTATTTTTGAGAGACAGAGAGAGACAGAGCACGAGCAAGGGAGGGGCAGAGAGCGAGGGACACATGGAATCCGAAGCAGCTCCAGGTTCCGAGCTGTCAGCACAGAGCCCGACGCGGGGCTCGAACTCACGAATTGTGAGATCATGACCTGAGCCAAAGTCGGACGCTCAACCGACTGAGCCCCCAGGAGCCCCTCTCATCTCTTCTAAGGACACTGATCCCATCATGGGGGCTCCGCCCTCACCACCTAATCGCCCCAAAGGCCCCACCCCCTGATACTCCTAATATTCACAGTGGGGTCAGGGCTCCAACATACGAATCTGGGACAGACACATTCAGTCCACAGGCTTGCTCTTTGCAAGAATTGTACCAACTGACATTCAGACCACAGCTCACGACAGCCGCCACCCGCCTGCGTGGTCTCCAGTGTGCCCCCCTGCTGGACGCGCCGAATCTTGCGGGTCTGCTGGGGACGGGACGTTATCGCTTTGTTGTAATTTGCATGTCCCTGATGAGTCGATGTAGTTTATTGGCCATTTGTGTATCTGTTTTCTTTGAAATCCATACTGATATATTTTTACATATTTTTCTTTGGGCTGTTTTTCGTTTCCTTGATGCATGGAGATTCTTTGTATATTATGAATACTAATATTCTGTTGATTATCTGCATTAAAAGTGCCTCCTCCCAGAAGACAGCTTATCATTTTATAATTGTACGCAGTTTTTCTGCTTTGTTTCTGTGAAATTACTCACTTCTTCCGAGCTTTCAAATCTATTAGCATAAGGTAACTCAACGTGTGTCGTGTTTTGCATTGCCAGTGCATTTATTTGTGTATTCTGTCCTTTCTTTACCCGGCTTGTCAGAGACTGTCCCCTCATCTTGTTCTTTACAAAAGAAACGAAAACAAAAACCACCGCAACCGCGATAACGGCTCCTTTGTTTTCTGGCTTTAACTGTTGGCTATTGTCTCTTTCTATTCTCTTCCTTCTTCTTCTTTTTTTTTTTTGTAAATTTTTGGTTTTGCGATTGTTTTTTCCTTTGGCTTTTTTAGCTGAAAATTCAACTTACTTTTGTTATTTTCTATTGTTTGCTAAGTGCATTTAAAGTTAAGATTTACTACCAACTATCAGCATGCTTCTAATGCCGTTTACTTTTAAATGTTTTTAAACTCCCCTATGTGAGTTTTCTTAAGACTCATGGTAGTTTCATCAAATGTTGGAAGTTTCAGTCATTCTTTCTGCAAAATTGCTTTCTGCCCCTCTACATTAGACTGTTTGGCATTATTAAATATGTCCTTGAGGCTGTGTTCAGTTTTCTTCATTTTTTCTCCTTTGTTCTCCAGATTGGGTCATCTTTTTTTTTAAATGTTTATTTATTTATTTATTTTGAGAGAGAGAGCGCGCGCGCATGCACGCGCATGAGTGGGGGAGGGGCAGAGAGAGAGATGGCGAGAGAGAATCTCAAGCAGGCTCCATGCTGTCAGCACAGAGCTTGACACGGGCTCAATCCCACAAACCCACAAGATCATGACCTGAGCCGAAATCAAGAGTCAGATGCTTAACTGAGTCCCCTAGGTGCTCCCAGACTAGATAATATCTATCGATCTGTTCTCCAGTTCACTGACTTTTCTGACATCTCCAAATTTCTAAAAGCCCCTTCAGTTAATTTTTTGATTTCAGCACTTGTAACTTTTTAGTTCAAGGATTGCCCTTCGTGGGGCGCCTGGGTGGCTCAGTCGGTTAAGTGCCGACTTCGGCTCAGGTCACAATCTCGCTGCCCATGTGTTCAAGCCCCATGTCGGCCTCTGTGCTGACAGCTCAGAGCCTGGAGCCTGCTTCGGATTCTGTGTCTCCCTCTCTCTCTCTCTCTGCTCCTCCCCCACTCACACTCTGTCTCTCTTTGTCTCTCGAAAATAAATAAACATTAAATAGGAAATAAAAAAAAGAATTGCCCTTCGTTCTTTTTCATAGTTTCATTTCTCTACTGAGATTGCCTGTCTGTTCACTCATAAGATCACATTTCCTTTAATTCCTCAAAGATGCTCTCCTGTATAGATTTATATAATAATTACTTTAAAGTCTTTATCTGTTGCTCCTAGCTCCTGGGCCAGCTCAAGTTCAATCTCCATTGACTGCTTCATTTTTCTTGAGCAAGAATCACATTTTCCAAGTCCATTGTTTTCTTCAGTGATTTTTTTAACTGAGTTCTAGCCACTGTGGGTAGTTTGTGGTGAAGGCTTCAGATTCTGCTTCCCTCCTCTGAGGACTTGGTTCTCCTCTGGCAGGAAGTTCAACTGCAGGCTGATGACCTCAGGCCCTTGGCAGCTTGTTGGTGGAGACCCAAGGAAGCACAAGATGGCGGCCCCTCTGACCCGGAGCGAGATGGCACATGAACTCTGTGCAGCTTAGGCCCAGGGCTCGTCTTAGGCTTTGCCAGGGGGAGGCCAGAAGAGATCGTCCTCTAGAGTTTGATCTTTCCCCAGGGTTGCAGCATTTCCGGTGTCCCCTTTGATTCAGTCCCTGACCTCCGCGTCCCAGCCCACAGGGTCTGGCAGCTTCGGGTGCCCACGGGCCGATTTCTGCCTTGAGAACTCAGAGGGATGCCCATGTCTGTTGAAATCCAGTCCTCCAGGCCATGGCTAGAGACCATCCCCAGGCAGATCGCTGGGCAGCTGTGGGCCTCACCTCAGAAGGTTCCCTTCTCTCACGGATTGTATGCTCGCCCAACTTGTCCACCGCTAAAAAGACTGGTTTCCTTTGTTTTGACAAGTTTTATGGTCGTGAGGATGAGAAGGATAATCTTTACCACTCACCCCCTCCTGGTCGGATGTGCAAGTTCCTCCAACCAGGAGATTTTCAGGACAGCATTTATTGGTTTTATTGTTATTATTACCAAGGTATAAGGTCTATCAGATAAAATGCAAAAACCTTGAGAGCCCCGTTTCTTGACCTGTGACAGTTGCACACAGACCCTTCCTGGTGTCCCCAAGTCTCTGTCATACCATTGGGCATTTATTCCCCCTCCAGAACCAACCGCTGTTATGATTTCTGCTGCCATGTGGTCATTGCGGCGGCGCTGGGACTTCGCGTGAGTGGAATTCTACAAAACGCGCTCGGCTGTGTCTGACCTTTTCATTCAGCATTTTCGGGGATTCGTTATTGTTGCTGAATATGCCAATGGTTCATTTTCTTTTCTCGTTGAGTAGCATTCCTCTGGATGAAAATACCACAATTTTGATGATCTATTCTTTAGTTAATGGACACAGCAAGACAGTAAGAGACAAAGGGGGCAGGAGATACTGGAGCTAATTTACAAATGTAGGGGTAGAGATGGCTGGGCTTTTCCCAAAGTCACATCCATGTCCTGGTAGTGACACGGTGGGGGTGGGGGTGGGGGTGGGCAGGTGGGGGTAGGGGGTGGGCAGGTGGGGGGTAGGGGGTGGGCAGGTGGGGGGTAGGGGGTGGGCAGGTGAGGGGTGGTGGGCACCATGAGCATGTGAGTTGGTGGCGATAGTCTTGGTGCAGACTAAGATGGAAAGGATCTTAACGCCTCTCTGATCCCTGAACTTGAGCTGCAGAGAGAGGAGGGAGAGAGGACAGAGAGAGTTGTTGAGCCCCAGCTAATCCAATAAGTGTGATACCCAAGGCAGAATTCAATAAAAGTGCTGTCACTTGGACTCGGGGCTGCACCGGAGCCAACACATTTATTTCAGGACAGACACCTTTGTTGAGACAGAAAGGAGACATCCTCCCTGGCAGAGAAGAAGTAGGATTCGCGCTGGATTTGGCCCAACAGCCTCACATCTGGCAGTTGTCTCTGGTTGTCAAGGTGAGGGGACGAGGAGCCTGTCCTGTGCCCCCCCTTCCCCCCAACCTCATGGGCAGCACAGCCCGGTGCCTCCACACACCAGACTTCCCTCAGGCCACGTGCTCTCTCTGCATCAGGGACACTGCCGTCCCGGTCACCACCCACATTGGTGCCCCGCAGGCATGGGGAGCCCTGCCACCCTCTGGGCCGTCCTTGTGCAAGGAGCACGGTGCAGACGTCCTGGTCTGGGGCCCGATGGATTTTGCAGACAAAGGCAAAGGCCCTAGGTGGGCGGTGGAGCCTCTGTCCCTTTGGGAGAGCTCCGGGCATCATCATCATCACTCCAGGCTTCACTTCCCCCCAGAGGGCAGCTGGGCTTGGTGGCCTCTGAGCCCCCGGCTTTCCCTTCCAGGCCCTTTTATACAGAACTGCACTTTGCTCTGCTCAGCAGATCAGGCTAGGCTTAGGGGCTGCTGGCCTCCCTGGGCCTTGATCTGCTGCCGGGACGGAGTGCTGTTTCCTCCTTAAGAGCCAGCCTCTAACGTTGAACAGATGCAGGGGTGAATCTGAGTTCATCGTTTTCCCGTTGGGACCCTCCGCAAGCCGCTCTGGGCCTCAGTTCCTTCATCTGTAAGATGGGGATTATGGTAGAACAGCCCTTGAGGCTGGTGTGGCTGGAGGTGTCCTGTAGGCGGGGGCGCGCCTGGGCTGCCGACTGCTCGGGTCCCTGTGGTGGAGACATCTGAGCCCTGGAGCCAGCATCATGACAACTGATGGGATCTAGGAAAAGCACTGAACGCTCTCTCAGCCTTGTTACGAAATCGGGAGTAAAACCTGACGTGGGGCCATTCCCTTCTCTCGGCTGTGGCGTGTCCTTCACTGATGAGTCCCCATCCAGGCTCTGCAGATGGCACCAAGGTGGCGTGGCCCTGGATCCTCCGAGGGGGACACGCAGGTGGCACCAATGTGGGCAGAGCTGGGAAGGGCCAAGAGATGCAAGTGAGTTTGGGACGCGGGGAAGCGTGTGGAGGAACGTCACCTCTGGGAAGCTGCAGGAACCAAAGCACAAGGGTGTTGGTGCAGAAACTGACAATAGATAAATGAGAAAAGGTAAAAATCCGAAAACAGGTCCCTGTGCCCATGGGGATTCCCTTTATAACGGAAGCTGGCCTCTGAAATTTACAAGGGCAGGATGAGTTCCTCAAAAATCTGTTTGGATGATTGGCAATGCATTTGGAGAAAAACATTAAGTTAAATGCATATCTCATGTTATGCTCAAAGATAAATTCCAGGCCAATTGAAATGCCAAACTTATTTTTTTTGGAAAAAAAAAAGCAGAAGATCTTAAAATATAGTATATTCTTTTTTTAAATGTTTACTTATTTTTGAGAGACAGAGACAGAGCGCAAGTGGGGAGGAGCAAAGAGAGAGGGAGACACAGAATCCGAAGCAGGCTCCAGGCTCCAAGCTGTCAGCACAGAGCCCAACGCAGGGGTCGAACTCACAAACCACGAGATCCTGACCTGAGCCAAAGTCGAATGCTTAACCAACTGAGCCACCCAGGCGCCTCTAGTATATTCTTTAAAATTTTGGAATTCAAGAAAACCTCTAAGAAAGACATGAACCCATACAACATAAAGGAAAAAAATTGAAATACCTGAGGCCATAAAAAAAGAAAATGTTCCGTATGTGATAAAAAGTCACCATAAACAAGGTTATAAAGAGAACAACTCGGGAAAAATATTTCCTGGGTCTTTAAATAGAAAGGATCAATATCCATAATATGTAAAGAGCAGCCACGCATCAACAATAAAAGGTAAATGATGCAAAAGGTGTGATCAGCTCCAGGGCAGAAGAGCCCAAACTGTGTGATCAGAGAAGCCCAACTTCACAGAAATCGGGGAAACGTAAACTAAAGCGACACTAAGGTTTTCTTACCCAGTAGTGTGGGAAACATAAAAGACTGACGATATCAGATCCCTGAGGCTGAGTGCACGGGGGGAGGGGCACCCACATGCTGTTGGTGAGAAAATAAATTGTTGAAGCCTCTTGAAAGACAGTTGACAGAACCTACCAAGACGGAACTGACCGGCAATCCCGTGTCTCCTGACTGTCGGGAAGAAACGCAAATGAGTGCTCACAACAATGTATGCAGGGGTGAGGGGCTGGGGCCGCACTCTTCATGAGAATCAGAAACCATTTAATGGTCATCAGTGGAAGGATGTTCTGGAAGACGGGGAAACAGCCAGAAAAAAGGAGGTAGACCCGTATCTGTAGATATGACGCCAGCTCGGAGATCTCCTATCAAATTAAAAAAAAAAGGATTTGCAAAAACTTCCACAGTGTGTGTGCCTCTGTGGGGCGGGGCACAGAGGAGCTGCCGGAAGGTGTCCCCGACCCGGCAAGGGCTCTCTTCCGGGCGGGCAGGAAGGCGGGGAGAAGGGAGTTCACAGGGAACTTCCGGCTCTGCTCTCTCTCCTTCCATCTGGCCTGACATTCTGATTCTGCAGCGAGAACCCGGCGTGCACCCGCTGTCTGCAAAGACCAGGGGGGGACACAGATCTCGGGGAGAGTGAGCACAGTGCTCCAGTGTGGGTCCCTTCCCATGCCCAGACACGGGCTGGTCTACACCCGGGAAGGACTGGCTGTGTGCTCTAGCCACCCGGGCCTCCCCATGCCAGGGCTGAGCCCATCTCTTTGCGGAGTCCCTGGGCCTGAGCTCAGAAAGCCCCTGGTCACAGACGGGGGACACTGGCCCAGGCCGAGCGGCTTCTGTGCAGGATCTGCGCTCGGAATGGCAGCGCCGTCCACAGTGTGGTCACTGGTCCTGGCTGAAGTTTCCACGTGCTGCTGCATCAACTGCCACAGATGCCCCACCCCCCCCCCCCCGGCCCCAGAACAGGGATCTATTGTCTCACAGATCCGAGGCCAGGTGCCCAAAGTCAAGGTGCCGAGGGCTGCGCTCCCTCTGGACATTGTAGGGGAGGAGGCTTCCTGCCTCTTGCAGCTTAGGGGGCTCCAGGCATCTCTTGGCGTGTGGCCACGTCACCTAGTCTCTGCCTCCGGGGCCACACGGCCCCTTCCCCTCTGTCTCCAATCTCTCTCTGCCTCTGTGTCATGAAGACACGTCATTGGATTGGGGTCCATCTAGATAACCGAGGATGGGCCTTGATCTCCGCATCTCAAGTCCTTAATCTTATCTGCAGCCACTTCTTTTCCAAATAAGGCCACGGCCACGAGTTCCGTGGATTTGAGGTGGGTATCTTTTGTGGGCCAGTTTTTGGCTTCCCACAATCTCCTTCGCTTCAAACTTCAACCACAGACGGCCGGAGGACATGTGAGGCCCCCGTCTGTTTCCCACTCCAGTGGCACGAGCCCGGCACCCCTGGCTCGCTGGTCGGCCCTTGGGGACCAGAGACCGTCAGCATTCTCACCCCTCAACCACCCCCTTGCCCAGCAAAGCGCGAATGTCGAAGGACCGAGAGTCATCAAAGAGACGTAACACTGCAGAAGAAAAGAAACGCAGGGTCCGGCCGGAGGCGCTTCCCCTCGCCCTGGTCCTCACAGCGACGAGCATCCCCAGGGCGAGTCCACTTGACCTTCAGAAGCTGACGCTTGTGGCCGGAGGTCATCGCTGTTCCTGGGGCGGGGGGGGGGGGTGCGGAGAGCCTTCTCTGGGCTGGCGACAGCTGCAGCCCGTAATAAGCTGCATGGAGCCGAGTGGGGAAGTCAGATCCAATAAGGCCCCGTCTCATCCCCACCTCGGTGACAAGAGGGATGTCATGTCTCGGTTTCAGGAAGAGAGAGCCGGAGGCCCTGGCAGGCTGTCCCCGTATCCGGGCGCGGGCAGAGTGGGTGCCTTCTCCCAGACACAGCCCTCATCTTCAAAGGCATCACAGGGGAGCCTCAGGCGGCTGCCCGCAGAGCAAATACCTGAGCTTTGACTCTGTGCCCAGGGCAGGAGCTGCTCAAGGCTACAATTAAGCGGGATGTCTGAGGTCTCCTGTACGTTTTCACGGGGCGCCCTGCACCGGGGCCTGAGAAGCAGGAACTACTGCAGGGCTGGAGGAAAGCAGGCAGCGGGCAAGGCTGAGTGCAGCACATTTAGTCTAGTTGATGCCCATGGTGCCCCTTTATGGGACGTCCACTCCCCGAAGGCAGGTAGCATGGCCCTGGGGCTCACAGCTCACTGTGGGATGGTGGCTGTCATGCACTTGTTTGCAAACAACGAGAGTGACCCCAGAGAGGCTAGCAAGGTGCCCGCTGTCACAGTGCTGGTGAGGAGCAGAGCTAGGACTGGAGCCCCGCTGCGGTGGCATCCGGCCTCGTGACCACCACGCAGCCTGTGTGCCCACAGCAGGGGCCGGTGGGGGGGTGGCGGTGAGGGCGTGGAGCGGGTCCAGGCAGAGGAGACACTGTCTGCAGGTGAACACGCTGCAGGCGGGAGGGATGGCGGACCGCTGGCCCCACACTGTGGGCCTGTGGCGGGGGCAGCCGGCAGTGCCCCTTGCAACCTCAGCTCCGGCCCCCTGAGCTGGGGACCCCGGGTAGAATCCACTGCCCCCTGCAGCCAGCTGCTGCTCAATGCTGTCCCCCAGCACACCCTCCCTCCGTCCCCCACCATACTCTCCCTCCCACTCCTCTAGCGGGTGCCACACGCTTCCCGGGATGAGGCGCGTCCTAAACGCCATGCCATGGAATTTCTCAGAACTTTGATCGTCCCCACTTAGTAACTGTGGCGCCGGAGGCCCAGGAGCGGAGACTCACCCGGCACGGGCTCGGCGCGGACGCCAGAGCCCGCCAACCGGGCAGGCTGCGCTCCCTCTTCCCCGGGGAGCCCCCCTCCACGCCTGGAGGCCCCGCCCACCGCCCTCGAGATGGCTGGGATGGGGGGCGGCGGCCACTGAAGATTCCGGCCTGTGCCCTGCCCTGTGCTCCCCCGAGCGTCCTCCCCTCTCGGGGTCGTGTCGGGAACCACCCCACGCCGAGAACGGGTTTGGAGGAAAGTGTGGGAGGGAACAGCGGTGTGAGGTGGGGTCGCCCCTGCGGGCGGCCGGGTCCCCGGGGAGGACGGTGGGGGGGGGGGGTGGCAGGGGTGCAGGCCCGCAAGGGTGCGGGGTGCACACAGAAGGTGCCAGAGGGTGGGTCGCCCACGCGGGCAGGCTGCGCCTCTGGGACGGTGGCGGAGAGCCCCCAGGAAGTGGGAGGGCCCCCGTGGGGGTCAGCAGACGTTTCAGCCCCAGCCCTGCCTCTGTGTGCCATTTGCAGCCGCGGGCGGCGGAGCACCGCCAGGGAGGAGGCGCCGGCCCGGAGCGCGCTCTCCGATCCCCGCACAGCAAGTGCAGTTCGGGGCTGTCAGCCTGACATCTCCCATTAACGCTGCAATACATTTTTAATACATTCCATTTTTCTTTAATTTCAGATTATATTGGGTCTGGTAGACTCTTCCTTCATTATTGAGTTGTGCATCGTTAAGCAGTTAGAATGCGCTTCCGCAAAGCGCGGTGGCCTCATTAACTCTTCCAGAGACCCCTCCCTGGGAATCCAGCCTCTGCGGTTTGGAGGAAAGGCACAGAGATGTGCAAGTGGCCCCTCAGAACCCACAGCAAAGGCTGCTCGCTGTCCCTCAACCTCCCGTCTCTGGGGCTGGCCCGGCCTCTCCCAGCCTGCACTGGGAAGT
Source organism: Cryptoprocta ferox (assembly GCA_028646485.1). NCBI lineage: Eukaryota > Metazoa > Chordata > Mammalia > Carnivora > Eupleridae > Cryptoprocta > Cryptoprocta ferox. Next base: position 1,907,268 of record CM053569.1, on the reverse strand, counting down.
CCCCTCTCACGACCAGCCCCGTGCCTCACCTGCTCCGGCCAAGCCCTCCCCTCGCCTGGCAAGGGCCCCCACCCCGTGCTGGGACAGGTCTGACCACCCAGTCAGGTCAGGACCGAGTTTCCACTGGGGCCCAGACCTGAGTTCAGCCCTGTGGGAGAAACAGAAGAAAATGTGCTGTCCGTTGGCAGGGACCCAGGACCTCGGTGGGAGACGCGGGGAGCTGTGCACACCAAGTGTAGTCACGGGGAGCGAAGCGTGTGTGTTTCAGGCTAGGCAGTCAGGACAGGCTTCCTGCAGGAGGCAGACCTCTGTCCTATGTACTTCCCCAAGGTGTCTGCCCACACTGGACGCAGAACTCCATGACAATGCGTTTCCTTCTTGGAGTTTCCTTTGAACGAAGGCAGGAGTAAGTAAGTGAATGAACTCGAGGAAGCAGCGGGCAGTAAAAGAGAAACACAGTGCCCGTTCTGCACTCGTCCCTGCCCTGGGGGCTCCAGGGCGCGCAGGAGAGGGGGAACTGGGTCAGCCCAGCTGGATCTGACGCCTCCTGCGGGGCCCTGCCTCCTTCCGGCTCTTCTCTGCCCAGACAGGCTGCAGGGCCTCCCGCCTCCCCGTCCCCATCACACAGCACTTCATCAGTGGCACCTGGGAGCTCATAGAAGTGCAGACTGGCATCACCCCCCTGGCACGGGGATCTGCAGATGCCTGGCTCGCGGGGTGCATTTGGAGGAGTTCTGCTCTTGGGCACCAATACCTGAGTCTTGAGATTAAAGCTTCCCCACGTCCACACCCCCCAGGGCTCCCCGTCCCCTCCCAAGTGCAGGCTGCAGACTCCCTCCCTGAGGACCACAGCCCAGCCACCACCTTACCTCCTCACCGTCTGTCTCAGCTGACTCACGCTTTGGGGGTGGGCTGCCCCCTTCACGCCCTTCGAGACTCACTGCCTCTCCCCAGAACCCTCCTGGTGTCCCAGTGAACAGCTCGACAACACTTTATTTTTTTAATGTTTTATTTATTTTTGAGAGAGAGAAAGAGAGAGAGAGAGAGACAGCATGAGCAGGGGAGGGTCAGAGAGAGAGAGGGAGGCACAGAATCCGAAGACAGGCTCCAGGCTCTGAGCTGTCAGCACGGACCCTGACTCGGGGCTCGAACCCACGAATGGCGAGATCATGACCTGAGCCGAAGCCGGACGCTCACCCGACTGAGCCACCCAGGTGCCCGTCGACAACACTTTAGACCCTCCCTACATGTCACATTGAGCTCATCATCCCCTGTGTCCCACCATGACTGTATGCCCAAAGGCAGGGCCAAGTCACACTCAGCTCAGAATCCCCACTGCTGTCCATGCCTCATACACAGCAGGCATCCGGTGGGCATCTCCATCCCAAGAAGCCCCTAATTCAATGGCGAGGTGCAGCCCTCACCCTGGAAACTGCTGTCCTAAAGAAAGGGCACCGCCTCCGCCTTCTGCAGCCCATAATCTAGTTAAAAGGAAACAACTTTATGCACGAAAGTGACTCGAGAACATTGACTGAGAACCACGCAGGGCAGTGAAAATGAATGCGGTGCACCCAAGGTTGAAATTAGGGAAAAAAATGCATTAACCCGGTGGCTTAAATTAAATCACAGCCACATCTCTTTTCAAATTAAGTCCCTCATTCATATTGTTCCTCACCATACTGGAGGAGCTGCTGGACCGATGGTACCTTTTCTCCCCTCCCCATGAACCGGGATGTGGCCGCGCAAGGACAGGGGGCCCTTCCCGTGTCCTCAGGAGGCGCTGTGGACAGCGCAAGGGACTTATGCCTCCTCGGGACCAGCGCTTCTTCCCTCAGTTCACAGGTTTCCACGTGCCAGTTACCAAAATCAAAATGTGCAAATATGCAGAATGTTTGCATGGGATACAGATGGTCCTTTCTCAACCTGAAATCCTTGTTCTCAGGACTTTCAATGACCCAGACATCTGCGAAAATGACTCTTCTAATTGTTGGCCAGGCATGAAGGTCTCTCTGCATTGAAACCCCCTCCCCTGCCCCTACCTTTCCGGTGGCCCCAAGCATTCTTGATGTGGCGAGAAAAGGCCCTTCCTGCCCACCTGCCCAGGCTCAGCCCACCGCCGCCCCTCACTCCTTCCCCATCTGCAGCACCAGCTCTCCGTAGAGGCTCACACCCGGTCCATACTGCTTCCCCACAGGCCTCCACAATGCTGAGCCTTATGCCAGGAACGCACACCTTGCTCCCTTCACCTGTAATTCTTCTCACGTCCATGACTCAGCTCAAGTATTACGAGCTTCAGGAACTGCTGTTTGCTTTGCTGTGCTCTAATTCTGTTTCCATATCCAGTGCCAATCAGAAGGAGAACCTCTCAAAGGCGGGTTCCTATCCACCCTGCTCTGTTATCAGCACGTGAAAAAGACACTGAGTTCATATATTCATGAGTCTATATGCCTGACGTTCTTGCTTTCTGGTCCTTTCTGGAGACATTCAAGAGGCACTGGGGTCAAGTTCTTGAGTCCTGGGGTCTGCTGCTGTGGCTTCAAATTCCAGCTCTGCCTCTTGCTGTCCCTGTGACCTGGCTCACTCTCAAAGCTTCTGTGTTCAGTTTGTCATTCTTAGAAAAGGACAAACAACATGCCATCCCATAGGTCATTGTGAGGACTGGATGAGATGACGTGTAGAAAGTGCTCTGCGCAGGGACAGACACGGGCTCGCTTTTTGAAGAATGGTAATTGAGGGCCTGCAGCATTCTGCGACGGGCCATACAGAGGAGAACAGTTACAGTTACCACCTACCATGACTATTACTGTCACTACTACCATTACTACGACCATTACTACCACTGCTACTGTCACTGGTGCTACTAGTATTGCTACTACTCCTGGTAATACTAGGCAGGTACTGTCAGGATGGACTGGGATGAATAGATAGTTTTCTAGAGAAAAGAATATGGGGTATTAACGGTTTCATGTCCTGAGTCCACAACATCATGAGCTAAATATGATGGAGAAGACTTGGTCATGAGATTCAAAGTGCAAACAGAGAACCAAGATTCAATATGGCCGTCTGGACTAAGGTAGGGAAACATACCCTCCCATTTCAAACACATAAGATGCTGATTAAAGTGGAAGCTCTCCCCCTAGTTATAAATGTATGCTAAAGCTCAAAACCAAGAGATTATTTTAAAGAAATGTATAATATATGAAAAAGAGGTCGAGCCTTGGAAGATGGATTGAGAAGGTCCAACGCTATATCATATAAATATCAGAAGAAGACAGAGTGAAATGGAGGGAGAAGATACACTTGAAGGGCATAGCTATGAATATTCGAGAAACAAAGAAAGATGTAAGTCTTCCACTAAAAGAAGCATAATTTATTCCAGGCAGGAATAAAACACATGTTAACGAGATTGGAAAATATCAAAGAGAAAACCTTAAAGCTGTGAGGAAGAAGCCATGAAGGTGTATTTATGACCAGTCACAAGGCACGCTGGGTAACAATACAGTAATACATCCAAATTGCTGAGGAAAAATAATGTCTCACCTACAATTCTATACCCAACAAGGCTAACATTCGAAGAGGACAAAATCAGTATTTTTCAGATATATAAGGAGTGAGAGCGATTATTGATCCTGAATTCTCATTGAAGGTATTAATTATGTAATTCAACAAGGAGAAAAATCTCAGGACAAAGAGTTATAATTTAGGAAACAAAAACATTGCATTGACTGATATAATACACTTGCAAATGTAATTCACTACTGACTTTTAAAAATACCTCACTAACTTTCCACGCTTAAAAAAAGAAGCTAAAATAAAAATACAAATAAAAGTTAAAGATGAGAAAGAGTGTTTAATGCTTAAGGCATAGGAACGTTCTGATCTGCACACAGTAGATGGAGATTCTGAATGTCTGTATAATTTCTAGAAAATTTTTAATGTTTATCTATTTTGAGAGAGAGAGAGAGAGATTGTGTGACCAGGGAAGGAGCAGAGAGAGAGGGAGAAAGAGAGAGAATCCCAAGCAGGCTCCGCAATGTCAGTGCAGAGCCTGATGTGGGGCTCAAACCCACAAACTGTGAGATCATGACCTGAGCTGAAACCGAGAGTCAGATGCTTACCCGACTGAGCCACGCAGGTGCCCCAATTTCTGGAACTTTTAAATTAATTCTCTGTGTTTTAATTTTAAGTAACCACTAAAATGTTAGAAATGTAATTCATCATTGCCAAACCTACTGAGATATAAAAGAGAAGGGTATCAACCCAACGAAAGGCAAGAAAGGATGAAAAATAAAAAGAATAGTAAAATCAAAGTAAGATGATAGAAATAAGTCTAATATAACAGTAATCAATCACAATAAATGCAAATGTGTTAAAAAGATTATACAATTGGAATATAAATGGAATTTATATGTATGTGCATAGAAAGGTTAAAATAAAAGCATAGAATACTAATCGTAATAAAGCTATTCTAGCAATATTGATATCACGTGACATTGAATTTAAGAAAATCAATGGTCAAACCGGAGAAGCATTTCCATTTAAGTTAGGAATAATACATGATTGACTGCAATCAGTACTACTATTCAACTTTTCACTGGAGGCGGAAAGCTGTGCCAGAAGGAAGGGGAGTAAGACAGACAATGGAGAGAATCCACAGCCTGGTTATTTGCAATTACACAATTGTCCAGAAAAATCTGGACAAATGATTAGAGCTGGACAGAAATCAGCAGAGTTCCTGGATACTGTGATCAACGTATAAACACACAGTAGTTGAATATAGAATCAACATTTAAAAAATCAGTGCTTTCCTTTGTACTATAAAATGACAACTAAGAAATATAATAGAGAAAAAAAAAACCCATTCACAATAGCAACAAAAACTGTGTTACACAGGAATAAAGGTAATAAATAGGTGCAAGAATTTTAATGAAGAAAATTACAAAATTATGAAATTTACTGAGGGGCATAATAAAAGATCTGGATAAATGAAGAGATTTCGTGGATGGGTAGACTTAATATAATAAAAATCAGAATTTTCTCCAAGTTAATTAATAAACTCAATGTTATCCCCATCAAAATCCCAACAGTATCGTTATGTGAAAATTGACAAACCAATACCAGAATTAATATGGGGGAGTAAAAGTTCAAGAATAAATTTGAAGAAGATGAGTTTAAGGAGGGAGGACTTGCATACTTACAGTATAAGAAATACTACCAAGCAGGGTAAATACAACTGGACTATATTGGTATAGGGAATTACAAATGGATCAATGGAACCAAAACAGAAAATAGCATAGTCCAGAAGCAGAATGACATATATATGAGGATTTGATGAATTGCAGAGGTAGTATTCAAATCAGTGAATAATGGATGGATGACTTAATATGGGAACTTTCCATCAGAAAAAAATTAATTAGATTCCTTCCCTCACCCTATTCAATATAATGAATTCCACATGATTAAAGACATAAATGAGAATCTTTAAAAGTCTTTCAATTCCCTCAAAATAATTAGAGGATATTTTCATTACAACCTAAAAGTAGGAAATAATTTCTTAAACAAGGCTCAATACCCAAAACAAAAGACTGATGAATGTAAACGCAACAGATGAACAATTTTGGCACACGCGCACACACACGCACACACACACAAAACCATAAGCAGGATTACTGGAAATGCAACAACAGGGAGGGGCCAATTTGTAGTACACAGAGCAAAACACTAGTGTCCTGAATATATAAGTAGCTTTTACCCATCAATGAGAATAAAGTAAATACGACAACAAAAAAGTAGACAAAGGATGTGAACTTTAGCTCATCAAAGAGCATTCCCAAGTGGCAACAGCAAAGATGCTTCTGGGAAATGCAAAGTGAACAATAGATGCCACTTCACATCCAACACAAAAGCAAATGCGCATGTGTAACGGCACAGGGGCTGATGAGGATGGGGCCGCTGGGAAAGACGGCTTCGCGGGCACCAGAGAGCAGGCATTGTTTCAGCGCCGTGGACAGCAGCTCGGCGCGTCCCGCGCGGGTGAGACCAGGGCGGTCTGTTCAAGAAATGTCACGTCTATCCTGAGACTCAGCAAGCCCTTCTCATTACCAACGCTGTATAACACCTCTCGACTCCCTTGACGTGAAAATCATGGGCATCACAGCCTAACTAGCCCATCTTTTTAAATCAATAATCAATATACTGCCCTACCTATAGTATAGAGTGGAAATAAAAGGAGAGCAATTTATAGTAAAACAATATGTAATTCGATATGCAAATGCTTAGGCACTGCTATATGGAAGACACAATTAAGCTGTCAGATGCCTTTATTTTCTTGATGACTTAGTTTGTGTTTGAAATATTTAGCTGAATATTGTCTTCACTTTCCTTTACATACCACATTTTGAAATAAGACTTTTAGAAATACTTACGTGTGTGTATAATCACTGTTCATCATTCATGCAAGAGCAGACTAGCAGAGATGCATTGTGTGTGTGCCTGGGGAGTACTAGGTGCTGCACAGTTCCATGGAGGTGACATTTGTGGAAGCAGAATGAGCCCCTGAGTGGTCTGATATGGTGGTATTGCTCGAATACCCTTGTTGATATGATCATCTGAAATGGTGGATGAGTCTTAGTAAAGATCTGAACAGAACACAGTTCAATCTAGCCCCTGTTTACAAGGTAGTGGCACTGCTAGAAAATTCTATATGTATGTTCAGTTTATATCAAACCCATGCCAAAATATCTTTATATTTATATATTCAATTAGGTAAACAGATTCACCAACATGAAGGGTCAGACGGGACATTTGAGAGTTATGGAAGTTTTGGGGTAATTCTTCATTGCACGCTGACCCACATATTGTAGGATGTCTCACACCCGTGTGTGCCCCTGACCCCTCAGTGCCAGGCCCCAAGCACTGTGAAAACACAAGACACTCCCACAGTAGATGGTGGCAGGGATGGAAACACCCCACTAGGCACCAGGAGCTGGAGACCTCCCCCAGGCATGTGCACGGGGGGCCGTGCGCACAGTTGCTTAGGGTAGTGTTTGTGATGGTGAACGTTCATTAAGAGTCCCATATGACGGAATACCAACTGGTGGTTAAAGTAAGTAAACTGGGGTCTTCTGTTTCCAGTAATGGTGGGCTCAGTTTCCAGTAATGGTGGGCTCAGTAGTTATGACCAACTTTTCAGCTAAAACGAGATGCGATACTAAAAACAACCTCTTAAAAGCACTGAAGTAAAATAGAGTCCACAACTCGACCCTTCCAGACAAATTCAGCCAAGTGAGGTTTACTAAACTGTAGGAGCCATCATCTTTGCCTTGGAAAAGGGTGGTCCCTTCAACAAATGGTGCTAAATCAACTGGACACCAACAATTAAATCTTGACCCATACTTCACATGTTACACAGAAATTAACCGGAAATGAATTGCACGTTTGAAAAGAAATGTGAAAGTTCAAAACTTCTAGAAGAAAACATAAGAAATCTGTGTGACCTTGGGTTAGACCAGGATTCAACAAACCATGACCCATGGACCAAACCCAGGCCAACCCCTGTTTTACATGGCCCTTGAGCTAAGAACGGCTTTGCATTTTTAAAGCTTGTGAGAAAAAGTGAGAGAGGCCACACACACACCAAAACAAAACAAAAACCAAGGATATTCAAATGAGCTACAGATCATATGTCCACAAAGACTAGAATTTTTATTGTCTGGCCCCTTTCAGACATGTTTGCCAATCCTGAGTTTGGCAGAGTTTTCTCTGATATGACAGCAAAAGCATAATACATAAAGGAGAAACACTGACAAGTTGAATTTCATCAAAATTAAAACTTTTGCTCGGTGACAGACACTGGTAAGGGAATGAAAAGACATTTTCATGAGAGATGTATTTGCATCCAGGGGAAAGTATGTGCAAACAATCACCTATCTGACAAATAACTTGTATCCAGAATTTATAAAGAATGATCATAATTTAATAAAAAAGAAAACTAAAAAAACACAATAAAAAGTGGGCAACATATCTGAACATACATTTTTACCTAAGAAAATATACTGAGCATTAGTCACCGGTAGGGAAATGCAAATCAAAACCACCCTGAGTTAGTAATACATACCCGTTAAAATATATGTTTGTGTGAGTATCTATGAATATATGTCTGTGAGCGTATGTGTGGTATGTGTGAATACGTGTGTGTGTGTGTGTGTGTGTGTGTGTGTATACATATATATCTGACAATACCAACTGCTGGCAAAAATGCAGGGCAACCGAAACTCTCATCCACTGCCAGTAGGAATGCAAAATGATACAGCAGCCACTTCAGGAATGCGGTGTGGCATTTTCCTAGAAGTCAAATGGGCGCTCGTGACATGCCCCAGTGATCCCACCCCTAGGTATTTTCCCAGGAAAAGTGCAAACCTGTGTTTCCACTAACCCTGTATGTGAATGTTTATTGCAATCATCAAAATGTGGAAACCCCCACATGCCCTCCAGCGGGTGGAGGGGTGAATGTACCCGGTCCCTCCGTACCTGGGCGGGCGGGATGCCCCTCGGGAACACGCAGGAGCAAACTTGAAGCATGCATGCATGAGTCTCGGAGGCATGAGGCTGAGTGAAGAAAGCCACACCCACACGTCACATGCACTACAATCCCATCTATGTGACAGGGATGGAGAAGAGACCGATGGTTGCTAGGACTTGGGGGTGGGGCAAAGGGTGGACCCCAGAGAGATAAGACTGGGAAATCGGGGTGCGGGGGAACCATTCTGTACCCCAACTGTGACTCTGAGAATTTGTCAAAACTTGATCAAATGGGCACCATAGAGAATGGTGTATTGCATGTCAGTTAAAAATACATTTAAGCAAATAGAAATGGAGGTGGTTGAATGTTTGACTCTTCTACTTAGAGGAATAGAGAATCTTGCCGAAATCTGAAAGTAAAATGTGAAGAGAAGTGTTCACAGTGGTATTGTTTGTATCCGAATGGTTGGAAATAAGTCCAAATACCAGGGGTCTGTTTGAATAAATTCTGATACGGCTGCAAGCCAGATGTGACTGAACTAGACATGCAGTACATGATACGGCCAGATTCCAAACGCATATTTTGACGGAAAAAAGTAAAGTGTGGAATAAGCACAGCGAGGGTGTGTTGTTTATTATAGTTCCGTAACGTCCTGGCTCGTACTCCACTCCATCGACGTGCACGTCGTTGTGTTCGAGCCCATCCCCCACAGGAAAGACAGTACGTCTTCTCTGGGCCCAAGACAACCCAGCAGATTTCGACTTTTCGATCAGAATCATTCATTTCCTTTACCTTTTAAAAATCCGGGGCACAAACGACAAAATGTTCATTTGGGTGAGTGGATGTGGCTGTTTGTTTTTAATTCACTGCAAAAAAAAAAAAAAAAAAAAGATGAACTATTAATTTAATTAGCCCAGAGCTGGTTTTCCCTGTGCCTCTTGGCCCCCAGCCCATCCTGCCCCCCCTGCTCGGTGCCTGGGGCTGGGATTGGCCAGCCGTTGTCCCCTGCAGCCGCACACACAGACCTCCACCCGACTGCTCTTGACTTTTGCCAGCGGGAGACCAAAAGGCGGATGGGGAAAAGGGCTCCTGGGCTATTTCTGGAGCAGGCGGGCCACACCCCCACCCAGCTCACCACCTCCCAGAGGGGCCAGCAGAACCAGCCTGAGTGCTGGCTGCCCAGAGGTCCTGCACCAGCTCTGGGAGATCCCGACACCAGCTTTGGGACACACTGCTTCCTGTAGCTACTGTGACCTGACCCACCTCCCCACCCTCTGTCTGCTGCCTCAGCTCCCAGCACCCAGGACACCCCCCACCCCCTGCCAGCTCCCCTGCATGCCCAGATGCCCAAGCATCACCATCTTCCTTCCGGCATGTTCTGGCTTTACTGTTCCCTACACCCTTCCTGACTCAGCCCCTCCTGGGCACCAGGGAGCCCACCCACTTTCTCCTCCAACCCCCCGTTCAGCTCACTGTCTTCTCTCCATCCCTTCTGGGCCTGACGCTCCAATGAACCACACTCTCATGTCCATGAAATCTGGTTTGGTAAAAACACATTCCCTTGACACAGCAGCAGAGTGGGGTCCGCTGGGGCAGGGGCACGAAAAGGAACATGACAGTTCCTACCCTTCCGGGGACATCAGACGCGCAGCAATGCAGGTCCCCATGGAGTTGACGCCTGGGCGGCCCACGCTTGGATGCTGGGGCTGGGCAGCTCAGCTAAGCGAGCTCAGGCCCTGTGGCCCGTGGCAGGGAGCTGGCTGGGGGCCACGCTGCCGGGGAGCCCCTGCACACCCCCAATCAGGGGGATGGAGATGATAGAAGCGCTCTGTGCTGTCTCTGCCGTAAAGTGCCTGCAGGACTGAGCGAGCCGGGTACTGGGTGAGAGGAAGTCATGGGTCCCCAAGGAGTCCCTGAGGTCCTCCGTCCAGTTAATGGATGGAATCAGGGTGTCCGCCGAAAAGACCAGATCCGTGACAGCTCCCTGGCTGCCCCGACGGGGGTGCCAGCACCAAGCCGACAGAGTTGAGCCCCAGATTGTCCGACACCCACTCTTACCTCCCGTTTGGCCACCTCTGCCTTTGAGCCTGGGCACTGCTGGCCTCTGCCCCTCTGCCCGTCCCCTCGAGCTGTTGCCACTGGACAAAGACATCCCTTACGTGACCTCTGATGAGGCGGCACCCGGCCCCACCTGTCTGGCTCCCCTGCCTGCTAGCTCTCTGCTGTCCTCCCTCCTGCACCCCTGCACCCCCTCCCACCCCTCGCTCAGGTCCACGCCTGGGCGTTCCCATCACGACCTCCCTCCTGCCCGGCAGGGCCCTTTGCTTTCTCAGGAGATGCTGTGCCTCATTCATAGCATAAGCTGAGTTGGCCATTTGGATAAAACCCAGCGCTCATTTATGATAAAACCCTCGGGAAGCGGGGATCACTTTGTTGAAGGCGCTACACAGATGTCTGACGTCCACACCAGCTGCCCCTCATCGTTAATGGTGAGGGAGTGACTGGCTGTGGGCACCGGTGGGCTGGCCGGGGAAGGAAGACAGGGAAGAGAAGGAAGGGCACACAGAGGAAACTGAAGCCTGCGCCTGCCTGCAGGGAACATGAGGGTGTGCACACGGCACCCCCCAGACCTGCTAGCACACAAAGAAGGACGGAGAAGCTCCTAGAAGCAGCGTGTTCAGCGAGGTCCCAGGCTGCAAAATGCACTGCTCTCTAACACACACGGGTGCTGTCACCGCAGCCCCGGAAGCAGAGGCTGTGCCCTCCCCCCTGGGGTCCCCAGGGAGACCAGTGGGCAAGCGCCTGGGGCGTAAGGCAGGGAGGAGGGAAGTGAGAGCGTCCCCCCAGCTCTCCACCCGCTGGAGGGGTCCCTGCAGCAAGGAGGGGCGGTACCCCTGCCCTGCTCTCTGGGGCCCAGGAACGGCACGGTCACAGCAGAGCGTGTGACAGCCACAGCCTTCCGGAGCCGGGAAGGGCACACAGGACAGGTGCGGGCCTCCCGCTGAGAGGTTTCATAATTAGAAGCAAAATCAAAGAAAACCCGGCCAGTGATGGCTTCAAACAGGGCTGTTCTCGAATCAGTGGGCTTGTCAGATGGGGTGGTGATTGGAAAGAAAGGTGTGTGCGAAGTGTGTGTGTCTGCACGTGTGATGTGTGTGCGTGTGCGTGTGTCTGCTGGAGTGCGTGCATGTCTGATTGTGAGCACAGATGTGCTTTGATCTTCCTCCGAGGGTCCCGGACATCGTCCCGAGCCAGGTATGTTGGAGGAAACGGCCCGGTGCTGTTAACTTGCAGCTTGAGATCCACGGGGGTCTTCGCAGCTGGTCCGGACACCGAATCTGAGTGGACGTCCCGTCACCTGGCAGGACAGATGAAGCGGCTGGCACTGAGGGGACAAGATGGTGAGAGCAGTGGTTGCCTCCCTCCGTCCCAGCCAGGCCCCGGGGCAGACTGGCTGTGAGCTCCTCCCGCCACGGCTGCAAGCTGGGTCAGGGTGGAGAGGGCCGTCTAGGGGTGTCCAAGATCTGGGGTCGCTCAGAGCGTCAAGGAGCTCCTTCTGGAAGGCAAGGGCACGTCGGGTTGGCTGACCTTGAGAGACGGATCCTGAGCTGCCTGGGGGCTCAGCGCGGAGCTGGAAGCAGGAAGAACCCATTTCCTGCTCCGTGAACAGGATCAGACAAACTGCAGGGCGTGAGCACAATTGCACCTCATGAACCCCCCAGCTCCGCCGGCACCAGCCCCCCTCCCGGAGCCAGCTGTGGCCCCCGCTCTGCCCCTGGGGACTCACCGCGCGGCCCAGCCACAGTCTGGACGGCTCCGCAGAGCTGCGCTGCCTGACCCGGGAGCAGGTCCGCCCCTGCCCGGAGCCCCGCCGGCCCTCACCTCCCTCGCCTGATGGCCCAGCCAGCAGCAGAGCCCTGGACGGTCCGGGGCCTGAGGGGGTGCGCCAGCCGTCGCGCAGGAAGGGGCCTCACTTCCCGGTTACCCGCCAGGCTCCATGGCACCCCTGGAACTTACCAGAAACACGACAAGCCGAGGCGGTCCAGCCAGCCATGCGGAGGGAGCGCGGATCCTCCTGGGGTTGGGACCGCGAGCGTCTGCAGGGTGGGGTGGGGAGAGGGATCCCCCTGAGCCTCCGACCCGCCCCCGCCTCCAGCCCCGGGCTGGGCCGCAGCCTCCCGCGCGGCCTGCTGGCAACGTGAGCCCTGCGGAAGCCAGGCTGCGTCAGCGCTGAAAGGCCTGAGCGAGTCTGACGGGCCCCCTGCTGAGACCCGTCAATTGTCCCAGTGTGATTTCTTAATCATTTTGCAAGTAATTAGCTGGCATCCTCATTAGTGCGCGGGTGCTCCGTAAAAGTTTCAGGGAGCAGGCAGCTGCACTGGGCGAAACTCAAATTGGGTGATTTTTAATTACAGACAAACCCGCCGGGGACGCAAGCGTTGTCAGCTTTGCCGCCTGTTTACTCATTGTTCATCTCTTGCTGGAAATGGAAAGCAAACTGCTCGTCACCTTCGTGCTCATCCCGAGAGACAGAGAAGGACGAGGGGATAGAGACCCGCGCGCCCTGGCCGGGCCGGCGGTGGGGCCGGGGTGTAAGCCGAGCGGATCGTGGGGGCAGAGCCTGAGAACGGGCCTTCTGTTCCCAGCTGCGTGTGTGCACATGCATGTGTGCGTGTGTGCATATGCACGCACACGTGTGTGCGCATCTGTGCATATGTGTACATGCGTGCGCGTGCGTCCGAGTGTGCGCACGGTGCGCCGGCGCCAGGCCACTCGCTGCGGGCCGGCCGCTTAGGGGGCCTCGCAAAGCCACACGGACGGCAGGGCTCCCTCCTTCCGTATCCGGGACAGCCCGGAAGTGCCCCCGCCCTTAACCGGATGCTGTGCGCACGCGCACGTCAGCGCCGTTAGCTGCCTGCGGCCGGGAGGCCCGTTAAGCTCCCCGCCCCGCCCCTGCAGCCCCGTTGTCACGCTGCTCCTCTGCCACAACACAAAGAGGCCCCTCACTCACCAGGCTCGAGTGCTGGAAACCAGCCTGGGGGGCCCTGATGGCTCGTCAACCTCCTGCGCGCCGGGACCGCGCTCCAACACCCGACTCTCCCCGGACCCCGGGGGGGCGGCTGCGTCCTGTCGAGGAGGACGCTGACGGTCCCAGAGGCGGCCTGGGCAGTTGCTCTGCTGGCGGCTGGCGGACGGGTCCCTTCCCAGAATTCCGGACGAGCAGCTCTCCCGCCCACGGTGTCTCCGCCGCCGCCCGTGAGGGGGCCGCGCCGGCCTGGCGTCTTTGGCCTGCATCCAGGCGGCGCGGACCCCGCCCCCCCCACCCCTCCGGGCAGGGGGCGCGCTCTCCGGGGCCGCGGAGGGGGCTGCACACCTGGAGGGGTGGGTGTCCCCCGGCCTGCGTCCGCGCCTGCCGCGCGCCGGCCCAGCACGCCCGAAGGCCTGCCCCGCGTCCAGAGCAGCCAGCGAGCTGTCCCACCCGGCAGCCTCTAGCTACGTACAGGTTTGTTTGCAGTCAAACCAATTAGAAGTAGATGCGATTAAAAATTCGGTTCCTGGGGCATCGGGGGGGCTCAGTCGGTTAAGCGTCTGACTTCGGCTCAGGTCACGATCTCAGGCGTCATGGGTTCGAGCCCCGCGTCCGGCTCTGTGCTGACAGCTCGGAGCCTGGAGCTGCTGCGGATTCTGTGTCTCCCCGTCTCTCTGCCCCTCCCCCGCTCACGCTGTCTCTCTCTTTCTCAAAAATAAAACATTAAAAAACATTTTTTTTTTAAAAGAACGGGTCAGTCAGCGCCTTCTGTATTTGGTGGAGAAAGACGCAGAGCCTAACTAAATTATGTGAAGTCACAGGAATTACATACGCCCGACGTGGTTGGAGAATGAGGGGATGGGGAGGTAAGTCTCATCTATTCTCGTAGAAGGTCAATTGATGATGCATAAAACTGAGAAGAGAAGTTATAAATAGTGGAGGAAGAACGTTATTTGAAATATAAATGCAATTACTGGGAGATCCAGCCGAGAGGTTTACAGGAGGTTGGCGGAGGTGGGCAAGGACAGGAGAGATGGGCGGAGGGCGGCTGTTTTTATTAGATGCTCTTGTTGTCTCTTGTTGCTGTTTCACAAGTGGATGTGCTGTTTGCACTCAGTTCTAGCCCCTTAATGGATGAAGGGCAGCTGCTCGGGCTTGCAGGGGGGCTGGGGGAGGTTCAAAGACGATCTGTGCTGTGCACCTGCTGTTTCCTCTCTCTTAGGTCTCTCGGACCCATTGTGTGAACCGTGTAAAATGCTCCACCCATTTGTTTCACGACGGAAGTTTCTGGGCCTCCTGTGTGTGGTCACAGTACTGGGATCCTGGCCCACACGGAGGGCGAAATTCCCTGACCAGTCAGAGAGGTCTCACCATGGCAGGCGGCTGCCCAGGGGCTGAGCATCGGCGAGGGCGTGAGGCTCGCTCAGACCAGCCACCGTGGGACCGCGAGGCGCCGCTGGACTTCTCAGTCGCGGGGTTGGAATGCCTTCCTCTCAGGGAGTTAGAAGTCATTAAATCAACTACTGTGTGCGCGGGCTCTGCGGACCTGAACTCAGGTCCCAGGACCTGAATACACGACGCTGCTGCTGTTCTATCCGCAGACGCCGTGTGGACGTGAGCCAGGAGGGGCCCCGGGGAGGTGAGAGCGGGAGGTGAGCGGCGAGCTGCACCCCCAGGCCTGGGGCAGCTCTGGCTCATTCGCTCGTGCAAGTGGCAAACGCTTATCAAGCACCTGTTATGGGACCAAGACCTGTGCTCCCTGATGGAGGAAAGGACCCGGCCCCGCTGTCAGCAAAGACAAGGGTGCAGGCAGTCACCACACCCGAGTCCAGGGCTGCCTTTCGGGGGCGGATGTGTGTGCGAGGCAGCCCGAGGTGGTGGCCACGGCGTCTACAAACGAGGAGCAAACGGTGGGAGACAAAGGAAAAGGCTGAAGACAGCAGGTCGCCAAGGACACATGCGTCTGGCAACCGCCCGGGGTGGCCGAGCTGGGATAGTTGCTCCTCACCGGCGCCTGACAGACAGAGAAGGACACGGCCTGGGACAGCAGCAGACTGTACCCGGTGCCCGGGGGTCTCGGGATCTGTGGCTGCCACGTGCAGAGCTGCCTGGGGAGAATGGGTCCGTGCGGCCGGTCGGACAGCAGGAACCTCAGGCGGCGGCTGACTTTATGTCGAGCACATCCAAGGCGGGGTGGCCGGGTATGCTGGTGATGGACGCACGCGGGGCTGGAGAGTGAGGGAGCGCCGGGGGTTCCTGGCATGCCCTGCCCGGGGACAGAGGGCCAGCTGCTGAGAAGGGGACGTGATTGGAGGGCGTGCGGGCACTCGCTATTAGGCTCCATCTGCAGCAGGTGACACTCCGGGAGTCCCGGAGATTTGGTGGCACGTGAGTCATACAAGACAGAGGTCCCATGGGGACGCGGCCCAGAGGTGGCTGGCGGGACCCGGGGGAATGGCAGCTCTGAAGAGCCAGCAGGGGAGGGGCCCACAGGGAGGCCTATCTGAGGAAGAGTCTGAGGGGGAGCCACTGAGGGAGAAAGCCCTGGCAGGGGGAGAGAGAGAGAGAGAGAGAGAGAGAGAGAGAGGAGCACTCAAAGGAGCCAGTGGACACTGAAAAGAATCTTCCTGGATTCAGCACGAAGTCTCCTGGGTTCTGGCCGAGAGCTCACGGAGTTCTGCAGGGAGAAGCAAGGTCACGGTGAATTCAGGGGAGAAGGGTCAATGAAGACACAACGCAGAACAGGTGGTGCTCCCAGGAAGCCTGGCCGTGCAGGTGAGGGAGGTGGGGGGAAGCCTGGCCGTGCGGGTGGGGGGGGTGGGGGGAAGCCTGGCCGTGCAGGTGAGCAGGGGGACTAGCCCTCGGTCATGGAGGTGGAGAGCAACCTTGCCTTGTTTTGTAAGAGGGAGCAGTTTCGCTTGTTAGATGCAGACATCAAGGAAAACGAGAGATTTTAGTTACAGCAGAAAAGAAGTGGGCTCTTCTGGTTGGAGGCTGAGTCAAGAAGACAAAGTGACCATGTGGAAAATGCTCACAGAAAAGAAATTTAGTCACTTTGACTAAATTTGGTAAAATTTAGTAAAATGGCAAACTTGGTAACTATTTTAAATATTTAAAAATACATACCAAAAAAAAAAAAAAAGAAAGAAAGAAAGGACTTCTTGCGAACATCTGTGATTAGGTGGGCACGTAGGAGGCGTCAGCGCAGACACCAGGCCATGTGGATGGGGATCTGGAGAGCTGAGCAGAGGTCACAAGCCCTTGTCTCTCAGCATTTACCAACCTGTGTGACCCTGGGCGTCAAACCTCAAGGTCTCTGGGAACAGGGAGCAAGGCGCAGGTCTGTCCCCACATATAGAGTCTGGCAGGGACTGCCCCACCCATACACTGAGTGTCCAAGGGACCACACACGGACCCATGCCCTCTCCCTGGCATATTTCAAAGTCATCTGCCTCAGACTTTGGCATAAAAAGGAAATCGTCTGAACCATAATCAGCCCTGAAGTGTGTTCACAGCCTGAACTCATGCTCAGTGGTTTCAAACACTTCAAGGCAATAATTTAAGGACTGATAGGGCCCCCAGATCCCGACATTAGCAAATTCAAAGTCTTCTGGAATGCATTTTCACCATGAAACAATATAGGTATAGAGCATCTGTAATTGGAAGGTAGGGAGCTGGGAACTAGCAAAGCTGGGAACCTAACGTAGAACAATAGAACAATGAAATCAATAATAAAGACAAGAAGATTAATTAATGAGATGGGAAAGAAACAGATAAAAAGGGTCAACAATGTAAAACTTTTCTTTTGGAAAATACCAATAAAAATAACAAATCTTCGGTGAGACTCTGAGGAGAAAGGACACAAATAAGCAATAATAGGAATGAAGAGGGGGTAGGGCTGCAGGTGCGGAATAGGGTAACGTGAATGGCCTCATTTGAAAAATAACTTAAAAAGTGGACAACATATATGGCATATGGTTTCTAAGAGACTGGACATCAGATAGGAGCAGGAACCTCTGAGAGATGGGGAGACACAAAGCGAGCCCTCTGATTTCTCCAGCTTACTTCCTGGGGTCGGTTCTCAGGCCATAGCACAGGGAAGGGATGCAGGAGGACTCTCTGAGTTGAGGAGCCAAGAGGAAGACTCAAGTTGCTGGTGTTCACAGCGCAGAGTGCCAGAAAGGAAAGAGCCATACGCAAGGCAAACCCCGGTGAGGTAGGGGGTCCCCTTCGCATACACAGTGGTCAGTGTGTGCACGAGAGGAAACTGCCAGGTTTGGGAATGAAGCACCAGAAAGGATCAGGGGTAGCAGCACCATGTACACACCAGGACTGGGAATAGCTGTTGCCACCAGCCAGCCGGGAAACCTCATGTTTTCTACCAGTTGCGCAGGGCACTCAGGACCGGTTTGTCTCAGCAGCAGAACGATTAGCACTGGATTCAATGCTGCTCTGCTGATTCCTTAATCATCTTAGTAGAAAGACCTGAAACTGTTTCCTTAAAAACTGAGTCCCAGAACAAACCTAAGAATATCCACAGAAATAGAAACGTATCTAGCACCCAACAAGGTAGAACACACGGTATTAAATCTGACCAAAAATTATGAAGCAGACAAGGATGGCCAGTGAGGAGGAGAAAATCAATCGGTTGGCTGACCCAGAACTTACAAAAATGTTAGAAAGAGTTGCTACAGATGTTAAAACAATTATTATAAATGTATCCAGTATATTCCAAAAGCCAGAGAAAGTACCAGCATGCCAGTAAAGGTATGAAAGAAACAAAGAAGATCCAAGGCACACTTCTAGAGGTAAAAACTGACATGAAAGGTACACTGTATGGGGTGAGCAGGAGGAGCTAAGACACTGCAGAAGCAAAGATTAGTGAACTGGAAGACAAAGCAAAAGAAATGATGCAAAATGAAGCACAGAAATTTTTTTAAGACTGAAAAATTTCAGAGCACCTGGGTGGCTTAGTTGGTTAGTGTCCAACTCTTGATTTCAGCTTGGTTCATGATCTCACGGTTGTGAGATTGATCCCAGCATCGGGCTCTGTGCTGAGCACGGAGCCTCCTTGGGATTCTCTCTCTCTCTCTCTCTCTCTCTCTCTCTCTCTCTCTCTCTCCCCCTCTCTGCCCCTCCACCCCCCACCTCTCTCAAAAGAAATAAACATTTTTTTAATGCAAAAACAAGACTGAAAAATTTCACAAAGCCTCAGTGAGCTGTGGGACAACATTGGGCAGCCTGATTTAGGAATAACTGGAATCCCTGAAGGAGAAGAGGGACCAGTGAGCATTTGTAAAACTAGTGCCTGGAGGTTTTACATGTTCGATGAAAACTGTAAAACCCACGGATTCTGGAGACTCACTGAATTTCAACAAGATGCATGAAGAAAATAACCCCAAGACACCTTCTAATCAAATTGCTCAAAACCAGCCACAAAGAGAAAAATCTTAAAAGTAGTCAGAGAAGGACACATCTCGTGCAGAAGAGCCAAGCATAACAGCAGACTTCTTAGAAATAACACGAACAATGGAAGAGGAATGCAATGTGTTCGAACTGCTGACAAGAAAGATCAACATTTTATACCCAGTGAAAGTATCTTTCAGAAATGAAGGCAAGACTCTAGTTCCTGCTCTGAGATGGAAGAGCTTAGAAGTGGTTGCTCCTGTTTGCACGACAAGAAGAAAACTGAACAAACTGAAAATCAATGACTTTTCTTGGATTCATCAGAAAACTGATGTCACAGGACGAACTGCCACCCCCCAAACTGAGGCACTGAGGCAGGTGAATGAAGAGCCTGGAAGCACAGGTCACTGGAGCCAGCAACCGGTAGGGAAAAGTAAAGGGACCTTCAGGCAATTCAACATTCATTCATCATTAAAATTCATAGCAAACTGCAGAAATGAATTAGATGGTTGAGTGGAGAGAGTATTCGTCTTGAGGCCAAGAGAAAGAAACTAACATGTGGTATCACTGTTCTGCCCAAGATTACACTGAAGGTCAAGACTAGTGCAGTAGCCAAGAAAGGGAAATAAGAGGTGGGGAAGTGAGGAAAGAAGGGGAGAGTGTGCACGGGGTCCAAAAGACTCTGTAGAGACATTATCAGAATGAGTACGATTCCTTAACAGGATTGCTAGACACAAGTCAAATATCAACATTGATGGTGTTTCTCCATTAGCAGCAATACAACAAAAAGAGATGCAAGAAATTTTTTGAATAAAGTCTGGAGAAATGTGTATACTTTGGAGGAAATTGAATCAGTTCATCGGGAGTCTTTAAAGAAAATCTAAGCAAATAATATTACATCTTCATGGAGTGGAAGTTTGAGTACGGAAAATACCAAGCACCCAAAACTGATTTGTTGATTCAAGGTGGTAATACAAATCCTAATTATTTTTTGGTGTGAAGCATGATAAATGAATTCTAAACTACATGTGAAGATGTGAGGAGCCAGGAACCACTCACAGGTCTGAACGCTGATAACATAGATGGACTTGTCCTTTTGGTCAACTGGTCCTTTTGTAGGCTGGGCTAGGACACGTGGTTACAGCGCAGGGCTGGACACATCTGCGGAGGACAGAATGAGGCCAGAAACGGACCCACAAATTCATAGACATCTCTGCTTATCAAAGTTTTTTTATTGAAGCTCAGAGGACAAGCATTCAGCTTTCCAAGAAATCCTGCTGGGAAATTGGGTGTCCAGGCAGAAAACAGATGGAATTGAATCCCTGTCTTATACTGTGTGCAAGAAAATAATTCCACATGGGTTTAATACTCAGGAAATCTACAATGCCGTTGGAAAATCCTAAGAGAAATAATTTTAAAACCAGCACAAAATGTGCAAACCCAAAGGAAAAGATTTATTCATCTGCTTGTACAAAATTAAAGAATTCTTATTTATTGAATCAAATCATCAAAAATATAATAAGTCGCAAACAGGAGGAGATTCACATTGTAGTTAATCCAACAAAGTTGTGATTCTAAACATCTAAGGAACTTTCAGAAGAATCGGGCAAAAGATTCTAAGAGACATCGCGTGCACACCCACAAATCCCAGATATCTCATAAATATGAAAATATGCCCTGTAATCAGGAGAAAAGCAAATTTACATCACAAGATACCACTATGCATCTACTAGACTGGCAAAAATCAAAAGGCAGACATCAAATGGTGGCAAGGATGAGAAGCCACGAAAATTTCCCATTTTGAAAGGCAACCCTTTTGACAAACAACCCGGCCTTCCTGAAGAATCTGAACATGCCCACACTGTACGGCTTGGCAATTCACTGCCGGGTCTCTAAACTCAGAGCATGGGACACAGGCACCAGAGTGCCCACTGCACATTGTTTAGAACAGCCCCAAACCGGAAAACCCCAAATGTCCATTAAAATAAGTGAATAAAAATAGTGTGGTATATTCGTATGAGGATCGCTCTAAGTGCATGGGCCGCGGTGATATACAGGCCGAAGTTAATTCCACAAATATAATGTGCACTGAAAAAGCACATCCCCAAAGAATGCATGTTGTGCCCTTCCATTTACATAAACTCCAAAGCAGGCGAGATTAAGCAACATATTTTTCAGGATCCACACGGAGATGCTAAAACTACAGAAGGCGCAAAGGAAAATGATCACAGAAACTGGGGTAGTGGCTCCCTGGGGGGCGAGGGAGGATCGGGTGAAGGACGGAGCCCCGGCAGCACCGAGGTGCTGGCGAGGTTCTTGTTTCCATGCTCCGTGGTCATCCTAGGGACGCTTGCTTAGTCGTGACCACGTGCACACCTGTGTTTCATACACTCTCTGTGCATATATTCTCTGATTGTTATTTTAATTAATACAGAACATCCTATTTAAGACTCCAGAATTTTGGAAAAGAATTGCCACTCAAACCAGAACATACTAGAAAACTGGCATCCTTGGTTGGATGCAAAATGCCATGTCATTCTCAAAATCAGGGCACGGAAACCCAGGAGCAGACAGTGAGCTGACAGGAACACCAGACACGCAGTCAGCTCCACGGAGACCGGGAGGGACAGGTACGCTGTGGCACAAGATCGCGTCAATGACGCCCGTGAGAGGCTTCCCCCAAATTTAAAGAGAAATCCTAACGATCTGAGTCTTCCGTGAGCAGAGCTTTTGCTGGGGAAGATGGAGAATAGAAATCCAAACTTTTAAAGTATAGAAATGTTTCTGAGGAAAAACACTGCCTAACTCGGGACACGAGCGACTACCAAGCACATCGAGGAAGAAAGCTTTCCTGGATGGGAGAAGAGCGGAGTCGAAGGATCAAAGGGTCGCCCGTTCCCCAACGAGATCAGAGGAACGGCCACGGGCTTGGCAGTCACGTTTCTGTTTATTTTATTTCGAGACTGTAAATGTCATCTCTCAGCATTTTGTCGGAAAAAAAAAATTGCGCTACAAAGGAAAAAAAATAAGGCTGTCCTCCAATTTCTCATCTGCAGTAATGCGTGCAGAAGACACGGGGGCAGGTGTGCAGGTAGTTGAAGGAAGTCCAGGTTCGGGTTGGGGAAAGGTTTCCGGGGCAAAGGCTGATAACGCACGGACAAGTTGGAGTCGACGCCCTGTGCAGCAAGAACACGCTGGGAACCTCCAAGGCGCACAGCAGCCTAGAGATTGTACGTGTGGGGTGGGCCCGAGGGCCGGGAGTGTGTCCCTGGGCTCCAGGAACCCCCGGGCAGGAGGGACGGAAGCTGAGGTCAGCACTCAGGAGTCCTTGTGACCCCACAGCCACCTCCGTCCTTTCAAGCCACACGAGTGGTGTGCACAGGGGTCCCCGCAGGGAAAGGTGGCTCTTGTCAACATAACTCGTTGGACTTGAGAGCTCTAGCCCCCGAGGGCGGGGCTGGAGTGAAAGGATTGGAGACGCGTGGCCGCACCCTGCTTTGCTGGCGGACAGACAGGCATTTCTCACCGAGTCCCCCTGTGCGCCCTTCCCCTGTGCGCAGACAGCCATGCCCAAGTCAACAGGGGGACACTGTCTTTCCTAGTCCTTGGCCACGTCCTGCCTTGGACCCAGACCCTCTGCAGTGACTCAGGCTGACTTGATCCAGAATCAGGTCTGGCCCTCCGTCCGAATCAGTGGACGAGGAGGGGAGGGAGGAGACCCTCCCCCAAGGGCTCGTCCATCCCTGGCTGTAAATGCCAGGGGACAGACAGCAAGGTGGCTGTGTGAACTTCAGAGGACAAGAGCCCAAGACGTCAGCCAGTGGTCGGCGTGAACCTGCACCGGAGGGAGGGCGTGAGCTGAGCGGGTGCAGGCGTGTGCAGGGCCACCAGGGCGGATGGGCAGGTGGGGGGCTCCGGGGGAGGGGCCCCGGGGGGGGAGAGAATGGTGTGGGGCCGACAAGGTGAGGTCAGGGGAAGCCAGAGACAGACCATGCAGGGCCTGGGGGACAGAGCAAGGACGGGGTCCCATGTGCCAGGAGGGAGGAGTAGAAACCCCCAGGAAATGGGGAGGGGGCAGGGTGGGAAGGGCCATGTTCCCACGTGCTTTGCAGATGGGTCCACAGAATCCACTGACTCCCTTGCTGAGCAAGGGAGGAGAGTGTGCAGGGCCCCGGCAGAGCGCCGGGTGGGGTGCGGTGCCCTTGACAGAGGCGGACTCGGGGCCCAGCCGGCGTGGGGGTGGGAATCTGGAGGTGGAGGTGCTGAGGAGACAGTGTGTATGGAGGGCAGAGGCCTGTGCCAACCCAGTGCCACCCCGCTGTCACCCCACAGCCAGGACTGGGGGTCAGCTGCGGGGCAGGAAGACTTCTCTCTGCCCTAAAGTCAGAGGAGCCACGTCACAGCAGAAGGTGACACTTGTCCTCAAGCCAAGCGCCACCTGAGAGCTGTTCACATGACCAGACCGGCACGGGTGCATGCCCCATCCCAGCTACGCAGACCCTGGGCTCCTCTGGGAGACAGCCTGGGTGTCTGGGTGCCGTCGTCCTGTGCACACGGCCAAGGTGCAAAGCCCAGGTGCTTCCTGCAGCTGTCTCTCCAGCTCTCGGTTTCCACTGCCCCCTCTTGGTCCCCACAGACCCCCGTGGTCCCCACAGCCCCCCATGGGTCTCACAACCATCCATAGTCCCCACAGCCCTCCCATGGCTTCCACAGCTTCCCATAGTCCCCACAGCCCCCATATGGTCCCCACAGCACCCTCCATAGTCCCCCACGGTCCCCACAGCTCCCCACATGGCTCCCATAGCCACCCATGGTCCCCACAGCCCCCCATGGTTCCCACAGGTCCCCATGGTCCCCACAGCCCCTCCCCATGGTTCCCACAGGTCCCCATGGTCCCTACAGCCTCTCCCATGACTCCCACAGCCACCACGGGTCCCACAGCCCCCCACAGTTCCCACTCTGTTTCCCAGCAGCCCCTCTTGGCTGAAGCCCCTGGGGCTGATTTCCCAGGTTCCCTCTTCAGGTTGGCGGCAGCAGACAGACATCACGGGAGGGCTCTGGGGCAGGCAGGAAAGGACGCGGCTCCCGGACCACCCATCTGGCACCGTGCTCACCACCAATTACTGTGTCCGCTTGGCTGGGCTTCCTGTCCTGTAGTCAACACTCCCAACCTTTCCCAGGGACCAGAGGTCACAGCTGAACCAATTAATTTGGAGCAGCCTCTTCCACGCTTAATAACTCCCGCCACCAAGCGCCTCTCGGTGTCAGCTGTCTGTCTTCATTGGGAGACTGATGGATTGGTGATGTTTTATTTTATTTTATCTTATTTTTTCCTGCCCTCTGCAGGGGCTGAGGTGGGGAGGAGAGCGCCAACCTCCCTGGGGGAATAATTAAAGCTCTTTGCTTCTGAGCCAGATCTAACGAGGCTAATGGCCCAAGCGAGCCAAGTCCCTGGGAGCAGGATTAGCAGAGTGGCAGAAGCCCGGCCGTGCCCACCATCCTGGCTCAGCCCTGGTCGCGCCGTCCCGGTCACCGACAAAGCAGGGGACGCAGGTCCCTTCCCCTGGGGAGTCGTCATCTGTGTCTGCAGATGGGGACGATCGTGGACGTTTACCTGCATTCAAGGTTAGGTGGAGGGTGAGCATTGGACACCAGCCTCTGCTGACTCACAGCAGCCCGGTGGACAGGCGGACTCGGAGAGTTCGTCCCAAGATTATTTGTTAATATTATTAAATAATTATTATTTAAGGTTTTAATACCAAGTAACATTAAGTAAAATATTTTACTATTTTTAAGAATTATTATTTCTGTAATTATTAACTGAGGTCCAGGTCCACGGAAAGGAGCCAGGACTCACCCAGGGACATGTCCTGTCCCGCCCCTTGGCCAGTGTTCCCTGAAACACCAGACTCTGTGATAAGGTGACTGCGTCCAGATGCCCCCAGAGACAGCGCGGGCCGCAAGGTGGTTCAGAGAGCTGGACACCCAGAGACGTCAAGTTTGACGCTTATGTAATGGGCGCAATAAAATAACTAACGCCCAGCCCTGGGATGTCTTCGTACATAACAACTGCTCGCGGGTCTCATTTATACGGGGACCTACTGCCATTTGGTGCCGAATGAAATAAGTTAGAATACTGTTAGAAATAAAACTTTCTTCCCCTTTTTTTTGCTTATTTCAGCAAACAGAGCTTAGGCTCAGGATTTGCCCTAATTTCTTCCTTCTATCAAACCTTTAAGATGATTAACTTACTTATTTAAGAACTATTTCATTTCCTTCCACCGGTCCACGGCTCCACACATTTGTATGCTTGTGCTGTGTCTCTTTTCTTTCCCTTTCGTTCCTCGGGTGGCGTTCCCGGCTGCTCCTTCCTCCCTCAACCCACGAGGCGATGCATTTTGCTGTTGCAAACCGTGATTTATGCGGTGCCCGTGTGCAAAGTGCTCTCTTGCTCGCCTAACCTTATTCGGTGCTTCTCAGGAAGTGCTTGTCAGGCAGGACCTGAAGCATGCTCCCCGGAAGAGGAGGGGACCCCGAGTCCCCCCACCCCAGCAGGTCCTGGGAACCCTGAGCAGAGGGATCCGGAGCTTGAAACTCCTTCCAGCCAGCGTTTGAAATAGTGACCCATGAGAAGGGGTCCTTTGACCAGCCTCCGGGTGCCCAGAACCCCACTCCTAGTGTGGTTGTGAAGAGAGGGAGAGACGGGGCGGGGACAGCCCCACACCCAACACAGGACCCCATAGATCTCACTCCCTTGCTTCCAGAGTCCGGGCCCATGCATCCTGCTGGGCCCCAGGCCACGGTGGCCTGCACTTTCAAGGCACTGATGTAGTGTGTAATTAAAAGCTTAGGGTGAGAATGAGCTAACTGGTTAGCTAACTAGTTAAGGTTCTGCCTCTGCTGCAGTCTTTCCTTCCTTCTCTTTTCTACTCGGCTCTCCGCACATGAATCCATTGACAGGTTGCTCCTTTATCATCTCCCTCTGTCTCCCAGCAGAAGGAGATGGAGACATGGCTGGGGCTCTGGGTCTGCCTCGCCCATGTCCTGCCCCGCCACCCACCACAGCCGCCAGCTGGCATGCACGGCAGAGGGTCCCTCACGGCAGGTGCCCAAAGCATGTGTGACTCATGGCGATAAGTGGAGTCTCTTCCCCCCGGGTGCTGGGAGGGCCACCCTCAAGGACCCTGTGTGACCCCGAGTCCGTCTGTGCCTGAAGGGCGTACGTGAAGTCAGCTGGGGGGCTTCCCAGCACCTCCCCCAGGCTTGGTCCCGGCCCTCGGCCTCGAGGCTGTTCCCCTCACATGGTGAGCAGGAACCAAAGGAGACTGTCTCCGGGAAGTGGCGAATCTCCCTAAGGCCAGGATGGCCTCCCCGGGCCTTCCCAGCTGGCCGGGGGCACCTCCCACGCAGAGGCAGGGTCATCTAACCACACGGCTCACGAGAACAGGTTACTTAGAAGAGATCCAACTCAGGGGGCGCCTGGGTGGCTCAGCCAGTTAAGCATCCAACTCTTTTTAAAAAAAAAAATTTAATGTTTATTTACTTTTGAGAGACAGAGAGAGACAGAGCACAAGTAGGGGAGGGGCAGGGAGAGAGGGAGACACAGAATCGGAAGCAGGCTCCAGGCTCCGAGCTGTCAGCACAGAGCCCGACATGGGGCTTGAACTCATGAGCTGTGAGATCATGACCTGAGCTGAAGTCGGACGCTTAAGTGACTGAGCCTCCCAGGTGACCCTTAAGCATCCAACTCTGAATTTCGGCTCAGGTCACAATCCCAGGGTCTCGGGATTGAGCCCCGCATGGGGCCCTATGCTGAGCATGGAGCCTGCTTGGGATTCTCTCTCTCCCCCTCTGCCCGTCCCCCAGCTCGTGCTCTCTCTCTCTCTCTCTCTAAAATAAGAGGAAAAATAAAAGACTAGAACCTCTCTGAAATAGGCAACCAGGTGCTGTGCAGGCCTCTGCAGATTCGATGGCTGTCCTGTCCCGTCTGTTGGGTCCACCTGGGAGGTCCCCGGCTGCACTGCGGAGACGGACGGGTGGAGAATGCACGGCAGTTCTCTATGTCCCGTTCGCCCTTTCCAGCCTGGGCCCCTTCACGGTGCGGGCTGTTCCGAATTTGCCTTCCAGCCCCCAGAGCCCACCCCAGGGGCTGCCGTGGCCCCGACACTGTGGACTCACTGCTGTCCCAGCTGCCCCCGGACCCCGAATCGCAGGGCTCCGAGCACACGGTGTTTACTGTGTCGCTCCAGTTTCTAGATGCCCTCCCATCGGCTCTAGAACAATCCGCCACAGCACAGGCTACCGGAGGCAGATGTGTCTGCAACATTTATAGTCCTCCTTCAGAATCCCGTGGCTTCCACAATTCAACACACATCAGAGCCAAGGTTGTTTAAACCCCGCAGTCAAGTCGACGCGCTGACACACAGGGCTGGTCACTCTTTTATGCGATTACCTCTGAAACGTTGTTTTCATTCTGGGAGACTCGTTTCGGCTCTGTTCTTCCTTGAACGTTAGAACCTACCCAGCAGACGGCATACACTTGTCCATGGTTCTGGAAGTTTCTCCAGGGTCTTGACCTGCAGCGCCCCTTTGTGACCTGAGCTGACAGGGTGGGCGTCGGTGGTGGGGACAGCGTGGGCTCTGCTGGGAGCTCGCCGTGGATGACACATGCCTCGCTCCCCCCCTCCAGCCTCTGAGCCCTCTCCGCCCCCGCCTGCTCTTCCAGGGGTTCGCAGAACGTCCAGGCCCCAAACCTGCCGCTCGTCAGCGCATCCCACATGTCAGATTTTCTCCCCAGAGGCAGCTTGGCAGCGGGTCGGTGCCTCAGGATCATGATGAAAACCACCCCAGGGCTTTCTACGGCTCCCGAAGGCGTTGGTGGCGGAGAAGTTAGAGCTGCTGTGTGCGCGTGTCACCTGCAGAGGCCTCTAATTAGAGCTCCGCTGACAGCCGCCAGGGTGTGGGAGCCGCGGAGGCCGGGACGAGGGAAGAGAAGAGTCCGGCGAGGCTCCTCCGCGTTCAGGCCTGAGCAGCGGCCAGGAAGAGCTCAAATGGCCCCTAGATTTGTCCCCAGGAGTGTCTCCAACCCCTCGGCCCAGCGCAGTCCTCTGCTCCGGGAGGGACTTGCCCCAGCTCCCCCCACAGCCCTGACAGCTGCACTGCCCAGGAGGCCTGGAGCACTGGCTCCGTGCGTCCCGCCGCAGCTCTGCGCCCTGGTCCCATGACCGGACCCCCCGGCAGAGACAGAGGGTAGAAGCTGGCCCACCTGCCGCCTCAGCCCTTGCTCCCAGGGCGGGATGCACCGGCTTGCAGGCTTTCTGCGCGGCTGGGCCTCCAGGGGAAGAAGAGCTAACAACGTGCAAAGATGTCAACTGCACCACACCTTCCAGCAGCCGGGACGGTGGGTGTCTGCAGAGGGTGCTGGGGTGCGTGTCTTTATAGAGCACCGCTAGCCGCACCCAGTTTTGAAAGGTTCAGTGTGTTCCCCGGGGCCGCGTTCCTCCTCTGGAGGCACCTGTCACCGATGACCTCCCAAACCGTCTCCGTGCAGAATCCCCGTCCAGCTTCCCAACCTGGTGCCGGCTCCAAGGCGCATGCCCTGGCGGGGGCCAAGCAGGTGCCCGAGAGGATGGCTGGTGGCAGGAAGGCATCGGACAAAGGCTGGACCTGGGGGTGATGCGGCAGAGCCTTCTGATTCTCAGGGGCCCTGTGCCCGGCTGTCCTGTGAAGTTCAGACGTCAGCCTCACACGGTCCCCATAGGAGCCATGAGCCATGGGGGCCAAACACCAGGCACACGGCGGTGGGGGGCCTCGGCTTGAAGGTGGGCAGTGACTGCCGGGAGGGGACAGGAAAGGCTTTGGCTGCCCAAGGTCCTTGTGTCTCTCTGGCTCTCTGACTCAAAACGGCCCCCTTTCCTTCCTGTCCCTCCTGCTGTCTCCCCGCTCCGAGGGTCTTGCCCCCCCCCACTACTGTCTTTTGGGGTCATCCTGTGCACTGCAGATGCTGCATTGCCTGGGGGCCCACTGGGACCACGGGGACCCCCTGCAGTTTGGGCATGGGCAGGCACTCCCCAGGCCCCCACGGGTGCCCTGGGCACGCACGGAGTCAGGTGCGGTGTGCCCACCCACTGAGGCAAACACACGGCCCCTCACACGAACCAGAGCCCCTCCTGCACACTTCTCGACTGTTAGCAGGCGCAGCCCTCCCGGCGGCCCCGGGCGTTGCCGGCACCCTGCTCTGCAGAACGTGGAGTCCAAGAGCAATTCTGTGCGCATCCTAATTTTCGCTGTTGAACTCTGCCAGCCTCACCCTAGGCCATTCCACCTCATCGGGTCCGGGAGGGTCCAGGGGACCCCGCCGCGGGGATCGGAAACGGCATTCTGACAGCCACCATCGGGAGAAGGCGCAGAGCTCACGATAATGTCTCGGATGAGATGCCCCACCCCGTGCGCCCCCGCTCCGGCCTGTTCCTTTCCCTCTAGAGATGCTCAAAATCTGACGTGCTTTAAATAAACGTTCCTCACAGCTCCGTGTCTCCGCGTAGTCCCACTGCTCCTCGTGGTAGTCGTAAAGGGGAGGGGAAATCTCTTTCCGCTAATTGTAGGTTCGGCAAAAGCGGTGGTAGTGAACCACCACTGACACCAGCTTATTATCCGTCAGAAACTCGACAGACCCCGGCCGCAGCCAGACGGCGCCAGCGCCATTGTCACAGGGCACTGACGTCCCCGTGCTGGTTTTCAGCTGTGGTTCCTTAAAGGCTGAGACAATAGGCATTTAATATCGTTTGCTCAAATGAACAGTTCCCAGAGCAAATAATAATAATAAAAAAAAGTCCCCGAGAAGCCAATTAGATGCTGCAGTTCATACCAAATGACGGCCTTTTTAATAGACGCCCTTTTTACAAGTGCAGCTGTGTCACCCAGATGAGAAATCAGACCCCCCTTTGGCGCTGATATGTAAATAAATGCAGGCGATTGCATATGTATCAGTCCTCTTCCATCAACAGGGCCTAGAGCCCCGATAGGAACACTTCAGATGAAGTGGCAATTTGTGGAAGAGACTTCTCTACAGAGAAGGAGAAACGTTGGAGCGGGGGAGGTGGGGGGGGACCCGAGAGACCTGCTGGGGTCGAGGAACGTGGCCAAGCCCTGAGGGGAAGCTCGGCTTCACATCCGGAAGAAAAGACGCCAACGGACCTTTCCTGGCAAGGATGGGGGAGGGCACGCCGCGGTGCCATCCTCCCGCACGCCGGCCACCGCGCTGTCCGGGGGGCACACACACCCTTTTAGGGTCTCATAACCTCTAGTGACCTCTCCAGAATGGTGCCTGTGCACGCAGAGTTTGCATACAGATCCAGGGTCCTAGAGAGGCAAGGTCCTGGGCATCTGGTGAGGGCACTCTGCCCCCAGCGGACGTGAGGGCTGTTTGGGAGCATCTGCGGCTGCACGGCGGGGGAGGGGCGCTACTGGCATCTCGCGGGTGGAGGCCAGGAACGCTGCTCAGCTCCCGACAGGGAGCGCACAGGTCGGCTCTCGGGAGGTGCGGTCCTGCCCCAGACGGGGAGGCTGAGATCGAGAAAATCCGCTGTGCGCTGATCTGCGAGACTGGGCCCCACAGGTGACCCCCCCGAACCACCCTGCATGTGTAGGTGGAGACACTGCGGTCCACAGTAGGGAAGGAGCTTGCCCAGACCCGGGTCAGAGGCAGTCTGAGCAGTGCACTGGGCCCTGCCCCTGCCCCTGCCCCCGCTGGACCCCAGCCCTAGCTCCTGCCCCAGATGGACCCCAGCTCGAGCCCCACCCAGCTGGACCCCTGCCCCCGCTGGACCCCTGCCCCTGCTCCAGCCCCAGCCCCTGCCCAGCTGGCCCTCAGCCCTAGACCCTGCCCCAGTTAGACCCCAGGCCCTGTCCCCGCTGGACCCCTGCCCCTGACCCTGCTGGACCCCAGCCCTAGCCCCTGCTCCAGCCCCAGCCCCTGCCCAGCTGGACCCCAGCCCCAGGTGACTGATGGAGGAAGCAGCTCGGTGGTGTTGCAATCTCTGCCAAAAGGCCTTGGCTGGGGTTTTGCCAGTGTGTCCTGAAATGAGGTGAGAACAAGTCAATGACCCGCTTCTGCTGTGGTGGCTACAGCGAGCCGAGCCTGTCAGGCAGCCTGGAGCTGGGCTGGATCGTCTTGGGGAAACTAAGGAAGGCTCTATAGGGCTGAAGGGAGGCGGCAGAAGGGGGGCCAGCCGGGGCGTTGCTGGAAGCTGTGGGCAGGGTGGCAGTGGGTGGGGGCGGGCTGTGGCCACAGAGTCTGGCGATGGGGAGACCACTGGAAAGGCCTTGCACTTGGGGTCCCGGCCCCCGGAGGCCCCACCACTGGACCTCCGTGGTCTCTGCCCCGAGAGCCCCCGACGCCTCTCACATTCCTGCTCTGGAGCCGGGACCCCAGTGGCCTCCTTCGCAGCTTCCTCAGAGCCCGCGCTCCAGGAATGAGGAGGGACTCCCGCCCCCCGAGGGCTCTGGCCTCTGACACCCTTTGCCCCTCCCCTCCATCCAGGCCCAGCCCTCCTGTCCCCACACCCGGCCCCCCATCCCCAAGGCCCCCCGCACATGCTTGTCCCATGAGTTCTGGCCATTCTTTCGCCCTTTACTGGCTCTCTAGGACACAAGTCATTTGCACTCTAAAGGATCCGGAGAATACAGGCCTGTGTGCAGAAAACCCCAAACCTCCCCCCTCCCCTGGCCCCGTCGGGTCACAGTGGCAACAAAATGGCACCTACCTGGCCTGGTTTCTCTTTCATGTACGAACACAGGCAAGCGTATGTATTTATTTTCCATTTTAACTGAAATGGAATCCCATGGCCCCTGTCCCCCTGGACCCTTCCCGGCACAGTGACCTGCCGCGGCTGCGGCTCTGGGTCCAGCCCTGTGGGGCCCCATCCATCCTCTTCACTGTGGGGGGGCTGGGCGCCCGCCCATCAGAACCCGACACCCCTGGGGCCGCGCTCCTTGACCGAAGGGTGGGACCTCCCCCAGCTCTGCGGGGCGTGCACACACCCTCCACAGGACACAGGCTCACGGGTGCTCACGAATGTGCACACACACGTGTGCACACACACATGCTCATTCTGGGCTGGGACGAACAGAGGGCCACTGTAGGGGTCCAGAGTCCCCGTCCCAGCCTTATCTGTCCTCCTGCCACATGGTGAGCAACCCGCCAGCAGGAGCTGTGAGCTGGCAGAGCCGACGCGGTGGGGACAGAACTGAACACCACCCTGGGGTAGCTGGCCGGCTGCTGGCCGGACGCAGAGCCCTGAGCTGGTCGTCGGGCCCCTGTGAACCTCCATCTCTGAGCCAGCCTGCGGGAGGCCCCGTAACAAACCCACAGGGGACAAGACAATAGAAATGGGGCTCCTCCCAGGTGTGGCGGCTGCGGGTCTGAGACCCAGGCCTCCTGAAGCCTCTCCCTGGCGTGTGGATGGCGTCCCCTCCCCGTGTCCTCAAGCAGTCACCCCCCAGTGCGTGTCTGCATCCTGCTCTCCCCTTCCAGCGAGGACACCGGTCAGCCTAGACCAGGGCCCCCAGGGCCCTCCTTGCCCTTAGTCACCTCCACAAAGGCCCACCTCCGAGCATAGTCATCCTGCGGCGGGACTCAGGTGTGGCTCTGGGGACACAGTTCATCCCAGTCTCCGTGCTTGGACAGAAGGGATGGACACCCCGGCATGAAGTGGCCCCGTGAGGCCAGGCAAGCACAGCAGCCCCAGCCCAGGGTGGGGGGAACAGGCACCCCATCCACCTTTCCATGCAAGTGACCTCAAGAACCAGGAAGTCCACCTGAAAACCCTTGACCCGGAGAAAAGACCATGTCGCAGTCCTGGGAGCACGGATTTTTCTCTTGCGTTTTCTCTTCCCAAAACAGCCAGTCAGGCTCTCGTCCTGGTGGAGAAGATTGGTCCCAGCCCTTGGAGGGGAGGGGGCCACAGGGCTCACTGCCTTCTCCGGCCTGCCCGGGAGAGCAGGGCCCCCCTTGGCAGAGGTCAGACTGTCCCCCACAGCTGTCTCCATCCTCCGCTCCCGAAGGCTGACAGCTGGGACCCCTCCAGGCCCTGCCTGTGCCCTGGCTTCACGGCCACTTGCAGCCTGGCCCCACCCCTCCTGCCCACTCTTGTTTTCCTGATGACACCCCACGGGCTTCTGGCCTTTCCAAGCCGCCCGGAGGGCTCGGCCTCTGCCAGGAAGGGTGAGGAGGCAGAGCCTCACATGGGGTGGAGGCTGCTGCACTCTCTCCTCCCACCTGTGCAGCCGGGGAAACCGAGGCACAGGGGTGGGTGGGGCTCACCTTCTCTCCCCTCCCTCGGGAACCTGAAGTTGTGTGTCATCCATCGCAAGCCGTGCGTGTCCTGCCTGGGTCTGAGCCTGCACCCCACCCACAGCCCACCCCCCAGCCTACGGGGTGAGGCCCAGCCGTCTCTGCAGCCTCTGCCCAGAAACTCTCCGTCTGGAAGGAGAGGGCCGGCCCGGCACTGGCTGAGCGCCTGCTGTGGTCCCCTCACTGCCGGGCCTAGCCGGAGGCTGAGGTCACCCAGCTGGGACCACAGGAGGGGCCATGTCTGCGACACCAGGCGGCTGCTCTGGGCCGAGCCCCCTTCCCACTGCAGGGTGATTGGGGCCTGGGGGAAACGCGGAGATGGCAGGAAGGTGGGTGCAAGTCCCAGGCTTAAGGCTGCAGTGGACAGAGCCAGGGCCCCCGACAGGGTCTGGGCCAGTGAAAGGGGAGCCCTGCTGAGCGAACAGGGGCTGGAGGGGTGTCCACAGTCCTGCACCTCTCCCTCCCCTCCTGTGCTCCCCCGGGGTCTCGGCTGCCCTCACTGCCGCCCGACTCCAAGCCACAGAGGCTGCGTTCTTTCCATGGCCAGGGCCAGAGCCCCTCCACCTGGCTTCTGGGGACGCTCCTGAAAGCCAGAGGCTGGACCAGAGCCCCAGTGCGGGACAGGGGCCGGCGGTCACAGGAAGCTCTACGTACCCAAGGGAGGCTGTGCGGAGTCACCTCCCGGTTCCCACACGAGTGGGGGGAGGGGCTGTGCGGGTCCCCATCACCAGGCTCCCTGGGAGAGGGGCAGTCCCAGCCTCCTTGCCTGGCGACTGGCCCCTCCGCACAGCCACTGGTGGGGTGGGGACCGCTAACTGCCCCCCTCCCAGCAGCCGGGCCTGGGTGTGAGCAGCAGGGCCGGAGCCACCAGTGCTGCCCTTCCCGCTCCCCCTCTGCTGCCCACAGGAAGGACTCTGAGGCCCCAGGCCCGGGCTCCGCAGCCCTTACAGCCGCAGGTCAGGGTGTGCGGGGAGCACCATAGGCCCCTCCCCCAGGTCCAGAATCTGTGCCTGCTGCCCGGATGCCCCCTGCACCTGCTCCCCAGGCTCACTGCCCGGCTCTGTCCAGACGTACCCTTTCCCTCCTCCCTCCACCCTGGGCAGGACGGCCTTCCAGCTCTTCCCCACACTCATATCACCTCTGCAGCTGGACGGGCCCCCCGAGCAGGGACCAGCTGGCACCTCCCCGCCCGGGGCCTCTTCCTCCACCACCAAGCTCTCCCACATCAGCAGTCGGGGAACCAAGGTTCTTAGTGTTTGACTGACGGACCCAAGTTCACACGGCTTGAAAACTGTCCAACAAAGCAGCAAAGCCAAGTCAGTCTGAGCCCAAAACTTAAGAAAAATGGCTCTGGGTTAGGGGCAGGGTTCAGAGACCGTCGAGTGCACCGAATGAGGGAATGAAGGGATGGGAATGAATGAGGCTCTGAGAAGCGTGGGTGGAAGGCAGGGTGGGGCCCCAAGCTCTCTCCTGGCCCCACCCACTGCTGCCCACTGGGGCCCCAGCACAGACCGTGGCTTGGGCTCCGAGGCCCATCAACGCTCACCCGGGAAGCTGGATCGCTTCTGCAGCCGTTGGAGGTGGCCTGGAGCAAGGGACTTGGGCCGTGTGTGCTCTGCCACGGGAGGGGCATGGGTCACACCTCATCGACCACCTCCAGCCCTCACGCGCAGCCGGCAGATGAGAGCAGAGAGCATCAGAAGGGGGAGGGGCAGAGAGCTGTGACCCCAGCTCCCCCGCACCCCTCCTGGGGCCCTCAGAGTCCTCACCTGTGGCTGGGCATTCCCACGAGAAACTGCAGGCTTCCGGAAAGCAAGGACCCCTTTCCCTGGAGCCTGGAGCCTGCCCAGAAAGGCACCTGTGCTTCCAATTAGGAAACATTTTCCCCTAGAGACTCAAATAATTAAAATCACTTTAAAGAAAGTGAGGTGTGGGCTGCATACCCAGCATCAGAGATCACAGATGTGGGTGCCGGGCCCAGAGCCCTGGGACTCTGCCCGGACTGGCCCAGCTCCAGACACCACCCCAGGGGAGGCAGGCACTGTCCCAGGCACAGGCCCCCAGTCTGCTGATGGGAAGGACTCAGTGGGGTAACCAGGCCTGGTGGGGAGGCCGGGTAACGGGGGCCCTTTCATCCCCAAACTCCCCACTTTCTAGGTGTTTGCAAATCTACTTCAATAACAAACTCATCCCTGCCCAGAGCAGTAGAGGAAAGATCCGGAAGCTTCTGCGATCTGGCACCTGATGCGGGGAGGGGCTGGTCGGCTCTGAGACACCACGAGAGATGCCAGCACTGGGTTTGCACAGTCTCTGTGCCCAGGCTGCACCACTCACGGGCAGGTAGCGAGGCACCGCCCCCGCCACCCCCCGCCTCCGCCGGCACTGGGGCGCTGCCAGGGTGCAGGCCGGGGTAGGGGGCTACAGCCGTACTTGGCTGGAGACCTGCTCCTCCCAGGGGCTGGGCCCCACAGCAGATTGACCAATCTAGGCCAATCTACACTCCCCTTGTGTAAGGATGGGGAAACTGAGACCAAGGAGCGATGCACAGAGCAAGCCAGGGGCCGTCTCGAAGTCCAGCCCTTCCCACGACCCAGGACCCGGAGACGTGGGTCCAGGCTTGGGTCGGCCTCCTGGAGGCTGCCGCATGAGAGCCCATAAGCCCCTGGGGCATCTGCCTCGTCGGGGAGGTGCTGACCACCACCCCCCCGCAGGGCTCCGCAGCCCCGCCCCAGCCCCATGACCTTGAGCTCTGTCCTGTGCCCACACCAGGTCTGTCAGCGGTGACTCGCTTCACGGCGTCTCCTGCTCGGACGCTGGCCGCTCTGACCCACTGCGAGAGGGACCAGAAGTCAGAGGTCACCTGCTGGCTCCACCACCAGGACACTGAGGGCTCCAGCCTCCCACATACACGCGCACACTCGTGCCCGTAAGCGTGCATACATATGTGCACACAAGCACTCCCACATGCAAATGCATGTGCACACACACGCATGCATGTGCACACGCACACATCTGCCTGTGTGCCTCACACGTGTACATGCCTGCACACGTTCCCTCGGGTGTGCTCAGCTCCCCCCAGGGCCCAGTGTCTTCTGTACCCAGACGCCTCTGACACGAAAGCCCAGGCGCACGCTCAGGGCTCCTCCACGTCCCTCCTCTCACACCCGTTTCCAACCACCAAAACGGGGATCGTCCATGAGCTCCTGCCCCTGAGAACGCTCCCCCCAAGACGGCCCCTCGGCCCCACCCTCTGGAACAGCCGGGAACACCCACAGGTGCGGTGGGCATCCACCCATGGGGAATGGGGGGGGGGTCTTAGAAAGTTCTGGACCAGAGCCCTGGCTTCTCTGCTTCTCCCTGCGGCATTTATCATCCTGGAAACAGGCAACAATATGCTTTCGCCGGAGAAGCAGATGCGCGCTCACCGTGAGGTGCTGTGCGCGGATCAGGGCAGTAATTGCTGCCGCCGTGTCCCACGCACACGTCCCTCCGGGAGCCCCGGACGGTGGCCGCAGCAGACGGCAGGAGACAGCCCGGGCCTGGCCCGCGTCCATCTGTCCTCCTTCAAGCACCCGCCTGCCGGCCACACGGTCAGACGTTCAGCCACATCAGCGTTTTGTAAAATGCCAGCTCGGAGCAGGGGACCCTTGTGGGCTATTGTCGCTGCCAGCCACCGGATTCTGACACGTTCCCGCCAGCGTGAGCACACGGGAGCTTTATTTGCATGTAGAGGAATCCAGAAAACAGGAAGGACGTGCAAAATGCCCCTGAGCCAGGCTGCTTCTTGGAGCGCACGAGTTGGGAGGGGCCCGGGGCCACCTCAGCCCTTTCCCATCCCAGAGCGTGTCAGCTGGGCTCTGCCAGAATCCTCCCCAAGGTAGGAACCCAACCGCCTCAGGGCGGCACCTCCTCTCTTGGATACCTTGGCTTTAAAACGCCCTTCCTCCGCGGAGCCAACGTTCTGCTCTCGGTGTGGTACTTAGCACAGACGTGCCCCTTCGGCCGTGCCCGCCCGGACGAAACAAGGGGTACACAGTGGAGGTAGTTCGAATGGGAGCCCTGCACTCCCAGTCATGGCTGGGAAATGCTTGACCCAAGGAAGGAAGTTCTGACCAGAGCCTCACCCAGGAGCCCGTGTAGGTAATGGAGACAATGGTGCATTTACCAGATAAATAATTAGGACTCCATCTGCTGTAAGTGACAGTAAGCAGAGTAAAACAGGCTTTACACACACACACACACACACACACACACACACACATAAGGTAGGAAGGAAGGAAAGAATGGAAGGAAGAAAGGAGGGAGGGAGGAATGCTTAGGCTCAGACAATGGCTGAAAAGTCAAGGGTGTCAAGCAGGCTTCAGGCATAGCTGGATCCAGGAGCTCAGATGATGTCATTGGAACCCAGTCTCACCCTGTCTCTAGTTTTGTCCTTCATGTTTGCTCCACTTTTAGGCACTACACGGGCAAGGTGGCCCCAGAAGCTCCAAGCTCACACCTCCTCGGGTTCAAGTTCAACAGAAAAATACATGGCGTCCCGGTATTGGCTGCCTGTGAGGCAAAGTGGCAGATTCCAACCCGTGGGGCTCCTGGCACAACCCGTGGGGCTCCTGGCAGAAGGGAGGGGAAGGGGCGAGATGCCGTCCGCCCAGCACACGCCCGAGGCCGACCCTCCGCAGGGAGACAGATGGCAACATCCACGCCCCCGGAGCATCAGCTCTGTGTCAGATGTCACCAGCCCCGCTGCGCGTCCTGCCGAGTCTCCAGCCAGAAATACTGCACGGCGCTTTCCGACCTGCTGGCCGCGCGTGTGGTCCGCTTCCACAGCTCCTGCCCCCAGACCTGGCCTCGGGGTTCGGACCCTGGCGGGGTTCTCTGGGAAACCCACCTGCTTGGCAGCACCAGGCAGGAGGCAAAGCCAGGCATATGGCATGGAGTCCTTGGGACACCCTGGGGCCTGGCTCGGGCAGGCCCCGCCGGGCGAGACCCCGCTGCCAGGCGCTGCGCGGCACGGAAGACCGGCTGGGGACACCCTGCAGGTCAGGGGGCAGGGCGCTGGGTGCTGGGTTGGTGTACAGGCCCCCAGACAGGTCGCTGGGCCCAGAGCTGCCGGGACCCCGACCAGACTCTGTGAGGAAGCTGAGGCAGGGCTCCCTCTATTGGGCCAGTCGGGCTCCGAGACACAGAGGAGGTGGGGGAGACAGATGCCCCGGCCCCTCCTCCCGACCTCCAGGGTGCAGGCTTGTTGGCCCAGGGAGGGCCCCTGAGACCGCGGCCGGTCCCGGCCACGCGACCGCAAGGAGCAGGGAGCGCTGGGCCCAGTAACGCCTGTCTCGAGAGCAGGTGGTTCCCTTCCCGGTACAGCCAGTCCCACCCTCTGACACGTCCCTGCCTCCTGTCCCTGCAGCCACTCCTCGAGAGAAGGGCGCCAGCGTGGCCCCAGTCCCTGGCCGCCCCACCAGCATCCTCACCCTGGTCCTGACACGGACAGACGTGTGACTTCACGAAGAACCTGCACGCCAGTCTTCAGGCTCTGCCTCTGTGCCCCAGCCCTGCAGAGTCTGTTGTCACAAACTCTGACTTTGTCACTCTGGTGGCCACAGCGCGGCACCTTGTCTGAGTTTTCTGATTAGCGGTATTCGCCATCCGCTTGCGTCCGACTGGCCAGCAGAGCCTCGCTTCTGCGAACTCCCTCTTCATGTTTGACGCTCACTTTCTACCGCATTCCTCGACCTTTGCTTCCTGCCGCTCAG
The DNA here is from genome assembly GCA_028646485.1 of Cryptoprocta ferox. Lineage (NCBI taxonomy): Eukaryota > Metazoa > Chordata > Mammalia > Carnivora > Eupleridae > Cryptoprocta > Cryptoprocta ferox. The sequence continues at coordinate 1,868,206 of CM053569.1, read as the reverse complement.
GACGCCGAAAAGGGCCCTTGACGTCTCCCTGCATGAGGCAGGCGCTCCACGGCCGGCCTCGCGGTTCGGCGCCTTCTCAGTCTCTTCCACTCGGGGGAGAAGGTTGGCTCTGACATGACAAAATTCATCGGTCACGTCTCTGGCGGCTGCTGCCAGTGAGGTCTCTGCGAACAGAATGCTCCTCACCCCAAGGCCACAAAGATATGCTCCTGCATTTTTTAAACTAACTTTGCCATGTTACCGGAATTATGTACCGAATTCATCTGGAGATGAACAAGGGAGACCTGGTTTGTGCTTCTCCATAAAGAAATGCCAGATTTCTCATGCTGTTTAATAGCCAACCTACCCTTCCCCAAATCTTCGTTATTGTCCCCCAGCTTCCTGCCCACACGTGGTGTCCTCCTCGCCCCCCACACCTCGCTCCTGCTCCGTATCCCGCACACGAGGAAGTGAGCTTTCCCCCAAGCCCAAACTTGCTCATCTTTTCCAAAATGTGTTAAGCTATTCATAGAGTTTATTTTTCTAAAATGTCATTTAGAATCCATTTTTCAAGTTCCAAAAATTCCTACTGAGAGTTTGACCAGATAATGTACTGAATTCATAAATAAATTAAGGAAGAACCCTCATCTGTACAATGTTTGGTTATTCTGCTCACGAGAACGGGCGTATTGGTCAGTAACTGCTATGACAGTTGTGCCTAACGAGCGACCCCGGAGGCTCACGCTGAGGAGCGTTTCACGTCTGGCTAACGTGCGTGTCCTGTGGCTCCGCGGGGCCAGCCCTGCCTGAGCGGCCTGAGCTTGGCTGCAGGGGGGTCAGAGCTAACCAAGCATCTCTGTGTTCTCTCTGGATCCGCGGACTCTCTGGGGGCTGATGGGAGGATGGAGACGGAACAGGAAGCCTGCCTTGCTTCCGGAGGCCTCCGCTCCGCACGGCAGGTGCCTACTGCTCGGTCCGCATCCTTTACCAGACAGCCAGGCGGTCACAGCCCTGCCAGCCGGAGGTGCGGGGCGGGTAACGGGACTGTCGTGCCCTTGGCCGAGGTCAGTGTCCGGTCCCACCGGAGGGAGTTAAGACTTGAAAACAGTCACTAATCTGCAAAGGCACACACCCTTATTTATCCAGGTCTGTCTGCATGTTAACGCGGGAGCTTCAAGGGACTCCCGCCCCCTGGCCCCGCCCCACTGCTCAACGGCTCACCTGCGGCCGCAGCTGCGCAGGACTCCGCGACTCCCTGCTCCGAACGTCTCCCAGAGGCCGCTTCACCCACACGGGAAAGTGAAACCGGGGTCTCTGCGCCACTCCGTCTGCTCAGCGCCGTGGTTTTAGGACCACGATGTGAACCGATGAGGATGGAGGGTAGACCTGGGGTCAGGCGGTTTTTCTTTCAGGACTGACTCGTTTGTGCTGTGCTGGGCGCCCAGGCCTGTCCCACGTGACCCCTGAGCTCTCCTGCGTGTAGCTGCCGGCCCGGGGCTTGGTGGCTTCCAAAGGCCCTTCCCAAATCTAGGACACGCTATGAGTCTGTAATTTCTGTTCGTCAAAAGGAGAATCCGGCATAGAAAACAGTCAGAAAAATCTGCTGCGGGGGTGGGGCGGGGAGGACAGAGCTGGGGGCCAGCGGTGCCTGCGTGTCCACTCGGGCAGTGGCGCGCGTGAGCCTGTGCGTGCTGGGCTCGGCACTCAGGCAGGAGCGCTCGGTGCTGAAGTCTCTACGGGAAGTAATGGGGCGGAAAGAGGAGAGCTGTCCTGCGGGGCCGGAGGTGTAGACACGGAACCGGAGGTGTAGACACGGAACCGGAGGTGTAGACACAGAACCGGCGTCTGGAAGACACGGGGTGGACCTCACCCCAGCCGAAGAGGCGACTTTCTCCCAGCCAGAGCTTCCCAGTAATGAACCGGGCTCCCCGAGCATGGCGCCGAGGGGCTCCGGGCCCTGCAGGGATGAGGGCACCCCCGCTCTGGCCATAGGACCGCTCCTGTGACAGTCCAGGGCCTTATCAGCTTCCTCTCCCGGCCTCCGCCCGAGGGGCCGTGTGGTGGAGGCAGCCTGAGGCCACCTGTGGGCGGGACACCTGGACATCAAATCCCCAGCACCGTCTGCCTTGAGGGGCTCCTGGTCTGAAGTTGGGGGGGGAGAGGACGGGGGGGGGGGGAGAAGGGAGAGGGGTGGAGGCAAAGGCCCTGCAACCATCCAAGGCCCTGCTCCGCGCTTGGCCCCAGGCGCTCCCTCCTGGCAGGGACCTGAAGGCGGACGAGGAACCCAGGGGCCGCACTCTCTTGGAGGACACTAGGTGCGCCCCCCAGGTGATCAGAGGACACCGCAGCGGGAGGAGCCTTCCCTCCAAGGCCCCCACACAGCGTGTGCTGAGGCCCCCCACCCGCGGCGGTTCATGTGCTGGACAGCGTCTTGGTTCGACTTTCCCAGCTCGAGCGTCTGCCGGGGGGACGTGGGGCAGGGCCAGAGGCAGCGGGCTGGCACCGACGGCGGGCCCTGGGGACAGCAAACCCGTTGTCCTCCCAGCAGCCTGGTTCGCGGTGGCTTCCCTCTGCTCTCCTTTGCTGCCTCCCCCTCCCCTGCCCTGAGCAGGTAAAGTGCGCAGGGGGAGAGTGGCCTTCCAAAGGGCAATGGAGCAGGATGGGGTCCGGGCAAAGAAGCCCCGCTCGTGCCACCAGTCCCATGGGCTTCACCATGTCAGTGCCCGCTGCTGGCCCTCTGCCGCCTGTGTTCCCAGAGTGTCCTGCCCACCTGCACCGCAGGCCACAGGTGCTGGGGAATTAGCCCTTCCTCCTTGGGGGTGGGAAGGGCTGGGCGGTGCCACGGGCTGGGTGAGGGCCCCGTGCTGGCCGGGCTGCGGATGCGCACAGAGGGGGTCCGGGCAGGGACGGAGCTGGTAATCATGTGCCCAGCGCTGTACTGAGAAGCGTGGCTGCAAGGTAGCCCTGGACTCCCTCCACAGCTCGCTCTCAGTACGTGCTAGGATCTCCCATGTTCTCCTCAGAGACTGGAAGCAAGAGGTGTGTCCTGAAGCTCAAGTCCACATAAGTAGCGTCCAGAGGACGGCGTTGCGTGGACAGAAGACAAGTGAGTCTCCGGATGCAGACAGTGCTCACACCTGATCCTCTCGGGCTCATTGCTTGTCCAAGTGTGTGGCGCCTCCTCCTCCCAATGCTCACACACACCCCTCCGGACAGACGTGCGTCCTCCACAACCAGGCTCCAAACCCTGCCTCGTGTTGCTCCTCCGCCTAGACCGCGCCCCTCACGTTCCACCCTCCACCTAGATGCACAGTCACCGCGGGGGATGGCCTGTCTACAGCCCAGCGGTGAGTGCCCTCAGAGCACCACTCATGTTCCCAGGGACCCGAACTTCCGGTGTCCGTTGCCTCCTTGGCGGCCCCACCTCCCCGTCAGTGAAGGCACCCACCCACTGACTCTGGACACCAACAAGTTTGCTTTCACTCAGCAGGGCTGTGCTGGGCATCTTCTCCGCGCCCGGCCCTCTACCGGAAGCTGGATTGGGCCAGGCTCGGGAACGACGAGTGCCACCGGGTTCCATGGAGGGGAGGGCAGGTCCTTCTGTGGGGGTCTGGGAGGGGCATAGCTTAGGAGACAGATGGTAGGAAAAACAACTCCTTGCTGTGCTGGTGACGACCTGGGCTTTGCTCACTGTCCCTTTTATCTTCACGACCAAGCTCTGAGATGGGGTCTGCTCTTGCTTTTAAGCAGTGCATACACGGGCACCTGGACAAGGTTGGTGGCTTCTGCAAAGCCCCTCGGACCAGAACGGGGATCAGGACTAGGTCTGTCTGCCCTCCAAACCGGCACCTGATGGCCAAGATGACTCTGGAAGGGGACATCCATCCCGTGGCACTGGGGCACGTGGGTACCCCATGAGCATGCTCTCTCCTGAGGGTGACACACCTGCCCTTCTCCTGGAACTTCCAGCTCCGGAGGCCCCCCCTCCCAGTTTAGGGAGGCCACAGTGCTCACACACGGGGACTCGGTGAAATGGGGCTCAGTTGTTGGCCAGGACAGAACTCAGATAATATATTATCCAGAACTCAGAATATGTGTGTGTTGTCCTCACGCCAGAACACTGCCAAATTATTCCTCATTTTCTCCCAACTTGGTACAGGCAGCCTGGATAAACACAACCCAGATGATTTTTACTGAAATTATCCAAGTAATTGCTTTCTTTTTTGTTTTCTACACAAAATGGTGTTTACTGGACCCCCAGAGTGTGCTTAGGACCAAAGTAGGTTGTGTGAAATTGAAAATATGGGGAAAACCAGACCATGGAAGTGTGTAGTCTGGTTATGGGGAAGAGTCAATTATAGGAAACAGATGCCCTCTACTTATAAAATATGTTATGCAGACCAACTCCTACAGGTAACGGCCATTAGGGCCAGATAAGAGGTAACATAAACCACCGTCTGAAGGCGCTGGAGTGTGACCAAGACGGCCAGGATCACATCCCAGAGAGGAGGGAACAGAGGAGATAAGGTAAACTGCTCCCTCTGGGGACATTTGTGATTTGCTGGGCAGAGCATAGAGTCCGAGCAGAGAGGTACAAAAGGGGGTCTCGTGGGTCTGGAAAGACCAGAGAGGAGTTCAGGACTTTCCAGGCAGGGAGTCTTGAGGGACCAAGGTCCACAAGAAAGGAGAAGTTCGGAGAAGTTCAGAGAAGTGAGCCCACCATGTTGCACAAAGGTTTCCCTTTGGGAGAATTGCCAAACCCCAGCCGCCCGTGGTCGTAAGAGGCCTAGAAGCCTTGCACACAGCAGTTGCTCAGGACAAGAAGCCAAGAGGAGCTTCAGAGTCTCAAGGAGAACGGGAGGCAACACTGGACAGAGAGTCTGGTGGCACCTCACGCTCCAGTTGGGGTCCCTGTGGTGCAAACCGGGAGCAATGACCAACTGGAATGAGGCCAGTCTTTGCAAAGCCCGAGACCCAGCCTCAGTCCCTGATTGGAAGACACGGTGTCCTGCTGTCACAGCTGAGAAGGAGGACAGGCCCTCCAACGATGTCAGCATTCAATTGCAACGTGTCAGGAACACCTGTCTAAGGAAGACCTGACTGGAAAGAAACACAAGGGCAGTAGACACTGACCTACATGTGGTCAGGACACTGGGGCTTGCAGATGCATGCTCGAAAAAAATTTAACACATTGGAGACCCTATACAACCACACTGAGAGCTGGTAAGAATGACAGTGACTGACAAGGACAAGAACTGAAATGAATTACAGAAGTTGGGACCCAGTCGGGAGACATAAACCACACATTGGAACCGAGAGATTTTAACATAAACAATCATCAACTGTTTCCAGGGGACCACCCACCAAGATGAACACAGAATACTAAAGACCAGGGAATAAGCTCTGGGGAGGAGGGCATGGGAAGGGCCTGAGCTGGTGACCCAGGGCTCCCTGGAGAGGCCCCTGCTGGGTGCAGAGGAGGAGGGGCCATGGCTGCCCAGCACCCCCCAAGCACCAATGAAGCCCCCTGGGGAGCCTTCCGCTGGGAGTTCTGAATTCAGAAGGAAAGGGCCTGAAGTGGAAGGTAACTCGGGAAGGGAAATAAAGAGCAACAGAAAGGAAAAATATGTGGATGATAACCATGAAGGTATGTATGTGAGATAAAGATACGTGAGGACTTCCTGACTTCCCCAAATGGCAGGATAGCTCATACTAGACAAATGTCATAACAATTATAAATCATAGAGAAAATATAGCAACAGTGTCTTTATAAAAGTGAATGAAGTCAATACATGAAAACCAGCTTCATTTCTAAACACAATGAATGATATGAAACAGAAATTATGAAAAATGTCCCACTTACAACAGCATCAGAAAGAATAAAACACTTAGGAATCAACTTAACCAAGGAGGCAAAAGACTTGCACGATGAAAGTCACAAAGCACTGCTTAAAGAAATTAAAGACAACGTAAATATATGGAAATGCATCCCATGTTCATGGATCCCCAGACTTGGTATCGTTGAAATGTCAGTATTGCCCAAAGTAATCTACAGATTCGGTGCAAAGCCTATCGAAATCCTAATGACTTTTTCTCTTTTTGCAGAAATAGGAAATCCCTTCCTAGAAGTCATACAGAATCTCAAGGGACCTTAAACAGCCAAAACAATCCTGAAAGAGAAGAAGAAACCTGGAAGATCATACTTCCTGATTTCAAAACTTACTGCACAGCTACAATAATCAAAACAGAGTAGCACTGGCAGGCATAAAGACGTACACATAGACCAATGGGATAGGTCAATAACAACGATTAAATCCAGAGAAAATACAAAAACTGTTGGAAGACTGGAGAGGCAGCAAGAGCAGAAGCTGATGGGACACAGCCCAGAAGTAGGGGAATCAGTCTGGGCAGCCTCCGTGTCCATCTGGCTTTTCTGTTGAGGGAATGAATCCCCAGTCCTCAGGGCACAATCGGATTAGAGCTCAAGAGGAAATCCACGGTCTTATTGGGTTGGGAAGTCAGATGTCAATGTTTAGGACTGTCAAGGAGCCTGGAAATTGAAGGAGAAAAACCTGGGTTGGAGGAAATTAGCCCAAATCTGTACGCAAACTTCCATCAAATCCTTGGTGCCTACACTGCACATACTTAGGGCAAATCAAGGGCACTCCACCCAGACGAGGGCTGAGGGGCAGGAAGGACCGTGTGGAGAGCCCAGCGCTGGAGAAGCGCCATCAGAGGGCCTTGAGGAGCACCTGGGGCACTCGCCTAAGACCCCAGCAGGGTCTTAGGATCCAGGTCTGCATCTTAAGACTGACATCTGCACCCTAAGACATAACCAGAGGACCAAGATGATATACCAGTAATCTAATTACCTTCTGGAACAAAATGTAACACTCTGAGACAAGATGACAGAATCTTGACACTCCACAACTCACCGTCCACAGTGTCCATAATAAAAACAAAAATTACCACAGGGCAGGGAGGTGCGGAAACGGGAGAGGTATTATTTAAGGACACAAATCTGGATTTGGTAGATGAGCTCTAATGCAGAGCATGGCGGTTACAGCCAGCAATACTGCATCCTAAACTTCGAAGTTGCTAAGAGACTAGATCTTAATTGTTCCCGGCACGAAAAAGAAATGATAATTATGCGACATGAGAGAGGGGTCTGCTAACACTATGGTGGTAATCATATTGCAATATATAAAAGCATCAAACCAACAAGTTGCACACCTTAAACTTACGCAATGTTACAGGTCAATTATAGTTCAATTAAAAAAAAAACTAAAGCAAAAATGATCAGATGTGAGATGAAGCAGGAATTTGTCATACAAGGTCAAAAGGAAAAAAAAACAGGTCATAAAAACATATCCATACGTGCTCTACTTGTTAAAATGAGAAGGAAAGATAAGATAACTCTGCTGAAGTATCAGTAGGTAAAAGTGTATACAATGAGTGAAGAGATTGAGAATTTTTAGGAGAGCTGTCAAAAATCTAAATGCAAATGGAAGAGCTCATCTGACTCTTAAAAAAAAAAAAAAAGACCATTAACTTGAAGGCAGGTTATTGATTTGAATTTTGTTGTTGTTGTTCAGAATTGCTATGAGTTTGAATACACTAAAGTTTGGAGTAAACAATTGAAAACAACCATTTGAGCTGCATTCAGCTTCGGAGCAGCCGTGAGTGACACAGCGTGTATGTAACTGAGAAAGGGGGAGGGGAGAAGGAATATGGAGTCTCTATTACCTGAACTTTTCTAAATGTGATTAGACCATCAGTCTATCAAACCAAGAAACTCAGCAAAACCAAGCAAAATAAACAACAAAGGAAAACACAGTTGGTGACGCCGTAGTCAAACGGCTGAGCCCCACAGCTAAAGGGAAGATACGAAAGGTGCCCGTGGGGAACAAGGCACGCGAGAGACAAAGGCAAAGATAAAAATAACAGCTGATTTCTCAGCGGACACACTGAGGCCGGAAGACGGTGGAATGCCACCTTCAAATGTCGACGGAGAATTCTATAACCAGGAAAACGCTTTTGAAGTTGGGGGTTAGACAAAGATATTTTCATAGAGGTGAAAACCGAGGGGCTCCGTCACGGCCCCCTCCCCAGACTCCAACAAAGAGAAGCTCTCTTACGGCTAAAGGAAAGGAGGGACCACTGGAAATGGTAAGTATGTAGATAAGTAAGATGACTTTTTGCTCAAATTCTTGAAAAGTCAGTTGACAAATAGTAACTCAAAGAGACGACAGAATTTCACCCTTTGCAACTCCAAATGAATTCGTGGGCGCAGGCATTAAAAAACAGCCATAGGGCTGTTCACATGGCAAAGGGAGATACAATCAGAAATCATGTACCCCGTTCTGTCTGGCCACACACCAAATAACGTCTTCAGAAAGGGATTAAGCCCGAGTCAGACCCAGTCTCTGGATCAGCAGTCAATGTGCGGCCAGTACAAAGGCCAGGGGAATGCACTGGGGACGCTATCAGCAAAACCCAGACTGAGGGAGAGTCTGGGAGTCAAAGGGATTGGACCGCCCTGCAGAAAGTGGGAAGGAACGAGGAAAATCAGAGGGCCTCAAGGAATGAAAGAAATGTAAAGAGCATGTCACATTTTAAAAATTGGGCAAGACTGAGCTGTAACATCCAGGATTCACCTTTTCATGATAGAACTATTTTTTATAAAAGATGTCATTACTATGAAAATCAGAGTAGTGGTTACTCGTGAGGGTGTGAGGGGAGGGAGCAGGAGACCCGGCTGAGGTAGGGCTCAGGGACACGTTCCGTTGCTCAGACCGGCGGTGGTGACCAGGGTGCTTACCTAGGAATACATTGTAAGCCACACGTCTGTTTCGTGTGATTTTCTGTATCTGTATTTTGTTGAATGATAAAAATATTTTTAAAAAGTTAAGTTGACACTTTAAAGCAAAAATAATAACAATTTAGCGTGGGTTTAAAGCATACGTACAAGGGCACTTGGATGGCTCAGTCGGTTGAGCGTCTGACTTTGGCTCAGGTCATGATCTTATGGTCCGTGAGTTTGAGCTCTGAGTCGGGCTCTGTGCTGATGGCTCAGAGTCTGGAGCTGCTTCGGATTCTGTGTCTCCCTCTCTCTCTGCCCCTTCCCTGCTCTCTGTCTTTCAAAAATAAATGAACATTAAAAAAAGTTTAAAGCATACATACAAGTAAGATAGCATGGGTACCTGCAATGAGGAAATGACCCACCGCGGGCTGAGGGAAGAGTGGCCCCCGGGCATTAGAGCAACTCATAGGGCTCACCCAGGGCAGGGAAGTCAAGGGCATTTCTTGCTGAATAGTCAGACTGCAAAACCTCATGGTTCAGAAGCAGTGGTATCCAGAAATCTGACCTCAGTCACAGGGAATAATTCTCTCTAGACCAAGGTCCAGCCTAACCAACCCGAGAAAACTCGAGAGGATGCAACTGTTTCCCAGGAAAGCAACAGGATCCCAGAGCAAAGCTCAAAAATGCTCCTAGAAACACCCAAAAGACGAAAGCCACAGAGTCAGCTATGCAATCACAACCTGCTCGGCAGGTGTGTGAACCCGGCAGGTACCACCCAAGCTGAGAGCAAAAGCATCCGAGAGGGCAACACAGAACGGACACAGGGCACCGTGGTGGCGGGCGCGGTGGCAGGTGAGGACAGGAGAACAGCCTTGCCAGCTATGCTCTGGGTGTCCGAACGACGGAGGGAAGAGTGAACCTAGATGACGCAGAACGGACGAAAGGAGCACGCTGAGGCTCTAGGGGCGCGAACCTCCATGTGGGGTGAGGACGGGGGAGGGGAGACACAAACGACAGCAACGAAGAAGACAAAACAATGAAACGACATCTATCAAATGGCAGATTAAACCAAATATTATCGATAATTAAATGTTCTCAACACCACAATTAAAAGGCAGAGATTTTCTGATTGGATAAGGAAGTAGATGCAACTTGGTGCTGCCTGCAAAAAGCCAGTCTAAACAGAAAGATGCAAATGGAAAAGCAACGTTTTAGAGAAAGCCATGCCTGCTAACACCCCCCCTCCCACCACCACATAAAAAGAGCTGCAGCAGCAGCCACAGTATCCGACAGAGTAGGCTTCAGAGCAAATAACATTTCTAGGGATTTAAAAGCTCATTTCCAATGATAAAGGGGGCAACTCATTACGAGAACGTACCAGTCCTACATGTGTAAGCACTTAATAACAGAGGTTCAGTACTAACTGTTAGTAACACAAGGGAAATAAGACAATTCCACAAAAATAGTGCGATTTGAACAACTATCTTTCAATTATTGGTGGAATAAGCACAGGGAATCGGTAAGGACACAGAGGACTTGAACCACACTATTCACCGATTTGGCCTGAGTGTCATTTATAAAACACATTCTCTTCGAGTGCACGTGGACCATTTACCAAGACAGACTGCGTTTCGGGCCATTAACAGAAGATCTCGATGCATTAAGAGGACTCAGGTCATATAAAGCATGTGCTGGGACCACAATGGACTTAAATTAGAGATCAATAGTAAAAAGATTTCTGGAAAGTGCCCAAATATTTGGAAGTCAAATAACACACTTGCAAATAACCGAGGCATCAACGGAGAAACCCAAAGGGAAATTAGAATGTATTTTGAACTGAATGAAAACTAACACAGAGCACATCAGAATTTGTAAAATGCCACTAAAACATTAGGTAGAGGGAAATTTATAGCTCACAGACCAATATTAGAGAGAAGAGAACTTTCAAATCAAAGCTCTCTGCTTTCACCTTGAAGAGCCAGTAAGAGAGCGCATGGGACAGAAATTGAGCAGAAGTGAGGAAACCAGGTAAGGGAAGAAATCAATGAAATAGTGAGCAGAAAATGGGTAAAGAAGGTCAATGAAGCCAAATGTTAATTTCTTAGAAGATTTTTAAAATCAGTAAGCCTCTAACCAGACTGATGAGAGGGAGAGAAAATGATAAATACCAGAAATGAGCAAGGTGGCATCACTACAGATTTCACAGATATTTACAGGATGTTGAGGAAATACTATGAATTTGACTCCAATAAACCTGACAACTTGGATAAAATTCACAAATTCTTTAAGTACACAAATAGCCAAAGTTCTCTGAAGAGAAACAACGCGCACAGCCCTTTGTCTCTTTAAAGAAAATGAATGTGCGGGTAAAAAGTTTTCCGTAAAGAAAACCCTTATCATTTTGGACAAAGCACTGCCACAACTCAGTGTGAAAAAAAGTAGTCTCTTCATGATGTTGGATCAACTGGCTATCCATGGGGGAAGTCATCCCTCACCTCACATCGTGTACAAGTCGTTTAAGAGCCACACAAGAACACCAGCTCCAGCAAGATGTCAGGCATAACTGTGAAGAGTAAAACAACAGAGCTTCCAGAAGGTTCAGTAGGGCACAGCCTTCATGACCCCACAGCAGCCACTAACCAGGAAAGAAGAGATGAATACTTTGTATGTTGTTAGAATGAAGAATGTAAGGTCATCAGGAGACTCATTTTCAGAATATATTTAAAAGGGAACTTCTCTAAATCAAGAGGAAAAACACAAGCGACCCAATTTCTTCAAACGACACAAATATCTGGGACAGGAACGTCACAGGGATAGTATCGAACTGGACAGTAGACAAGTATGCTCAGTCCCATTAGTCACCAGGAAAAGGTGCATTAAATCACGAAGCAGGGCCACCCCGCGGAAAGGAAGAAGCTTTAAATACAAAATGTTGGCTAAGATACGAAATAACTCAAAATACACGACAAATCGGTGCAACCACTTTGAAGAAGTATTTGCCAGAACCTACCGCCCCTGAGCATACTCTCTGCGACCAGACTTCCGGTCCTTGATATCGACCCAACAGAAACCTGATAAATGAAGATTTATAGCAGTTCTAATTATAAAAGCCAAAAACAAAATAGAAATGATACTATTGTCCGGCAGTAGGAAGGCTAACGAGTAACACGGCGATAGGAGTTAAGGACTTGCTGCTGCTTACAGCAACATGGCGGACTCGTAGACATAACGTTGGAAGAAAGAAGCCAGTACAAAAGGCTACCTAGTATATGATTCAACTTCTCTGAAGTTCCAAAGCTCTACCCTGGCATACGATGCTGGGACGGTGGCTGCCTTTGGGGTGGTGATGGGCGTGAAGCCTTCTGGCTGCTGGCAAAGTTCTATTTTTCCACCTGGCTAGTACTTACGTGGGTGAGTTTACTTCATAAAGTAAAAAAAAAAAAAAACCTGTTCCCTTATGATTCACACATTTTTTCTGAGTGTCTATTCCACTTAAATAAAATGCCAAATGATTGTATGAAAGAGACAACGACGGAATTCAGCCTGTGCAGCGTTAGTGCCACACAGGGAGCCGCGTCTTGTGATTTGGAGCTCTGGGTTCCAATGCCAGCTCGGTCATCCCTCGCCCCAAACGGTGGGGAAGCCGTCCACGAAGGCCGCCTCAGCCTCAGAGGTCTGAGGTTTAGTCGATAACCTCCAGTGTTGGCCCTGGTTCACCGCTGGTGTGTAGCAGATGTACTGAAATGTGAGTGGCGCTGGGCGTCGGTGGGGAACGTTGACTCTGGAGTCAGACTGCGGGGGCTGGAATTCAAGTTCTGCCACTTACAGCTGTCGGACCTGGAGCCGGTTCTTCAAGGTGCTACCCCTCTGTCTCCTCATCTGGAAACCGAGGCCTGTGAGGGGAGGAATAGATCCACGGACCATGCCGTGCACGTGCTTGCAGCCTGTCAGGGCCGGTACCCAGTGCTGGAGCCTGAACGAGGAAAGCCCTGATACGTGGGGGCTCGTGGGGGGGGGGGGGATTCTCGGGAAGGTGGGCTTCGGGCGGCCTTGCAAAGACCTCTCTTGGCTCCCTCTCTTTCCTCCACTCCGTAACCTAACCAGGACCTCCTACCAAGAGAGTCAAAGATTCATGCACAGACTCCAGCCCCAACCAACACTGTCCCCATTTTCCAGGGAGAAAATGCTGCCCAGGGGGCTCAGGGTGCTCTTCAGGATCCCAAGCGTGGGCCTGAGATGCACCCTGGTCAGGTCTCCCCTTCCCTGTTCCCTGGAGGCACGGCCAGGACCCCGCTCGCAGCCCCGGACAGAGGCTGCTGCCCAGAGTCCTGTTTCCTGGGTTCGACGTAAACCCCTCATAGGAGACACCCCACCTCGCCGAGGCCCCCAGATACGCTGCATGAACGCATGTGGATAACAGGATAGATCCCCACCATTTAAACCGGGGGCTGTGTCTCCTTCAGTTGAAAACACCGACCGTCCCCCATCTCCCCAGACTCCCCTCTTCCACCCACCTTCTCTGCAGCTACCATGGGAGCTAATGGGCTTTTGCAGCTTTTACATCCAACATACTAATTATAGTTCAAAGAACCACGTGCAGATCCAAGCGTTTTTCTTTTACCACGTTTCCTGATCTTTAGGAAGAACTAATTAAAAACTTTTTTTTTTCCTGTCGTCGCTTGTCTGACAGTTTTGCCAATTTGCAGTCTGACGTGTGGCGCTAATCAGAGGAGAAGGCCATCAGCAGATGCCCACCGTCTGAGGCGCTGGGGCCCAGGGATGCCGGGAGCACGTGGTGCCTCAGGGATAAATCAGCCCCTAGGAAAAGATTCAGTAAACATGGACGGGGCCGCTCGCTGCAGGGCAAGGCGCCAGCCGGAGGCAGGGAAGGGGATGGACGTGCTCAACCCAGTGACGCCGAGCCTACCGTCCGCGGGAGCGTGTTAAGTGTGATGGACCTTGCTCAGAGCCCAAACTCCACGGTGTACTGGCCAAAGAAGGGGACACAAACCTTCATCACAGGAGCCCCAGATGCGGTTCTTTCTACTCGAGGACACCGTCCTCTCCCTACAATAGTGTACGCACGCACATCCCGTGTGTCTGTCTAGGGTATGCACGCACGCACATCCCGTGTCTCTAGAAAAGGCTGATTCCAGCCACAATATGGGAAGAGAGGAAGCAGGAATGCAGTCCATTCCTATAGTGAGTGTTTCCACCACATAGTCGGCCCCAACCTAACCCTCAGTTACCAGAATTACAGGCTGTGGCTGAGGGTTCAGGACCCCTAAAATCCTTCTTCCAGCTGACACCTGACGCCTATCACTGCCATCTGCCATTGGCTCCTTTGCCTTCCCTCCCCCTCGTCCATCGCCCACTCTGCATAACAACGGCTGTGCTGGGAAGGGGGCCTATTGGCTCTGCAGTGCTGGGGTCCACAGTCAGGGAGTACCAGTCTTAGGGGTGGGGCCACGGTGACCGATAATTTCTGAGCGAGCCCATCCGCGCTTCAGCCACCGAAGAAGCTTCTCGGCATGCAGAGGTGCATAAGAATGGCCTTCGCCCTCAGATTGTTTGTTCAAGAGAGGAAGTACTTACACAAGCACAATGGTGATGGGTTGTGTTGAATCGGGTTCGAGACAGGGGAACATAAACTGCCTCTGCAGGAGAGTCCTGGAGGCTGAGTGGGAGCCAGCAAAAGTGAGGGAAGAGGAATCAATGGTCCCATGAAGCCAAAGGGGCAGGAGTGAGCTCACCGTGCCCGGGAGACAGCTGGGGTGGGTGAAACATGAGGCTGGAGAACAGAGAAAGACCTGGTCGAGATCCGTGACTTGGATTTTGTTCTGGAAGCAGGAAAAACATCAGGCATTTAGCGACACTAGGGTACAGTCAGATTTACCACTTAGGGCCACGCTGGCTTTGGTGTGGGGAGCAAACGTCTCAGGAACAAAACTTGAGGTGGGGGCAGTGAGGAGGCTGTCACAGCCATCAGGATGGGGTCAGTGGTGGCCTTCCCCAGGGTGGGGGTGGCGGGTGGAGACAGGCAGACGGATTCCATGTGATGGAATTTAGTGAGGGGCTGACGTGGGGCTGAGAGAGAAGGAAGAGTCCCAGGTTCCTGATTTGGCATCCAGGTGGGTGGGAGGGGATGAGATTGGGATTCAGGGTGAAGGATGGATCCCACGTTGTTGGGGACTCTGCGGACAGCACGAGGTGTGGTGTAGGAGGTACCCAGGGGGAGGGGCACGCTTATACAGTCAGCCCTTCCCCCACTAGGCCAGGCTCCTCACTTCCATTCCTCCGAATCGAGGCTTACTTTCATCCCTCTGGGTACTGCCTTCTGGCATAGTTAATAAAGTCCCCAGGAGTCTCATAAATGCCCCTTTATTTTAGAAAACATCTGGTCCTTTTTGTGATTGGAATTTAGGAATACAGTTAATGCAGAGTCTTCACCGCAGTAGGTGGGTAGGATTTATGCAAACCTGGTTGGAAAGAGATTGATTTGGATGATATTTGCGGCTCTGAGGGCCAGGGACCCAAGAGTGTCTGAATCTTGCCGTGCCAACCTCCTCCTCAGTTCATTCCCCCAACAAGATTCTTGAGGCAGATTCCACAGTGACGCGTATGAAATCACTGACATTCGACTGTTCTTGAACCACAAAAATGACGATTTCATGGAGTGCAGCCTAATATATGCAAGGAGACAAAGTGCTATATTATAATTAACTGAGGCCACTGCAGATTCTCTCGCAAAAGGCGGAGAGAGAACCTCACAGAGGGCCAGACGCTGACGCCGGGCTCCTTCTCTCCCTAAGCTCTTGGGGCCGCATCCCTCTCTGTCCAGCCACATGGTGCCAAACATTTGCAAAGAGAGGGGCTGGTCAGGTGACATTCAACATTAGTACCTGTTAGACCCAACCCTAAGGAGTGGAGACCTACGAGTGACATTTTGGGGGAAAGAAGAGAGGAAGTTATAAAGAGGCTGGAGGGGGTGTAAGAGGTCCTTTTTCTTACAATCACCCAATTTTTGGTGCCATATAATGGGGAGGTCAATTTTGGTTATTAGTGGGATGCTTGCAGCATAGATGTTGAAAGAAACTTGATCTAGAATGAGGATCCCTGATTGATCAGAGCCGTGTACACACACGCACACACGCACACACACACACACACACCTGCACACAGAGCAAATGCCACTGAGATCTTGATAACAAACACCTCTGCAGCCCCATTTATAGGTTAACTCTTCTTGTCTGAGTGTGTTTGGATCCATTAAGAAGCAGGTGCCTAGATGGGGTTAGACGTGCAGGACATTTATTTGGGGAAACATCTGTGAAGGACCAAGGAGGGGCTAGAGACGGTGAAGGCAGGCAGAGACAGCTCTTTTGCAGATTTGTCAGCTGTGAAGAAAAAGGGAGAAGGGGGAGGATTGGCTGGTTTGGTGCAAATGCAGTGGTGGGTCCAGAAGGGAAACCGTTGGGTCCATCGTCATGCTTCCTGCAGCAGGAGATCTGAGCGGCACATTTTATGGCCACTGTCTCATCTCTCGTGAAGAAGTCCCAGGGGTCCCCACAGAGGATATGAAAGACTGCACTGAAGAAAAATAATTCAGCTGGGGGGAAGCTATGGATGATACTTCATGTGGAAAGGGACTGAGCACATTTGTGCTTTATGTAAGCTTATTTATGTGAGGTGACTTTAAGACCCTGCATAACCCTCCTTCCATGACACCCATCATTAACATAAGACAATCTTCCCCAAGTTTCTTCCAGCCAGGCAGACCGACCCCTGTCTTTGCCTTGTTCCCCATTGACCTCAGGAAAACCATTGAAGAAGGAGATTGGAGAAGTGATCTTCCTGTAGGAGGTGCTTAAGGGCATGAAGTGGATAAGGGCATGTAGGCAGCCCTAGATTCCACGACTGGCTCCGCCCCTTCCCCTCACTTGCTGTCCTCACATGCACGCACTGAACTTCCCTGAGCCACATGGAAAGAACGGCATTCCCGGCACTCACCTCCCAGGGTGGCCATGCTAGCCACATGAGACGACCTGTAAACCCTGCTTAGCGGTGTGCCTGGCATGTTATGGGCTCTGTGTGAGGAACTAACCTCTCCCTTCCCCTCATTCCCCTCTATCCCATTCTCTCCAGTATAGATGACATCCAATAAATTATGTGATGTTCATGATTTAATGGGTGATAAAATAGCAATTAAATATACAGACTGATGCAGTTAAATGCCAAACCATAAATCGTGTGTCGAACACCTCCTCTGGGTACAGGAGTGTGGGGTAAAATCGTGGCCGGAACAAAGTCACATTCAGCACCACGGACAGCAACCTGGGTGCCGGTGGAGACTCTGGCGTGGGGGCAGGGCTAACGGCAGGGCCAAAGTAACTACAGCTGCGCCCTATCCGGCTGTGTCTTGGGCCACTTGACATTATCTTGCCCCTGCCCCTCCCGCCTCCCCACATCATCAAATTTCTCCACTCGACTGAATCATAAGATCCTGTTAGAAATGTCTTGCATATACATGAAACGTGTGTATGGATGTGGAATACATATAAATATCTTGTGTGTGTGTGTGTGTGTGTGTGTGTGTGTGTGTGTGTGTGTGTGTGCAGAGACTGGCCCTACTTCCCTCCCATGGACAGGACGCCCCTCACGGATTCTCTCTTCTTGTTTCCGCTTTTCCTCCTTCCGTTATCACCTGGAACTGCTCCAGTCAGAGTTTGCTCCCCCCGTTCAGCCAAAACAGCACCTGTGGTGTCTTCACGTTGCTGAACGCAAGGATCATTTCTCATCTGCGCCTTCACTCGGCCTGCTGCTAACATGTGACAAGCGGGTCCCTCCCACCTCTCTGCGCACCTTCTCCACTCTGCTTCCGGGGCACCACACCACTTGTTCTCCTCCTGCTTTGTTGGTCACGCCTTCACTGTGTCCTTTGCTCCTTTTTCCTCTACTTTCCTACCTCTAGATACCAGATTTCTCCCGGGATTCGCTGTCAGGCCAGTTCTTCTCTCCAAACTCACTTCCTCAATGAAATCATTGTCCCAGACTGATTTTTTTTTCTCTAAATACGATTCATATGCCCAAATGTCTAACACTTAAATGTCTAAAAGACACTCAACCTTAACGTGGCCATGACCAAACATTGTATCTCCATCCCCAAAATATCTGTTCTCTTACGTTCTTCCCCATGTTAGTAAAGGACAGCTACAGCTATTTTCAACATTCTTTCATGTTAAACACCTCAGAGATGGTTTTGATTTCTCCCTTCACATCACACCTTATATCGAGCTCAGAAGAAAAAGGCTTTTACTTATTTTCAAATATATCCAAAATATCCAATCACTGCCTATGACTTGTCTGTCAGCACATTTGCCCAATCTACCACCACTTCACATGGAT
>CM053569.1:1836177-1849919 GCA_028646485.1 Cryptoprocta ferox | reverse complement strand
TAGAAAGTTACACATGGTCTGAAATGTCTACCCCTATGCACACAATTTCTCCAGTATCCTATCCTATCACTCTTTCTATTGCCCTCTCCTCTCCAACCCCACTCCCACCTCGGGTTCCCTTCCTCGCTGCTCCTCCATCTAGGATGAGCTTGCTTTGATACATTCATGGCTCCCTCTTTGTCTTCAGAGACAACGTTCAAATGTCACCTCATCAGATGCCTTGCCTGCACACCGTATTATAAAATAGCACCATCCACAATGATTCTTTTTACTTTGTAGCATTTGTCACTTGGTACATTCTTTACTTATCTTTTGCTTTCCCCACTAGAATGCAGGCTGTATGAGGGCAAAGACTGTCTTCCTTGTCACTATCCTCTGGTCAGTGCTGGGTCCATAACACTTGTGAGAGAAAGAGTGATAGAGAGAGAGAGGGAGGAGGAGGAGGGAGGGAGGAAGGAAGGAAAGAAGGAAGGAAGGGAGAAAGGAAGAGAGGGAGGGAGGGAATAAATGAATTTTGGCACAGGCCATCTCAAATATTTGGTATCAAACACCCAGAAATCAGAGACCAGTTCTAACTCATTTTACATCCCCTGAGGGCTTGATGGTACACAGGCTAACCTTGGGAAACGATTGCTCAGTGAGCAGACTATTGAATGAGTGAATGAATGAATGAATGACCCACGCAGCCCAGGATGGGGAGGGGATCTAACTTAGGTCCCTCTCAAGATCAAACAGGAGGCCAGGAACACAGCCCAGGGTGATGCCCATGTCATGGGTCCAGGTTCCAGCAAAAAAGCGTTGATGAGCCTTGCAGCACTCCTCCTGGCTGGGAACAGAGTCTGGTGGGCAGAGTCAGTGCGTCACAGGCAGGCTTCATGCAGCTCGACAGATTCTTCTCCTCAGCGTGGAGAGAGTGTGTGGAACACCAGTGGTCTCTGGCTGATGCCACAGTGGGATTTTTCTGTTTGTTTTCCAGAGCAGACTCGTGGGGTGGGGGTGGGGGTCACCCAGATTCCTGAAGGTGCCTGATCCAGGAGGAGCACGCTGGGGCCCTTGTTTCTGAGCTCTGAGCGCCCATTCGCGGCCAATGGGGTGTCACTTATGGAAGTTATTACCAGAAGCCACCGACCACAGGATGGAGATTGCTGCTGGGATTCCCGCCGGTCATTAAGTGCCCAGAGAGCTCTAATTTAATTATCAACTGAACAATAACTTGATGGGTGTATTCGTTTTATCAGTGTGTGCATGCACGGACCAACACACACGCGCATATATTCTTTCTGAGTGGTCATAAATAACGAATAAACCAATACAGGGACACATCGTGATTCGGACCTTGAAATGCAATCAGATATCGGGAATTACAACTGCGTCTGAAAGGCGCAAGTGGAGAACGGGGCCGGTGGCTGCAGCGCGCAGACTCCGGCCCAGGCTTCACGCGGGGCTTTCGAAGCCCCACCACGGAGACACTCAGTCACCATTAACTGTGAGCAGGATATTTATGAGTTTGGTTGGCTGCTAACAACTCGGCCCTGTGGTAGTTAATATTTATATTTGCAACACCCAGCACTGATCACAGACAGCTGACAGGCTCGGTTAATTGGTTGGCCACGCCCACCTCTTACTGGATCTTCCTGACCAATGGAGGCGTCCTTCCCAGGGAAATCTTATAATGAGCTTTTCATGTGTTGGTGATTTTAATTACCTTTTTATTGCTATGCAAATCTCCCTTCACTTAATCTGCCAACTAAGAGGAGGGGCCAAAGTAACAGGCGGAAGTAGACACAAGATGGAGGCAGCGTGCACTGCCTCTCGGGTCCTGGAGGGGGCGCTCAGGTGTGCAGGGAAAGGCCGGCTGGTCCAGGGACGACAGGAGAGCCGAGACCCCGCTGTCAGTTGTTCAGAGCACGCACAGCAGAGCGCCAGCATCCGGGACACCTGCCCGTGAAGGTTTCACGCGCGCGGATTCCTTCAGTTCTCTGGAAGTGGCATCCAAGGGGGAGACTGAGGCTCAAAAGCAAGAGGAGGCAGCCAGTGTGGGCTCTGTGTGTGATCTTTCTACCCATGATGCTGGCCGTCTCCCTCTCTGGCCACAGCTCTCCCTCAGAGCGCAAATCTGGAAGACCCAGCAGTGCCCTGTGTCAGGCCGAGAGCTCGCCACGGCTGACATGGGGCGGGACAGAGGTGGGAGGGGACCTCTCCCGTGCCATCCCTCCCACACTGGCCGTGGCTTCAGGGTGGCGGTGGGAGCCAGGACACGGCAGCAGGCAGGGCCATGGCTGTCTGGTGCAATCCTAGCTCAAGCCATGGCTTGACTCAGTGTGAGCTTGCTCCTCCGAGGTGCTGGGATCCAGAGGCTTGGAGCTGGGGAAGCCCTGTCCTCCGGGCAACGTTCCTATATCCCGGACCCCCTCCTCCAGCACAGGAGAGCCCCTGGACTGCTGATGGGGGAGCCTCGGACTGATGGGGGAGCCCCGGACTGATGGGGGAGCCCCGGACTGATGGGGGGAGCCCCTGGACTGCTGATCACCCACACTCCAGACCACCTCCTTCAGCACAGGGGAGCCCCGGACTGCTGATGGGACACAGGTGCTGTGGGAGGGTGGCCGCCCTCCTCTGTGTGTCTTCATGCAGGAGGGCAGAGGTGAGAGTCTGCGGAGCGGGTGAAGGAGCCCCCGCATCTCCGAGGTGGCACCGGGACAGCTTCAGGTGTGGGTGGAATCGGAGATTGTAAAATGCGAAAGCTGAAGGTGAGATGGAAGAAAGGGGAGACCACGTGGCTGGGCAGGAAGGACTTGGGCTCTGAGCTGGACAGAGGGGTCCAGCCGCTGCCCCAGTGTCTCTGCCCCCCAGTCACCCTGCTTCTGGCTGGGCCTCCTGCATCACCCTACCGTCCTGTCCTGTCCCAAACATGAGGGGGGGGGACAAGTTTATGTGTTTCAGTGAATGGTTACAGGATCACTTTAATGTGTATTAAGAAAATATAGCCATTATATCCAATTTAAGACTTTACAGATTTTTTTAGTAAATACGGTATTTTTACATACTTAATTTAAACAAAAACCACGAACAGATTTAAATAATACTAAGGGGCTGGTTACAGCCATGCTCATTGTGGGGTGTGGGACCCAAGTGTGTGCAGCGCTGAGGTACTGGGGGGGCAGAGGCGAGGGTTTGTGGGCGTGCACCCCACGACCACGGCTTTCCACTCGGATGCGTGAGATCCGCCGGCCATCCCTGCTCAGCCCTGCAGACATCCGGGCCCCAGGCCCCCAGCAGCGACTCCCCCTCCCACGCTTTCGCACAAGGGAAAAATCAACAAGGCTCGCGCACACACACACGTGCACGTGCACACACTCACGCTTCCATCCCGAAAATCAATTAACTCCTCCAACTGTGTGAACAGTGAGCACGCATTCAATAACTCCCCCAACTGCTCCATCCGGGCCCTGGATGGCTCATTAGATCATACAAGGTGTGGGTAATTACCCGGAAAAGCAACACTACTTCCCTGTGATGCCTGAGTTCCCTCCTTGCTCTTTAGCTTCCCTTTTGGCAAAGGGAGAGATTCCGGGTCCTGTAGCCAAGCACGGCCGCGTGTGTGCTGGGGCTGGGCTGGCTCTGGGACTCGGGGTCCTGTCCCAGGCCAATGGAGGGCTTTCCACCACTCGGAAGGAAAGCCACAGGAGGCAGCCACCCTGCAGAAGCGTGGCTGGTCTTCGGGGGAAAACCCCGCCCCAGCCTGCTTTACTTCCCTTTCTCCAGCCCGCGTGCGGGCTGGTGCGGGGACAGCCCGTCCCTGGGGAGGAAGCACGTTCTCTGTGGCTACTGGCGGAGGACAGGGTTGCCCCACATGCCCAGATTTTATGAAAGCCTCCATCGTGGAGCACTGGAGAGGTGAATGAGCCAAACGGAGAGCAGGCTGAGGTTTCCAGCACGACACAAGACTCCATGCTGATGTTGGGGCACGCTCGGTGACTGTCATTTTCACACTAGAAAATCCTGGTCCTCCTCCGTGGACCAGAAAGTAACTCTGAACTGGAGATCTCTTCTCCGAAGCAGGGACACGGAGGAGGGAATAAGCAGGGCCTGGAAGTTTCCAGACTAAGAGGTAAGAGACTCGGGGTGCCCTAGCTCACTCCAGGTCCCCTACCACTCGAGGGTGTGCAGGACTAAAGAATGTTCCCCAGAATTCACGTCCCTCAGACCTTCAGAATGTGACCTGACTGGAAATAGGGATTCTGCAGACGTCATGAGTTTTCAGATGAGGACTCCTGGATGGGGCGGGCCCTGATCCAGAGCCAGGCGTCCCCCTGAGTAGGCCACGTGAAGGCACACAGGGGAGGTCACGGGACAGTGGGGACAGAGACTGGAGCCATACGTGTACAGGCCCGGCAGCGCCAAGGCCTGCCGGTCACCACCGGAGCCGCGAGGGAGGCGCTGGACAGACTCGTGGAGCCCCGTCGGCACACCGATCCTGGGCTTCGAACTCCTGAACCATAACAGAGTAGGTTTCGGCTCCTGAAAGCCACCCAGTTTGTGGAAATTTGCCACATCGGCCACAGGAGGCCGAGGAGATGGGTCCTGCTCTCTCCTCAGCCTCCGATATCAGGGGAGGAGGACCTCATGCTGCGAAGGAACGATTTGGGGCCCAGAGGAGTCTTCTTGGCGCCACAAGCTGCTGCCTCCACCACCGTGTGCAACACGCCACGTTGCCACGGCGCCAGTCGATGGACCGGGAGGGAAGAGTGGGGAGAACCTGGGGCCGAGCCCCCCAAGGGCAGGTGGAGCTGGGAGGTGGCACCCTGGGTATGCAGGTGCCGGTGGAGCACGGCCCCCAAGGACCAGGCAGAGCCTGACGGCGGACAGAGGCAGGCAGAGCAGAAGGTCCAGCTGGCGATGCCCCTGACAAGAACTGCGGGGAGTGGGAGGTCGAGGGACGTGCATACCCGCCTGCCTGGGGGAGGCCGTGGCAGATGCATCGGGCCCAGAGAGGCCGCAGCGGGTGCATCGGGCCCGGGAGAGGCCTCGGCGGGTGCATCGGGCCCGGGAGAGGCCTCGGCAGGTGCATCGGGCCCAGGAGAGGCCGCGGCAGGTCCATAAGGCCGGCCTGAAACAAGGGACTGGGTGGTGGGATCCAAGTGCTCTACACTTAAAACAGAAAGGCAAAGCATGCCAGGGGATAGGACAGAGCCGTCGTCACAAGGGATGTGGCCCCAGAGGCACTGGGCAGCACCACAGTGAGCTGCACAGCAGGAATCCAGGTGGACCTGGGCCCTCCCGCAGGTTCTGGAAGGTCCCGTAGATGTGACACAAGCCTGCTCTTTGACCCCTCTGAGCCCCGGCTTCCTGGTTTCAGAGTAAGAATTGTCATCTCCCTTCACGACTTCACGACGGCACCATAAAGTCTGCGCGAGAGTGTGTACTGGGCGCCTTGCATTGAAGCCGGCCCATGGCGGGGGCTCGGTGGTAGAGAGGTGGTGGCTGCCGGGCACGTGTCTGAAGGTCCCAGCAGAAAGGGGACCGACAGCACAGACAGGGATCAGATCAGAGATGGGCATTCAGGGGACAGCGAGAACCAGGGGCTGGGGTCCTGGGGAGGAAATGTGGGCTGGTCCAGTGTGATGGCCGAGGTCAAGTTCAGGGTGGGGCTGGGACCGGGCTGATGGCCAGAGCAGTTCAACAGCTCTACTGTGGCCTTGGCCAGGCTTGTGCAGACAGGGCACCCGGGAGGGTGGTCCGGCTCCCCCTGCCCGTCACTCAGGTCCTCCAGAGAGCAAGGGCCTGGGTCCCAGAGGCTCCGGGGCAGGCTTCCTGCTGGAGGCACCTCCCGTGGGTCTGCTCACCTCCATCTGACTCTGGAGCCGGTGGGGGGCAGCTGTCTTCTCTGCACGGACAGCAGGCTCCGGCGCCTCCGAGAAAGGCCCCACGTCTCTTCACTAACCACCATTCCCTGTGTCAGAAAACAAAAGCAAAAGCAACACAAACGGAGGACGCCCGAGGAAGCTGCCTGCTCTGCGATCTGGGCTGAGAGCAACTCAGAGAGGCCACCGGTCTCCCTGCCCCGGTGCTCAGGCAGGCGTGTCTCCAGGGAGCCGAGTCTGGGGGTGGAGAAGGGCGTCTGAGCCTCGGTCCAGTTGCTGAGTCCTTTGGAGTCCGCTGAGCCTAGCCGGAACGTTCCAGGCCATGGGGGGCTCACACTAGCTGGACGCCGTTCCTCACACCGAGCTGACCCCCTCCCGCCCCGAGCACACTCGCTCCTCTGCCCACCAAACTCTCAGGAATGTTCGCGCTGCTTCGGAAGCAGGTGCGTTTGTCTCGTCCCCGGTTTAACCCATTGAAGGGGCGCATTCGTCCGCATCTGAACGGCTCTGAAAGCAGGAGGCATCTCGCCATCGGTGGTGTCGCACAGTGTCATTGGCAATCTCTTTTCTTTTTAGGAATGCCAAAAATAACAGTGCGTATTAAAATCGACAGTGTCTTTGATTAGATGAAATACAGCCGATGCAGACAGTTGGCCTGTGTGATGTCACTCACAGCTGCACAACCAGGTGGAAAAACACCCCCCGAAAGTCAGAAAGGTTGAGGATGTGCCCAAGGTCACACAGCTAAGAATGTGTAGACACGGCGTTGGACCCCAGCCCACTGGACGGGGGCCACTGTGCTCGCTGCTCGGGCAGAGCTGCTCTCTGTGTGTCCGGCCAGGACACCCCCAGGTTGGAATAGCAGCCCTGCTCCGCGCCTGCCCCCCCGCCGCGCACTCGTACCGCGGCCCCTCTGTCCTCAGCCCTTGTACCCAGCCAGGCCGGCTGCAGGGCAAGGGGACGTGTGTGAAGACTGCCCGACAGCCCTGATCTGCCCCCTGTCATCTACTTCCGAGCGGGATTAAATCTCGGAGCAGCCACTCCCCGGGCAGGCCTCCTCGCCCATTCCCTCCCCTGGGACTGCAGAGCCCAAGGTGGCGGCCGAGGACGCGGTGGCTCTCGGATCACTTTCAGATTCATGTCTCCCTCACCCCCCACCCCCCCAGGACAGCATCATAGCACCTGTCACAGTAGGGTCTCCGGGCAGGACTCCAGTGCCATCTGACAAAGGAGGGGCCCCCCCAGGAGGCCAACGACGTGGGTGGAGGTCTCGGGACGCCCCCGACCACGAGCTGACCGCGGGCGAGTGCGCCGCCTTTCCCAGCTCAGTCTGCACTCCTGCCCGGAGCAAGCGTCTCCTGCGCCGCCCACCTCCCCGGGGCTCTGGGAGCCCAAAGCCGGGGCGTCTGTCCTCCGAGGCAGATGGAACGGCCCCCCTTAGCCCCCAGGTCACAGCTCAGGTGGAGCTGAAACGCCTCATTGCTGTGCAGGTGCTGAATGAATCGGGGCGTCTCTGGGCTTGGGGCTGCCCTCCAGCACGTGCCGGAGCCCTTCTCCGGGCACATGTGTTACCTGATGCCCGGCCTCTTCTGAAGACACGGGATGTAGGGGAGGCTGCCGCGGCCGCAGCCGGGCACAGGGCGTGCCCTCGTGAGCCGACGATGCCCACGCCACGCGCCCCCACCCTCCACGCGCCGCATGTGGATGAAACAGTGAGTGGCCTCTGGGATCCAGTGGGCCTGGTCTGAACTCCCGCCGTGGGCAAGTCGCTGGAACGTTCTGAGCCAGTTCCGCAGTCCTCAAAGGGCTGGGGTGTGGATCGAATGAGACGCTCCAAGGTTGGGGGTCCTGCCCTGTGCCTGGCACGTAACTCGGGAGCCATTCCTATGATTTTCCTGCAGAGGAAAGGCCAAAAGCCAGAAGCCAAAACGCTGCCGCTGTCAGTCCCTTCAGTGACTCCGCAGCCCTGCGACCACCCCGCTGACCCTCCCCCACACTCCGCCTTCCTTCCCCCGGAGCCCATGCCCACTGGGTCCTGCTCTGATCCTATCCTCGCTCCCTCCCCAGCTGATACCAGGACATACCCCACCCACCCGGCAACTCTGTGTAGTAGTGACATCTTTCATAGCTGTCCTGTTTCCCCCAATAGAAAAGGCTGCAGGCAGATGGAAATGGGGTTCCCTTACAGCACTGGGCCCGGGACCCAGGGAATGTTCCAGAACATGTTTACACCAAAGAAGGGAGCTCTCGTCTTAGCGGCCGCCAGCCTCACACCTGGAGGAGCAGGCGTTTCTCTGGGACTCCAGGGAGCGGTTGGCTGGAAGTGACGGCGGCACGCACCGAGTCACGACAGGACTTGGAGACCCAGGGATAAAAGGCCCTCCTGAAGCCGTGGTCACACTCCTGAGAGGTCTCCTAGGGGAGCCGTGCATGGGGACAGTGGCCAGGTGAGCAGACAGCTCTTGTCCAGTGAGCAAGGCTCGGGCAGGCTGGGCCAGAGCAGCAGGCGTGCAGGTCTTCCCTCCCCCAGAGTCCAGACCGGGACGCAAGCCACCGTCACCGTCCGCCAGAGCCCTCAAGGAGCCCCGCCCGGCAGGGAGCCCTGGCCCTGGAGTCCCATCAGTGCCACTGTGTCCCTCGTCCCTGCGGCGGGAGTCCGGGGCGCTTTCTCCCACCCTTGAGTGCCCCAGCCCCGGCCCACCGGCTGCACCCTGACACTTACAGAGGTAGGGGAGACACCACAGTGTGGGGGCGGACGGGACACTGTGGCTGGGACATGAGGGACGATGATTCCCCGGGTGTGCACCCACCGGTGAGAGCCAGGACACGGAGGGGGGGATGGGCAGAAAACCCTCTCTGCCCTCCTCCCAAGTGTCCCAGGCTCCCCCAGACAGTGCACTGGAGACGCTCCTACCTGGCTGGGGGGCTCGTTGAGTGACCCGCCAGGCCTCCTGAAGCCACTGCAGGGGGAACGGATGACACCGCACCATGTATGTGTTCCTTCCCATCTTCTGCTGACTCACATCCCTCCCCCCTCCCCCCTCCCCCTTGCTGCCCTAAGATCACAACTCTCCAACAAAGCAGCAGCACGCAACCCCTGCCTCAGGCTCCACTCTCTGGGGAACAAGACTCAGGGCCCTAAGCTGTGTCACCTCTGGTGACCTTCATCTCGGACACTATGTGAAGGGTACAGAAATGAAGGGAAATCCCCCCTTAATTGTGTTTTCTTTAATAAGGGAACAGAAAACAGACATAAGACCTTAGGAGCACTTGTTCATGAAAGAGGTTTTGAGACGAGACACAGAAAGAACTTTGAAAGAGTTCACACGTTCGGGGGAGAGCTAGAAACTCTGCAGGCAGGGGGGCAAATGCCGCAGTGACGAGGGAAGCCCGAGAGGGCAGCAGAGGTTGGCGCTGCCGCACGTACACTGTCCAGCGGGAGAGGCTGATTTCTCAGCTGCGTGTCGAGGCACAGGCAGTAGTTCATCTGGGTTAGAGAAGGACAAGCTGGAGGGACGGCGTGAAAAGCTGGGGGCACAGAATGCGCCACGTCCAGAGGAGACACATGGGGATGCAGGCTGTTCAGCCGTGAGAGGGGGAGTCGTGGGCGGAGAGGGTCCGGCCGGCAGGCGGAAGGTCAGCCAAGGCAAACCGAAGACCTGGTCTGAAAACAGGAAGCTGGGCTTCGTCCCGGCTGCGGAGGCCCTCGTGCGTCATCCCAACAGGCACCGCACGGAGGTGGCACTGGTGGGCTCGGGCGGCCAGAGGCAGTGAGACAGCGCAGAAGAGAGTGAGGCTGGCCGGAAGCAGGGCAGAGGCGGGGACGGGGAGCAGGTCACACAACCTGACCGCCATCAGGGTAAGGAGCGTCTGGGTGAAACGGCACGGGGCCAGGTGTGACACCAGGTTCTAGCCTGAGGTGCAGGTTGAGCACATGCGGGTATGCACCCGGGGGAGGGGCAGATTTAGAGGGACTTCATAATGCAATTTGGACACTTTATTTTTTGACACCATTGTGATGTCCAGGAGAAGATGTCCAGTAGGCAACTGGCTGTGGAGGTCCATACTGACTGTCCACGGTCCACACTGCCTGTCCACAGTCACACTGACTGTCCCTGGTCCACACTACCCATCCACAGACTGTCCACAGTCCACACTGCCCGTCCACAGTCCATACTGCCCGGCCACGGTCCACACTGCCTGTCTACGGTCCACACTGCCCGTCCACAGTCCACACTGCCCATCCACGGTCCACATTGCCTGTCCATGGTCCACACTGACTGTCCATGGTCTACACTGACTGTCCACGGTCCACACTGCCCGTCCACGGCCCACACTGCCCGTCCACAGCCCACACTGCCCGTCCACGGTCCACACTGCCCGTCCACGGTCCACACTGACTGTCCCTGGTCCACACTGCCCGTCCACAGTCCACACTGACTGTCCCTGGTCCACACTACCCATCCACAGACTGTCCCCGGTCCACACTGCCTATCCACGGTCCACACTGCCTGTCCACAGTCCACACTGCCCGTCCACAGCCCACACTGACTGTCCCTGGTCCACACTGTCCATCCACAGACTGTCCACGGTCCACACTGCCCGTCCACAGTCCACACTGACTGTCCCTCGTCCACACTGCCCATCCACAGACTGTCCACGGTCCACACTGCCCGTCCACAGTCCACACTGACTGTCCCTGGTCCACACTACCCATCCACAGACTGTCCATGGTCCACACTGCCCGTCCATGGTCCCCACTGCCCGTCCACGGTCCCCACTGCCCATCCACGGTCCACACTGCCCATCCACGGTCCACACTGTCCATCCATGGTCCACACTGCCCATCCACAGACTGTCCACGGTCCACACTGCCCATCCACGGTCCACACTGACCATCCCTGGTCCACACTGCCTGTCCACAGACTGTCCACGGTCCACACTGACCGTCCCTGGTCCACACTACCCATCCACAGACTGTCCATGGTCCACACTGCCCGTCCACAGTCCACACTGCCTGTCCATGGTCCACACTGTCCGTCCATGGTCCACACTGCCTATCCACGGTCCACACTGCCCGTCCATGGTCCACACTGTCCGTCCATGGTCCACACTGCCCGTCCACGGCCCACACTGACTGTCCATGGTCCACACTGACTGTCCATGGTCCACACTGCCCATCCACAGACTGTCCACGGTCCACACTGCCCGTCCATGGTCCATACTGCCCGCCCATGGTCCACACTGCCCATCCACGGTCCACACTGCCTGTCCACGGTCCACACTGCTCGTCCACAGTCCACACTGCCAGTCCACGAGCACTGGGGATCCCAGCTGCCTCTGCCCAGCCCCAGCGGCCCCTTACATGTTGGTCATGCCCGAACCGCTGCTGGCGGGGCACAGGAAATGGGAGCGCTGGATGTCCCCACAGACGAGCTGACCTCCCGCGTTCTCTGCAGCCGGGTCTACGTGAGCAGAGAAGGCCTGACAACAGAGCCCTGGAACAGGCAGGACCAAGGAGCTCGCGGTTGGCACCCTGATCGCCACGCAGTTGGTTTAGGGCGACCCCTGAGCGTGGGCAGAGGAGGCCCCGCGTATGGGCCCCGGCAGCGAGTGGGGAGGCAGGATTTGAATGAAGCACCGAGATAAGGAATAGGAGGCCTCTCAGGGCCATTCCAGGCACGTTGCAGGGAGTCTGGCCACCAGCAACGCCTGCGTGGCCCAGTGAGACCTGGGCAGGAGGCTGGTGTGGCAGCGTGGGCCAGGTCTGCCACCGCGTCTACTGGAGGCCAGAGCACGGCGCGTTCTCCACGCGACTTCCTTCCGCTCTGGCTTGACCGCCCCAGGGAAGGAGAGGCTGGGGGACAGGGGGGGCCCTGCAGGGCTGGGCTAAGCTGCCCGGCCAGACCCGAGAGGACAAGACCGAATCTGCTGGAAGGAACGGCCTCAGGCTGGGGCCCCGCACCCAGGACTTGGAGGCTGTGACCTCAGGTGCTCACAGCCAGCCTGGAAGGGGGGCTCATCCCATTTTCACGAGGAGACTGAGGTCCAGAGAGGTGAGGTGACCAGAGTCCAGGACCCCAATGAGGAAAAGGAGGGTCGCCTGTAAGCGCCCAGTGTGAGGCCGTGCCTGGATTTGTCAGCTGGCGGGGAGAGGCGGGGTGGAGCTGCAGGTCTAGACACACAGGAGCCGAGACTTCACTGTAGCCTCCCCAACATCTGACCCCCACAAAGTCCCGGGGGCTGCTCTCTCCCTGCTCCCCGCCCTCTCGCCACTGGATTTTGGGGCGGGAGCCCCAGGCCACAGCTTCCAGCCACGTGCTTGGAAGAGTCCCTCAACGTTTGCAAAGTGCACAAGAAAGAAGCGGTGACCGGACGGAGGTGGTGGCTCGGATGACGGTGGTGATGGTTTGGGGCCTCCTGAGCGTATCCGATCAGCACCTCCTGCACAACGGCACGTCAGCGGCACCTCCACAAAGCTGGAAACCACGCGCTTGGGGGGAGTCATTCCCTTACAGCACCGGCTGCAGGGACTCCGGCCTCCGTGACTGAGTGGCTGCCTCACCCGCCGGCCGAGAGCCACGTGACCAGCAGGGGCCTAATCGGCCTCTATCCTGAGAATCACTGCAGGGCCAGGGACAAAGGGCTGGAGGGCAGACTCCAGGCTTTACCCACGGCAGGTTGTCCCCAGGCGCTGGGGACGTGGTGGGTGCTCACCAGTGCGTGACAGTGAAACCCATCCGGTCAGGAGGGAGGGACAGAGACCCAGGCTTAGAAATTCTTCGGAATCTGCCCGCCTCTTCCCGCCAACATCCCCCACTCTGTCCTGCCTCTTCTCACGGCCCCTCCCTCTGTGCGGAGCTCACTGCCGCCCGGGCTACCTCCTCCTTCAGGCCTCCAGGCCTTTGCTTTGGCTCCTCTGCCCTCCTAGAACACCCTCTGTCCCATCTGCAGCCAGCCACGCTGCCTTTGTCTCCCCAGGCTCCGGTTGATCATTGCCTCCTCCAAGAAGCCTCCCCGATAACCTCTCTCACCTCAAGCTCCCTGGCATTCTGTGTCTGTCTTCCTGCAGGGCTCGCCGCCCATTCGGGGGCGGGGGGAGGGGGAGGCCTTATCACCGTCATGGAGGCCAGATCTCAGGGGCTGTCCTGTCCCCGCAGGACTCAGGAGCCGCTTGCTGGAGCAAAGGAGGATGCGTGCACGCAGCCCTGATCCAGACAGCCTGTCCTGCTCCCAGCCAAGCCGCCCTCCTGCCAGGAGGCTCCCAGCTCCCTGGGAGCCAAACAGGATTTTTGGCGGGCCTGACAGAGGAGACATTCGAAAGCCCAGGCTGCCACATGAAATCTTCTCCTGGCTCCTCCTTTGTGATTTTCAGGCTAAAAATAATGCAGCCGGAGACCCCGGTGGCTGCCATTGTTGCTGCTATTGAAACGTGATGAGCGCCTGATCAGAATTATTATGCATTGTTGACAGGGAGGTAACCGGCACTTATCTCCCAGTGCCTTTAAAAATAGAGCCTCTTCCTTTTGTGCCGGGGCAAAGCAATAATTTAGATAATTGAAACTCTGAAATGAGTTGGAGACGAATCGCTGTGGCTTTGGGCCTTTTATGATCCTTTCCCTTTGTATAAAAAAGAATGGAGTCAGAAGAAGAATGCTCGGCTCGCACAAAGACCCTGGGAGGACGAATGCAGTCGGCGTGAAAGCAGGGCGGCCCACGTCCCTGGCTCTGAGTCCGGATCACAGTCCTCCCCGCGCCGCCTGGGCCCGACCAGCCGGCCTCTGGCTCCGTGCAAGGGCGGAGTCCCCGCGGGGGAGGAGCTTCTGTGGGCGGGGCTTCCGCGGGGCGGGGCTTCCGCGGGGCGGGGCTTCCGCGGGG
>CM053569.1:1816127-1835677 GCA_028646485.1 Cryptoprocta ferox | reverse complement strand
TCAGCCCACCTACCTGCCTATCCATGCATCCCTCCTCCACACATTCATCCATCTATTTGACCATCCTTCGTCCCTTCACCAGTACTAGTAGTTGGGCCACTTTGTACCAAGGGCTGTGACAAAGTTCATTAGAACCAGGATTCAAATCCTCTTATCAACCGCATGCTTTCCCCACAGTCCTGAGCTGAGACACAGAGATGAAAGTGGCTCAGTGACTCAGGGCTGAGTGGTCCTGAGACCAGGCTGGACTGTGGTGATGTTAGTGATCATCACTGATTCCTAGGTGTCCTCTTCTTCTGGGCAGACATCTGCCCTTCCCGTCCCCTTGTGGCTGGGTGGAGCCGTGCAGCTGGTGTGAAACCCCCGCCCTGCTTGCTGCAGCAAGCAGGACTGGGAGGTGACGGCCAGTCCATCAGCAGGTGCCGAGTTACCGCGGTGAGCAAGGCACCCCGCTGACCTACACGGGCGTGGTAAGCCATGAGATGTGGGAGCTGTTACACGGCAGGGCTCAGCCTGTCCTGACCGGCCTCTCGTGTGCAGGTCTTCTGACCCTGCTTGCCCTCTGCATTCGTCTCCCAGGGCTGCCTGGACAGGGTGCCACAAACTGGGGGGCCCAAAACCACAGACACGTATCCCCCCCACAGTTCTGGAGGCCGGAGCCTGAAGTGGACGGGTTGCCAGCGCTTGGTCTGTGGATCTTCTGAGGACATCCTGTTCCGGCCCCTCTCCCAGCTCCTGGGCCAGCGGGCCTCGGCAGGCCTTGGTTGGTGGCCGCGTGGCCCCAGGCTCTGCCTCTGTCGTCACACGACCTTCCCTCTGCGTGCGTCCCGGTGTCTCTCCTCTTCCTACAAGGACCCCAGTCATTGGCTTAAGGGCCTGCCCCCACCTCATCTTAATCAATTACATTGGCGAAGATGCTGTTTCCCAATTAGGCCACATTTTGAGCTTCTGGTACCCCACCCCCACCCCGAGCTTAACTTGGGGGCGAATCTTTAAAGAAGACTCACTCCGTGCCAGCACTCAGGTGGCGTTAAGGGAGGAGACAGGGATGAAGCATTCCGTAGCAGGCAGGGTGCTGGAGACGGTGCACTTGGATGAGTTCACAGTCTGACGGCAGAGGCAGGAGAGCCCTCAGACAGTCTCAACATGGCGGACAGTGGGCGTGGGTGAGCACCGGCTGCTGCTGGTGCCTCCTGGGTCCCGGCCATGGGTGTCTTGCCTGCCTCTCTGCCTCCGGCACCCAGTTCAGGGCTGGCACGGGTGGGCACTCGGTGACTGTTGGGGGATCGATCCCCAACTCTCACATAGCGCCCGCCCGTCACTGTTTGCAGACCATCTGTGAGTGATTGCAGGCCAGGCCAGCATGGCCGCCGCCCAACTGGAAAGGCCCTCGATGTGCTCAGGAAGGCTGGCCCGGGCCCCTGGCTCCCTCGCAGTCTGTGGCTCTTCAAAAGCACCCACAGGGCCCCTTCATCATGCCAAGTTCCCCGGGCACGCGTCAGCCCCACCGAGCGGGAAGCCCTACGGGAGGACTTACAAGCTCCTGACTTCCAGCCTGATTTTCTTGGGGGGGCAGCCTCAACCCACCACCGGCTCTCGGGGGGCCAGAGCTGGGGGCTGCGGCCTCAACCCACCACCAGCTCTCAGGGGGCCAGAGCTGGGGGCTGCGGCCTCAACCCACCACCGGTTCTCGGGGCCAGAGCTGGGGGCTGCAGCCCCTGCCCCCACTCTGACCACACTCTCCTCCACGATTGTCGTGGTCCACCCTCCTGTGGGCTCACCTCCCGCTGGCCTCCCCAAGGGGGTGTCAGCCTCTTCCTGTCTGAGTCTAGAGAGCATGGCTGACCTCAAAACTCCCCGGGCCACTCCTGAAGCCCAGGGCACAGGTCTGGGAACCGGAGTTTAGGGGGACACGGACAGCATGGGCGTTCAGAGAACACTGACCAGAAGGCTGAGGGGGTCTGTGAAATGTGCTCGGCAGGAAGGGAAAGGTGGGAGGGAGGCGGGCAAGGAAGTCGGATCTCCAGGCCGACATCGCTGAGGGGAGGGAGGGGCAGGGCTGGGACCACCATGGTTCCGTCTACTACTGACCACTTGCCTCTGCGTCTCTGTAATAGGACACGGCGTGCTGTCATGGCTCCCTGGCGTCAAATGGACACGGCGGGACGTCAGATGCACCCGGGGTCCTCAAGGGGAGTGGGAGGCTGATGCGGAAGGTTCTAGGTGGGGACGACGTGACAGAGATTTGAGTGGAGCATCCTCTAGGGACAGGCTGTGATGGCGGATGGAGGGCTCGCCGTCAGGAAAGCGCTCCAGAAGATGCCAGGCCATGCTGCAGCGCATCCCACAGGACTCGGGCTTTGTGGGTATTTTCCTGATCCTTTAGATGAATCCTCGGCTTCCACTCCCTGGTGACAAAGTTCACGTTACCAGCGGCTGCGCCACCAGTTAGAGACAAGTGTGTTTCCACTCGTTCGCTCTTCGGGGACCTTGGTCCCCTGGCTCCTTCCCGAGGGACAGTGAGGTGTGACAGAGGTCACCCGGGGTCTGCTATTTCTTCAGAGCCGCTATCATCTGGGTCCAGGGTCTCCACTGCCCCAAGCCCCACTGGCCTGGCTCTCCTGCTACAGCCCTGCACGGGGTGGGGGGGCAGTCGTATGAAGGTTGGGGGGCTCGAAGCGTGACTCTCCAGGGCACTCACGAGCAGTGAAGCATTCGAGCCCCGGCAGGTGTGAGGGCCGAGTGAGCGGGCAGGGCCGGCCCGGGGCACCTGTCCCCCCACCTCCGAAGGGGTCGGCAGGAGGTGAGAAGGACGCGCAGAACCTTGGGAAGAGGATCACAGCCTCACTTCCAACCTTGGCCTCAGTGCACCTCCGCTGTGTGAACTGAGCCAGCAAATTAACCTCTCTGAGCGTATTTTCTGAGTGGCAGATTGGGGCCGATGGAAGGAATCTGTCACGAATCGGGGATTAAATGAGGTCACTTGTTTGGCGGGGTTCCTGACTCAGCAAGGAGAACGGTCACTACCCTGATGAGGCCGAGAGGCTGGCCTCACACGTCCGTTCCTGGCTTCCCGACGGCCCCTGTGTGCCAGCGTGTCGTCCAAGCACCCTGGCCTGGGACCCAGCCCCCCCCCCTCTCCCCATGGCCTCTCTGGCCTGGCCTCTCCCCGGTGCCCATGCCAGCGCAGGGGCCTCCCGAGCACTGCCTCTCCTGCAGCCTCCACGCGGATTCCCAGGCACGAGCTGCCAGGGCCCGTCTGCACACTGGGTTAGTGGCCAGAACACAGAGCGCACACTGGGGGCTCGCCACCAGGCGTGGACTGTGCCCTGTGCCACCGGCGTGCAGGCCGGGAGTCTGCAGGCCAGCCTGGGGGAGGGGCGCTTCCTCCCCTTCCAGCTGCGGGGGCTCCGGGGTCCCTGGGCCTGTCCTGTGTCCCTCCAGCCCTGCCTCCACGTCCACAGGGCCGCGCTTCCCTCTGAGCCCTTCCTTCTTCTGCCGCCTAGAAGGTCACTTGCCGTTGGGTTGGGTCCCCTGAGCAATCCAGATGCTCTCGCGTGGAGACGCTGGACGTAATTCCAACTGCAAGGACCCTTTTTCCAAATAAGGCCGCTTTCACCAGGCCTCGAGTGAGAAGCCCAGGCCGGCGCTGACCCCCAAAAACAGGGGTTAGGGCCGCCCATCGCTCCCCACCCTCCCCCTCCCCCGCCCCAGACACTCAGGAAATGAGGAGGCCCCGAGTCTCGTGAGACGGTGCTTCTCGCCTCCCCGGTCCTCACGCTTAGCAGATTCTCAGAAAGAAGCAGAGAACAAATCGCCTGCGAGAGGCCACAGTGCATAGTGTTCAAACAACGCGGCCTCAGCCCCTTCCTTCAGGAGCTTCCGGGGGTCACTGCTCAGACCGTCTCTCCCACACCAATCCCGTCTGAATGGAGACCCCACAGCCAGCGCCCTCCCCACCTCTGGCAGATGGGCCGGGCCAGCGCGAGCCAGGCGGCCGGGGCGGGCCTGGGGCCTGGGGCCAGCGTCCCTCCGCCTCGGTGCGCCCTGCGCATGCATGTAGGACAAAACCATTAGGAGGAATCTATGCCGTGGGCCGCCCATAAGGAGCTCCGTCTAGCAGCACGGATGAGGTTTTCCACTACATTCTTTAAAAGAGGGACAGCCTTCGAATGGATCTTTCTCATTACTTTCCTCTAGAAAAGCTGGGGACGCGGCGTTAAATCACGGCGCCGGGAGGGAAGCCCCGGAAAGCGCGCCTGACGCCCCGCACGCACGTCGTGTTCCGCCGCTTTGACCTGACCCTGGGGCCCCGTCATCAGCGCCGTGGGTGACGCTGGGTCTGGGGACGTAAACACGACCCGCGTCAGGTTTCACAACCTTTAGCGAGACGTAAGGGCCCTCATGACTGTGTTTGCCAAGTGCCGTGTCTGTGTTTCACTGAAGCAGAAGAGCATCTTTATTGTGATTTTGTAACTGAGACAGACTGAGCGCACGATGTTGTTAGTTGCAGGTGTGCAACACAGAGCGTTCCGTTTTCTGATCTGCGCGAGGACGCGTGCCGTGACACCTGGTTCGCGGTGCGGGCGTGGAACGCATCCCCGTTGAAAGAAAGGCGAAGCGGTCCGCTCACCCATCTGTTCGTTCCTTCGCTCGTTCAACAAATACCTGCTGGGTGCCAGGCGGTGTTGGGGTGCAGTGTCGCTCCCGATGGACATGGCGTCACCCTCCGGGGAACGGAAATGGTGACCAGGACGTCGGAGCGCAGGCTGGTGACAGCTGCCACGCCAACCCTGAGCCCGCGGGGACCTGGCGACATGCCGAGCACCAGCCCTTAGAGGAGCCGCCACGAGGGTCCCGGCCGTGCCGGCAGGGGCCGCAACCACACGCGTCGGCAGGAGCCCAGGCGCGGCCCTGGGCGCTGCGGGAGCGAGCTCGCAGACAGTGGTGTGACCCACGCGGTGTAAACATGAGGACACAGACGCACGCCTCGTCCGCGCTCCGACAGGGACCCCGAGGGCGGGGAGTGAGGCCGAGGCCAGGAGCTTCATGCAGAGACTTCGAGTTATTTGCAGTGAGGACGTGATCGCGGGAGCCGTGCGTAATTGCGGGTAAGTGAAATTACGGAGCGAAACGAAGGGCTGAGAAGGGAGGCCAGAGCGAGCACTTGTGGGACACCTGCTCCGGGCTGAGCGCCTTCATCGCGTTGCATCGTATCCTGACAACACCCTGCACGGGAGGCCCCGGGGCCCAGTTTACAGAAAGGAGCGCGGATGTGCCAAGGGCACCCCAAGGTCCTGCGTCATGTCGATGACAGAGCCGGCCCCAGGGACGTCCTTGGCTTCTGGAATCGGTACTGTTCCTCCATGAGAGACTTATTGTTACTTAAAGGAACTAAAACACTTTCTGTCTCTCTCTTTCACACACCCACATACACACATGCACACACGTGCACACACATGCACACACGTGATCTGGACTAGGTGCAGGGCCCGGGAGGCGACTTTCAGGGCTGACACACATATGGAAAGCACAGTGACCTGGACAAGTGTGTAGTTAGCACGTGCCGTGGACCGTCTGTCCCTCAAATGCCAACTGTCTCCAGTGGGCTTTTGGCGAACGCCAGATCACTGTCAGCTCGTGGCCGGGCTCCCTGCTGAATGCCGGGAGTGTCACTGCTCTCGGCAGCTGATCAAAGCGTGTGATGATCTGGGTTAATGATGTCGCAATTGCCTGAATGATCGGAATCAGTGAGAAGATATTATAGGAACTGACCCAGTTCCTTCAACCGGCCTCGCAGCAAATTGAGCTGTGACGTGAAGGGGGAGGGGGGGAGAGCTGAGCCCCTACTACGCACTGGGCACCGGGCAGCCGTCCCGTCCATCCTCAGAAGCAGCATCGTTTATGGAGCCCGCGGTTGGCACCGGGCCCCACGCGTCTCTCTGCCCCCCAGCCCGGCGGGACCAGAGCTCGGAGATGGCTAAGCGGGGTGGACTTCACGGAGGTGCAGGACTGCTAGGGCCCGAGGGCCGTGCCGGACCCTGGAGGCTGATGGGCAGACGCTGCCGGTGCTGAGTGCACCCTCGGGCCCCGCACCGGCACGCACACCGAAGGGTGCCCCCACAGCCGTGCCTGCCCGTGCCTCCTACAGCCGCCTGCCCTCAGGTCACAGACCCCGTGGCAGTCCCAGCCCCTGGGCTCTTTCAAATGTCTCATGAGCTAGAAATATATGCGAAGAAGCTCAGATTCTCTACTAACCAAATGCACGTGCTTTTAATGAGCTCTCGCTACCAGTGTTAACGGGGTAAATTCCTGACACCCAGTTCGGGTGAGGATAAGTCAGGACTAACGTCTGTGTGCGGGCAGGCTGGTAATAAACGGCCTTCGAGGTGACTGCGGTGGTCACCGCACTGTGAACCGGCCTGGACTGCGGGGCCCGGACGCTTGGCCGAATACCAGTCTCAACACTGCTGTGAAGACATTCTCTAAGTATGAAGAGATCCACAATTGGTGGGCTTTCAGTGAAGCAGATTGCCCTCCGTGGTGTGGTGGGCCTTGTCTAATCAGGAGATGGCCCTAAGAGCGAAAGGGACGTCCCCCGGAGAAGGAACTTGACCTCAAGACTGTAACAGAAACCCTGCCTGAGTCTCCTGCCTGCCGCCCCACGCCGTAGATTCCAGACTCAATGGCCCCACTGTCCTAGGAGCTGGTGACCCAGCAGCCCGTGTCACTGGCCCTAACACCCCATGCCTGGCATCCTGTGGTTACGTGTCCAGGCATCAGCCTGTGCAACAGCAAGGAAGGCGAAGGCACTCGTGTGCCGAGGACACAGCAGTCACCGGAACGGGCACCTGGACGCCATGCGGTGTCTGGCAGTGGGGGAGGGGTGAGCACATCTACGCAGGACGACGCCCGACCTGAATGAGAAAGGTCAGCGACCAGCACCAGTGTGCACACGGTCCTCTACATTTGCACACGGCCTCACGGATGTGCACCTACTGTGTCTGCAGGACGTTATGGCCGGAGACGGTCTGTAAGAAATGAGCCAAATCGAAGAGCCCGTGTGGCATCGTCCTGGAAACTGGAAACCGCCACCCCTGACGTCCAGTCCCACCCAGGCGGATGCAGCCCCCCTAGGCGGCATGGCCCGGCGCGTGCACCACAGGCTGACACTGCCTCCTCCCTCACCCCTTTGTGCAGTGCACAACATGCACAGCCATGCAGGGCAGCCTAAAATATTAACTCTGAGCTGGAATGGGTTATGAGTCATTGGTGTGTTTTTACTTATGCAAACAACATTTTCTAAGATTTATGCCCTAAGCGTTGGCTGATGTCTTATCAGAGGAGGAATAAATAGCGCTGGAAGCGAACTCGCAGCCCTAGGCTCACGCTCTCCCAGCTGCCGACAGAGGCGGGGTCGGGACATCACCTGTCCAGCGTGTGAGTGACCGAGTGCCCCCAGACCCCCTCAGCTTCTCCGGAGCCAAAGGTTCTAGAGTGCTCTGAGCCCACGACCTGTGCGGCCCTTCATGGGGGGTCAGGCTCAGATGCCCCTCCCCCCCGGGAGAAGAAAGACCTGGGTGACCCCCCTCTAACTCCAGCTCAGCGTGCAGGGAACGGTCCCCTCCCTCCCGGCCTCCTGCTGAGGACCTGCCCCGGCTCTTCCCCACCTGCTGGGCCTGGTGCTGGCCCCCAGCGGCGTCACACACACACTCACACAAGGCGCACACACAGAGACAGACACACACGTGCACACACCACACGCGCGCCGGGGTTCGCCTCACTGACTGTGAATCGGCTCACCGATTAGGAAGCTCTGGGCCACGCCAGCACAACTGCCCCCCACACCTCCCGCGCCCGATCTTACCTTTACGTGCCGGACGCTCACGGAGAGCGTGTCCCTCCTCTGCCATCTGACAAGATGTCCTCTTTGGCGAAAGAATCAAGTCTTGGATTTGATCGATCCAGTCACTCGTTCGTTCCCTCCACAGCCTTGTGCTGAGCGGGTGCCAGGCCTTCGGCGGGTCGTGGGCGCGGGATGAACGTGGGGCCGCCCTTGTGGCTTACTGTCCAGCTGGGAGGACACTGAACTACGGTAGGGGGACGTGTGGTCACTGTCCTGCCGGGAGATGCCCAGACCCAGCCACTCAAGTGGTGGCACGTGACATCCCACTGAGGAGCGGCATGAAACCAGAGCCCGGGCCACGGGGACAGGAGCTTCCGTGGCAATGTCCTTGTGTTAGAGGATGAGAGTTTAGTGTGTGATCAAGGTCAGGGCTCAGCATGTGACTAGAGTCATGGCCCAGAGTGTGACCAGGGTCAGGGCCCAGGGTGTGACCAGGATCAGGGCCCAGAGTATGACCAGGGTCAGGGCCCAGGGTGTGACCAGGGTCAGGGCCCAGGGTGAGACCAGGGTCAGGGCCCAGGTGTGACCAGGGCCAGGGCCCAGTGTGTGACCAGGGCCAGGGCCCAGAGTGTGACCAGGGTCAGGGCTCAGGGCGAGACTAGGATCAGGGCCCAGAGTGTGACTAGAGGCAGGGCGCAGTGTGTGACCAGTGTCTGAGCTCAGTCTGTAACCATGAGGAGACTCCGTGAGTGGCCAGGAGGAAGTCTCCGTGTTTAACTAGTCAGCTCTCCAGCTATGAGTAGGACCAGGGCTCAGTCTGTGATCGAGCTCACAGCCTCCCACACCCACCCCCAGTGAGCAGGGCCAGGGACCTGTGTGTGGTCATGATCAGGGCTCAGTATGTGCTTGGGATCAGGGCTCAGCCTCAGCGGGGGTCTGGGGCTCTCGACCTCCCCGCTCACCCTGCTCTCCTGAGAGCAACCGCTGCCTCTCGCTCCGGCCCCAGGGTGGCCTGGCCTCTGGGCCTGTGCACCTCTTCCTGTGGAAATCCCCTTTGGTTCTGGCTGTAATTATGTTTAAAGCCCCACTTTGGCCGGGGGATTGGATCCGGGAGCAGGAGCAGGAGCCAGGGGGCTGCGGAGAAGGCGAGCACTGGGGGCCCGGACAATTCCTCCGCAGCCCAATCAGGGCTCCTGCTCACCGGATTTGCATAAATCTCTAAGCCGATTAGAGGGACATTCAGAGGAAGCCGCGCAGGGACTGAGCCAGCAAAGCAGCTGCCCCCCCTCCCCGCGTGGATTGATCGCTCCCACCCCAGCTGGCTGCAAAGCCGAGTCCATTACCCACCCCCCAAGCCCGCTCCTCCTCCCAGCTCCTTCCCTGCTCCGCTTAGCGCCACAAACTCAGAATCCGTGTCACCCCAGATGCCTCCTGCGTGCTCTCCGTCCAGTCCACCGTGTCCATCCCCTTCGCTATGTCCCCTCCCCGCCAGCCACAAGCCACCTTCTCCCACCTACTCCCTGCCTCACTGTCCTCTGGGTTTCCCTGAAACCAGCCCTCTCCTCCATCCATTCCTGCTCTGAGTCCTCACGACAAGTGCCCTGTGGCACCTGGGGCCACACAGGAGGGTGCATCTGGTCCCCGGGGTCCTTGGGCCAGGGGCTGGGGCGCTGACCCGGGCACAGCGTCAGCACATGGCCATGGTTTGATGTCTGCGACGCTTGTTTCCTCAGGACGGGTCTCCCTGGCCCTCAGCTCTCACTTCCCCTGGCCATCTCATGCAACCTCCCAGCAGACAGGACCACACCATCCTGGGCCAGCTTGTGCCTCTGTCCTGGGGATCCAGGGAGAGTGCCCAGCCAGGAGAGGGTCTGTACAGAGGCAGTGCTCACATACCCCAGAGGCTGGTCTCTGGCCTGAGGCTGGCCCCCTCTCTTCCTGCTCCCCTTGCCTCTGAGAAAAGCACTGTGAGGGGGGCCCATGTCCCCTCACCCCCCACCCAGCTGCTGCAGCAACAGCAGAAACACTAAGGAATGGTGTTGACTGGGATCACAGTGCTGGTCCTTGTTGGGGCCCCATTTGGCTGTGTGACCAGGTCAAGCCTGTCCCTCACTGAGAAAATGAGATCATGGTTGGGCTGATTTCTGAGCTTTGTCTTGGTTCCCATACCTTAAATCTGTGAATCAATTGTGACAGCTTCAAATGAAATGATGCATTCACATGCAGTCCACAGAAACTTGGGTAGAGGAGTGAGCAGAGTGTGAGTGCAGTTGTGAGGGACTGGGATCCCTCACTTATGCAATGAAAATCTGTGTATATAGGGATTTGGGGGTCACCATCATCACCATCATCATCACCATCATCATCACCATCATCACCATCACCATCATCACCATCATCACCATCACCATCATCACCAGCATCACCATCACCATCATCACCAGCATCACCATCATCATCACCAGCATCACTATCATCATCACCACCATCACCATCATCATCATCACCAGCATCTGCACCATCAAAGCCATCACCATCCTCATACCACCAACATCACTACTACCACCATTACCACCACCACCACCATCACCACCATCATTATTGTTGACACCATCATCATCACCATTATCACCACCATCACCACCACCATCATCATCACCATCACCACCACCATCATCATCACCATCAACACCACCATCTACACCATCAATACCATCATCACCACTACTATCCCTACTGCCTCCATCATCATCAGAACCACCATGGTCATCATACAGTACCACCATCATTAACATCTGCCTCAACTATCCTACGTTCTCAAAAAATAAGAACAGATCAGCTGATCGCCACCTCCCCCACAGAACAATAAGGACAAGGTTCTGAATAGGTGGGACCAAATGGTACCAGATGCCCTCGTCCCGCTTTGGAATCTCCCTGTTGAGTGGGCTCCACTCCAGTCTCTGCCCTGCAAAGCTACAAATCTCAGACATTGCCAAGCGCAGTCCCTGCTCCCTTCCCCCTAGGGGTCCTAACCAGCTCTATATGCTCTGTGTGGGACCCAGGACCACAGGAGGATGGGCTGGATCGGGAGACCTGTGCCACGCTGGGTGCATTTGTGCTGAGTGGTTCCTGATGGAAATCCCATCCCCAGCCACCCCACCCAAGGTCAGCATCTTGCTGGTGCCTAATATCTGAGCCAGGACATTGAGTCTTCTTCTAACTCAAGCTGCCCAGGGGTCCCAGTTTCTGCCAACACCATGGTCTCTCTCTCTCTGAGACTGTATTCATTCCCTGTGGTTGCTGTGACAAATAAACACAAACATGGTGGCTTTAAATGACATAAATGTTTTCTCTAATTCTGCGTGAGAAGTCCAGATGTCCAGCACCAAGATGCAGCAGGAACACCCTCCCCAGAGGCTCCAGGGAGGAGACTCCTTGCCTTTTGCGGCTTCTGGTGCCCTTGGCATTCCTTGGGTCTTGACCATATCTCTCTGTGCCCACGGGGCCAGGCCCTTGCCTCCTGAGCAATGCCGGCTCGCCGGCTCATGCAGACCTGCGGGAGTGCTCCTCCCCATCCTGTGCTGGGACACAGACCTCTGTGAGGGCTCCCCCACCACCTCACTGGGACACAGGACCCGGACACAGAATCCGTGAGACTCACGGTGGATGCGA
Organism: Cryptoprocta ferox; assembly: GCA_028646485.1. NCBI lineage: Eukaryota > Metazoa > Chordata > Mammalia > Carnivora > Eupleridae > Cryptoprocta > Cryptoprocta ferox. Next base: position 1,824,159 of record CM053569.1, on the reverse strand, counting down.
GGAGTCCCCACATGGGGCCCAGGCTCGGTGTCTTCTCTGAGGCTCTTGGGGCTCCGGGGAGCAGCAGGGGAGGGCTTGGCCGGGCCCACCGCACGTCCTCGTCCCCACCTCGATCACCAGGAGCACCCTGAGAAGGACGGGCCTGCGGCTCCTGAGCACCATTAGCGCAGAGTCCCACAATCCCCTGGCGGAAGGAATGTCACCATGATTCCCTTGATGGGGGTGACAAAACTGAGCGTCCAAGGGCAGGGGCCCCTCGGGGTCACAGAGTGAGAGGCAAAGCTCACATCTAACCCAAGTGTCCATGTGTCCAGTCACCAGGAAGCCCTGCTGTCCCTGTTTTGGGGCCATGGGGCAGCTCAGTGCCTTGAGAGTGTCCACCACGGAGAGCCTGGCCCGTCCCCACTTCAGGGCAGATGTGGGCCAGGAGGCCATGCTTCTGGCCCCAAGGACAAGCCTCTTGTTGTGCGTCCCCGGGTACAGCCCCTGGACCCTCCGGGCCTCTGAATGGTCACCTGAAAAGTGGAAGAGAGAGTCCCTCCTTCCTTCGTGGGGCCCTGGGTCTGAGGGGGGTGGTGAAGATGCCTTGGGGGGGGGGCTCAGCTGCCTCTCCACCCCCCTGCTCAGGACCCTGCCGTCTCCTGCCCCTCCCCTGCTGCCCACCTGGGTCCCCATCCATCACGCCCGCGATGCCCCCCACTGTGCGGCGCCCTCCCTTCCGGACTGCCACCCTCCATCTCTGTTGGGCACCAGGGAGCCCAACCCTCAGGGCCGCCCACGTCCCCAAACGAGGACAGGGTGCGTCCTGGCTGCAGCCCGCCTCACGGTGTCCCCGCGGAGCTCAGACAGGCAGTGATCGCCCCGCCCCACCCCTGCCGCCCTGAGGGCCTCTGGCAGAAGCTTGCCTCCACTTTCCAAGCATAAACGGCAACTGGCTGCGGCTCCCACGCCCCCAGGCCTGGCTCTGCCAGCTCTCTGGGTGGCTGACAGCTGTCGCAGGCTGTGGCAGGCATATGCTCGCACAGCCTCACCCCGCCAGCCTGGGCGCCTGCAGCCTGCGATGGGAAAGCAGCCCTCAGGCCCCAGGCCCTGCCTGCTCTGTGCTCCTGCAGCCCCGTCAGTTCCCCAGGGGGCAGCAGGCACGCCTGGTGTCAGTGCTGCCAACTCGGCTCAGGGTCCCTTCTCCCTGGGCCTCAGTGTCTCTTCTGTACACAGACCCCAGCAGAGACGCACGGGACCCACCTGGGACTGGGGGTGCAGACAAGGACGATACCCTCGTTTTCCACGGGGGCACCCACTCTTGTGCCTGGGGGCTGGGAGGCCAGGCAGGAGCCGGGGGACCTTGAGGGGTGGTTAGGTTAGAAACCTCTGGTCCCGGAGCAAGATGCTCTTTTCTAGCCCCCTTCTAGCCCCTATTCTAGCCCCCCTTTTGGCCCCCCTTCTAGCCCCCCTTCTAGCCCCCCTTCTAGCCCCCCAATCCCCCTTCTAGTCCCCCTTCTATCCCCCCTTCTAGCCCCCCTTCTAGCCCCCCAGCCCCCCTTCTAGTCCCCCTTCTAGCCCCTGCTGAGCAGTCTCAGGTCAGAACCCAAGGCTCAAGGGAAATGGACACCCAGCACCACCAGATCATGGGGTTGTGGGGTGACATTGGGTGATGTGACATGAGGGGCCGTCACTACACACACAGCGCTTGTCCTCCGGGAACGTACTTCCATGGGAGGATTTTGTGATTTGGGGAAAAGTATGTAGGGCCCCAGGGGGACCACACTCAACCAGCCGTGACCCGCCAAGGGGACGGAAAGCCAGCCCAGGGAATGTGGCCAACTGGTGAGGGAAGTAGGCAGCTCTGGCCAGGCCCTTCCCCCGTGGTCAGTGCAGCCAGCGTGGTCTGGAGGGGGGACGGCCAGCCTCTGTGTGTGGTGGGAGGGGGGAGGCAGGAGGGCTCGGAGCAGGGCAGGTGGTGGTGGAGTGGGATGGACAGAGGGGCTGGAGCAGTGTGGTCGTGCCTTGCTAGGCTGGGGGTGGGTGGGGGTGGGGTGGGCAGCAAGAGGATGGACCTTCGGGGAAGATCACCCCCGGCCGGAGCAGGCACGAAGGACAGGGGATGTCGGGGGACCCGGGCAGATTCTGGATGTACCTCCGTCCCCTGATACCAGACTCGTAGGAGCACCAGGTCAGGGAACCACAGAAGATCCTTGACCTCTTGGAAACGACCTTGACCATGGTCTGGGGTTCTGAATGGCTCCTAAGGGCCAGCAGATGCTTGGTTAATATCTGTGCCAGGAATTAACTGGGTGACAGCAGACGCCAGAGTCATGCCTCAAAGAACTGTCCTTTGAGGCCACACCAGGGCTCTAGCAGGATTTGCCTCCTACAGACCTCATGACTGACCTCTGCCCCTCGGCCTCCCCCACTCCTGGCACGGAACTTGAGTGGCCCAGATCCTCTCATTTTGTCCCTTCCATCACCATCACTGTCCAGGGGACATATGGGGCCTCCACCCACTCAGCCCTGCCCACCTCGCCGTGCCCTGGTTTGGACCATCAGCTGCCTTGCTGACTTTGTCCCCCGGCATCGGGCATCGCTCACCCTGTCCCCTGACCTCATGCCCTGGGCTTGCTCTGCCCCCGCCTTCACGTCTGCCCCACTGCCGGGGCTTGGTCTTCAAGGAGTATGAATCTCCCTAAAGCATCTGACATGGCTTAGCTCTGGATCTCCACCCCACCCCTGCTCAGGCCCCCGGGACCCAGTGTTGGATGGGAACCTCGTCCCCCCGAGGGAGGGAACCTTATGGTCACTGCCTTCCTACACGGAGCAGAGGACGGCCTCTAAGCGAGGAAGGACGCCCTCCGCTGAACAGACCTGAGCGGCTGAAACCTTCCAACCACCAGCTGAGCGGGATGTGGCTCCTTCCCCGCTTGAGCCCCGGATGAGACCTCTGCCCCCACCTCGACTGCAACCTGTGGGGACCCTGAGCGGAGGCCCCAGCCCAGCGGTGCCAGCTCCAGACCACAGACCGTGTGAGAGAAGTCACGGGCTTCATCCTGCCGCATTCGACGGCCGCTGGTGACAGCTGGGGATCGCTAACGCGGGCCCAGGCCGAGGCGCCTGCCCTGCTCACCCTATTTCATCCCCGGTGCCCCTGCCTGCACCCCAGACTCCTGCACTCTTCTCTACTTGTATCACCTAGCTTCAGCACCCTCTCACGGACCACTCGAGCCCCAGCTCCGTCAAGCAGCCTCCACGGATGGAGGCCAAGGGCCTGGATCAGGGCTCGGCACACGGAGGGCGCTCAGTCGGTGTTTGCTAAATGAGGTCTCGCTGCAGGACACCTGACACTGAGTCCAGGAGTCCCGCAGAGGTGGTGGTAACACTGAGCTGTCCTCCCGTGCACGGGTATGTGGCTGTCACCAGATGGGGACACAGACGCCCTCGGGAGCCCCCGGGACAAGTAGGGCCGCTCAGGTGAGCTCACAGCAGGGCCATCCGCGAGCTCACAGAAGCAGGGATGGAGACAGGGGTGGACGGTGAGGAGGGGGAGCAGTTGCAGCTGCCCACCCCTCAGCTCGCACCGCCACTGCGGGGTCAGGGAGCCAGGGCACCAGGCCGGGCAGCCAGCTGGGCACCTGCAGGGGGTCCGGGAGGCGGGCGGCCGGGGTGTCCCTCAGGGCTTGCCTGTGAGGCGGGGGCGGCCCCCAGGAAGGTCAGCTCGCCCCAGAAAATGCCCTTCCGCACACTTCCTGGACGACGGCAATGTCTCGCCCTCATGTTTGAAACTTGCTCCTGCTCTATCCTGCCCTTCCTCTGGGACAGGTCCTCTGCTGGTGAGAGGGACCCACTGACAGCTGGCTTTCCTTTCATCTCTTTGAGATGCAAATTCCCTGCCACGCGGCACCCTCTCCACTGGCTGCTTTCTCCCCAGGGGAGCCCACTGATCTCTGTGCAGCCTGGGGGCGGCCACCAGGCTGGGCGGCCCTTGATTCCCTGCTTTGTGCGCATCAGAGCCACTCCTCCGGCTGCCCACTCCACGGGGATGGATGGGCATGAGCCCTGCTGGTGCAGTGAGCAGCTGTGCCCACCTCTGGTCTCCGTTCAGAAGCCGCCTTTCTAACTCAGGCAAGTGGTGGGGAGTCAGTCCCGGCCTGGGGGTACCCTCCTCTGGCCTCCCCTCCAGACCATGACCATGTCCCTCCTCAGGGGTGAAATTGAAAACCAAAGTGACAATCAAGCCACCTGTCATTTAAGCGAGAGATGACATGTCACCTTTGATCAAAAGGAGAAAAGCTCGGCAGTGCGGCTCCGTGAGCCCATGAGGGAGAGATGTCTCGTGGGTTTGTAAGACATCAAGGTCTTGAGGGACATGTGACAGCCCTGCCCCTGTCCTCAGAAGCAGCTCGGGGACAATGACAGAGGCCATGCCATGTGTGACTGGTTGGAACACCGGCGATGGGCCCGATCCCAGCACCTCCAGCCAGGCTCCTCCGTCAGGCACATCACTTCTGCCGAGCGGAGTGAGGTTCTCCAAGTGGCTCGCACACTCACTCGCGGTGAGTCCACGACACCGGGCAGCAGTCCCTGTAACCCAGCACAGGACAAAGGCTGCCAGTGCCTTGTGTCCAGACTCGAAGCAAAAGGGAAAGTCAAGGTTGGCACAACTTGCACGGGCTGGGCTAGCCTGTCCCTTGCTGGCCAGGGCCCAGGGTTAAAGGCAAAGTTGCCCTACGGCTCCTGAAGTCCGGAGGGGCCACCATGTGCGTATGCGTGTGTGCGTGCGCATATGTGTGTAAGCATGGTGTGTGCATGTGCGTGTGGTTATGCATGTGTGTGCAAATGTGTGTGTCCTGTGTGTGCTGACGCGCACTCCTGTACGTGTGTTTGTGCCTGTGGGTGCTCTGTGTGCATTCACGTGTGCACACATCCCTACACGCACGCACGTGCATTCACGTGTGCACATGTTGTACCTGTGTGTGCTATGTACACCTGTGTGTTTGCACGCACGTGCGTTCATACGTGCACAGTGTGGCTAAGCGCAGTGCATGTGTGTACGGACGTGCTCATGTGTGTGTTTGCACGCACGTGCATGTGGGCTCACTGCAGCGTGTGAAGGGGTCTTGCACCACAGCGTTGGGTTCAGCCCGTCTCACTTTCGGGCTTCAGCTACTGTCTCCGTCTTGATGGTCCCCAAACCCCACACCCAACTGACGTTCCTTTTCGAGCATCAAATATGAACACGCACACAGAGTACACAGGTCCATCGTTCGTTTGATTCATTTATTCATCAGGGCCACCTTCCTCGGCCATCGCGCCACGGGCGGCCATCAGCCTCTCGGCCCCAAGGCTCCAACACTGAGCTCCTCCTCCTCCAGGCACCCACCCCCTGTCCTGGGTTGCCTGTCTCTGTGGGTGTGGCCCGCTCACCCGGGTTCCCTTCGGGGGCCCCAGCCCACTGCACCGGTGCTGACGCAGCCCCTGCAGGGCCAGCCCAGGTGAGGACAGCCCCACGGGGCAGGTGTGACCGGCCCTGCAGCTCTAAGTCCAGATCTGTGTGCGCGTGGGCCTCAACCCCACTGAGTTCGCCCCACCACTGCACACATCTGGTTCCCTCCCCGGCATCTGCAAGGTGGGCCAGCCGGGTGCGGGCTGGGGCGCTCGGGCCCCCGGAGCCTGGAGGAGCGTGCGCCCCTTCCTCTGGAGACAAGAAGGGGGGCTGGCCCGGTGGTCCGAGGGGAAGTGGGGAGGACGAGCCGCAGGGCCCCAGGGCACACGCTGTGGACGGGGTCCCGAGCAGCCGGGCACGAGGAGGAGAAGCTGGTGGCAGGGATGGGGAGGGACATGGGCAGCTGGGACCTTCCTGCCCCAACAGCTATTGACCGAGTACACAAAACTCACGTCTAAGTGTCCAGGTACAAGATGCGTCCTGCGTCCCCAGTGCTCAGACTCCAGAGGGAGAGTTTCCGGAGCAAGTAATGTCGCCCGGTGGGGCTGTGCTCCGAAGACAGGAGCCGGTGCGAGGGGAACCTCAGAGCAGAGACGGATGGAGCCCAGCAGTCAGGCAGGAGCCCTGAGCCGCAGCGCGGAGGGTGGGGGCCAGGTGGGGCCAAGACACTCGGGGGCGCGGGAGGCGCTGTGCAGGCAGGAGGGGCCCAGCGTGCAGTGGGATGTGTGATGGAGAGGGGGCAGGGCCAGGTGTGTCTGCTCACCCAGACCGAGCTGCTGCCGCCGGCCCCCGGCCACGTGCCCTCCACCCCCACCCGACCGCCCCTCGGACACTGACCGCGGCCTCAAGCTCACTGTGGCCTCCCCTCGCTGCAGCCTCCACTCACCACAGCCTGCACTCACCACGGCCTCCTGCACACAGGGAAATGAACTTGGAGCCTCTCCCCAAAGATACTGCGGTGAGGCCGCCCCGGGACCCCATGGCTGGGGGGTGGCTGCAGGGTTTGCTGCTGGGGCTGAGAGCAGACAGAGAGCGCAGGACTCGGTGGCACTCCGCGAGCTGCCCCTTCCCCACGAGGAGCCCGCGTTGTCCCCATGGGGCAGTGGCAAGTCCTGAGCCGTCAGCTCGGCCATCCAGGAAAAGGACTTGCCACTGCCCCATGGCTCCTCCTTTCCTGGCAAGTCCTGTCGCCGCCAGGAAAGGAGGACATTTTTCCGGAACAGCCTCTCCGGGTGTGACTCCTGGCGGCGGTTGGAGGCCTGGGGCCCGACATGACAATTACTTCCTCCGTGCTCCGCCTGGAGAAGAGGCTCCGGGTCCCGGCCTGGCCTGTCCGGGAGGCAGCGTGGCTGCACGGCTGCTCAGAGGGACAAGGGAGCCGGGCCAAAGCCCTCAGCCCCACACCGGGCTCTGGGCAGCCTGTGCCAGCGCCCTGGCGCGGTGTCTGTCTCAGGCGGGCACTGTCGGCTCCGGCCAGCAGGCGGCACAGAAAGCCTTGCTCTCAGCCAGACGGCGCGAGAGAAGCCTGATCCCAGGTGCAGATGTGGCCGGGGACAGACAGCGCCTGTGGGCTGTGTGTCTACGGCCCGTCCAAGGGCCCTGACGTGTGTGGCCCCTGAGGGCCAGCCTCCTGCATGCCTGGGTCTCGGCAGAATCCCTAGCACACACAGTAGGTGCTCAATAAATGTTTGCTGAAAGATGGAGTTTTCCTGGCCGTGGCTCAGGATGCAAGTCAGGCCTCCAGTCCAGGACTGGCAGCAGCAGACAGAGTCAGGGAGGGAGGGCCTCCTGCTCCAGCCAGGACGGGCCGGGAAACTGAGGCTGCAGGGGGAGGATGTGTGTGAGGCGAAGGCAGCCAATGGGGCGCAGCCAGGGACGCCGAGGGCCCCCGCTTTCTGCTGTTCCTCAACTCTGGCAGCCCTGCCTGTCCCTCTCTTCTAAGAATCAAGGTGGAAAACGTAAATCCTCTTGAGACTTTCTCCCTCTAGGCCCCAGGGTGTGCGGGTCCACCTTCGGCCTTGCAGGAACCCCGGAGGCCAGCCCGGCGTGGAGGCGCAAGGGAGGTGAGGGCACCCCTGCCCTTCCCAACGCAGACCCCGCACCCGCCCGCGTGCACGGCGGTGAAGACAGGAGCGGCCGGGCAGCACTGAGTCAGAGCCAGCCTCAGCCTCAGCTCTCCCTCCTGCTCGCCTCCCACCGCACTCCCCAATCCCCGTGCCTCAGTTTCCCCGTCTTTGGCAGAGGAGCAGTGACGGCTCTGGCGACCTTCACGCACAAAGTGCGGAGGGCGGTTCCTGGTGCCTCATAGCTGTTCGATCAACAGCGGGCCTGTCACTTTAGTAGTGTTATTACTGTTAATGACACATGGGGCCCAGAAGAGAAATGTGCCTGAACCGCTGGGGACACTTGCGGCCGGGCAGCAAGGACCAGACAAGGGAGGACAGGGCAGGCGGGGACTTGCGTGCAAGGGAGGAGGCCAGGCTCCAGAAGGCCAGACAGGAAGCCGAACACAGGTGGAGGAAACGAGGGGGAGACCAGTGTCTTCCCGCAGCCGCCCGGCCAGGAACAGGCCTCCAGGCCACCAGACAACGTGGGACC
>CM053569.1:1760720-1815627 GCA_028646485.1 Cryptoprocta ferox | reverse complement strand
GAAGCTTCCTTGGCTGAGGACCCCAGGACCAGCTGCTTCGAAAGACCAGCCTGAGACTTTCCCTGTAGGAGCCCAGCCCGTGCCGGCCCGGGAGTGGATGTGGGTCCCTTCAGCGGCCCGCCCAGGGGACCACACGTGATTACACCACGAATTGTGTCCAGTGGCTTCTAGCCAGGCCGGCCAGACTGTCGGAGCAAGGCTGAGGTCACTCCTCTCCCCACCTCGTTCCCTGGAACAAGTAGATCAATCAGCGTCCACTGATGGCTGATGACTGAAGGGCCCGGAGGCACCAGGACCGCTGTGCTCCTCTCTAAGGGCGCGAGACTCACACAGTACATTATGTGAACGGCGCTTCTTGAGTTGGGCAGTGAACAACATGTACACCAGCCCATGGTAGACCTGGCTGTGCCCACACCGTCTGGTCCAGCTCCCGGCAGGGAGTGCACCTTGACCTCCCCACAGCTTCCCTGGGACAGGACCCAGCACTGGAAACGTTAAGTGCTTCCTCAAGGTCATATTCTTTTCCTGAGAATAAATAGTCTTTGCAGTTTCTGGGCATGAGTCCAGGCCGCGTCTGACCTCAGGAAGGCCATTTACTGTCCCTGCACCTCGGTTTCTTCGCGGAACGCTGACCTGCCTCCCTGGAGGCTGAGGCGTCCACATAACAACGGTTGGAAAGGTGCTATTTGCGAGGGGGGGGCTTGCTGATTCCGCTAACGGGAGCACGGCACCCGCAGTAGCTCCTTCCTAATCAGTGGGTCAAGGGCCAGCTGCGCAGGGCCATTTGCACACCTCCCTCCTGCCTTAAGGAGCCCAACGTCCAGCCCATAGAGCTCCGACCGACAACACCAGAGAGAGCAGGATGGGACGCGGGACGCGGAAGGGCAGGCGCAGAGCCCGTCTTGGTCTCCTCCGGTCGCCGGAGCGAAACTCCAGAGACCGAGCGGCTGAGGCAACAGAAGTTTACTTCTCGCAGCTCTGGAGGCTGGAAGTCCAAGACCAGCGTGTTGGCCAGTTCGGTCCTGCCCCGGGGATGGCCCCTTCCTGCCTTCTCGCTGTCTGCTCGTGAGGCAGGGGCCACGGGAGGGGGAGAAATCCTCCCCCTTCTTATAAGCCCCCGACCCTGTGAGACGAGGCGTCCTGAAGCCCTGTGTCCAGATGCAGCCACACTGGGGGTAACGTGGGGGGGTCGCGATTCAGTCCCCAGCGACTTCCCAGCGAGTCGTGGACCCAAAGCTGAGGCCCAGCACGCAGCAACTGTGAGCGCAGGAAACCCCAGGCAGGGGCTTCCCCTCGAGCCGAGAGCCGGGCTCAGCCGGCCTTTGCTTCTTATTTTTTATTTGTTTTTTTAAATGTTTATTTACTTTTGAGAGAGAGAAGGGGAGGGACATAGAGAGAGGGAGACACAGACTCCGAAGACAGGCTCCAGGCTCTGAGCTGTCAGCACAGAGCCCGACGCGGAGCTCGAACCCACGAACCGTGAGATCATGACCTGAGCTAAAGTCAGACCCTCAACCGACTGAGCCCCCCGGGCGCCCCTGAGTTTGGTTTTATCCTGGAGTCTCCTGTCCTTCCCTGTAATGGGTCCTGAAAACGTCTGATTTTGCCCTTCACCCGGGAACAGCTCTGTTTCTCCAACCAGGTAACAGGCCGGGAGCCCCAGCGGGCCCTCCTCTCGGGGGTCTTCCTGACGCGGGAGCAGGACCGGGAGGAGGAAGGAGCCCCTGTGCTTGGGCGCCAGCCCCCCCCCCCCCGAAGACGACATCGCCTGCCTGACCCGTGTCCCTCGGGGCGGCTCTGAGCCCGAGCCAGACGGGCCCCTCGCGGCAGGAGCTCGTGCAGCCCGCCTCCCTCTTCGGATCTCTTGCTCTGCGTGGCATGGTTTTCTCGTTTTCCTGTGGGCCGCACCCTCGGCCGCCTGTCTCCCCACCGGGAGAGTGTACGGTGGGGTCGGGGTCTCCAGCCTCCCGTCCGCTGCTGCACTTTCTGTCCTGGGACAGGGCCTGACGCCCGTGCGCGTCTGCCCAGCGGCCCCGCAGTCCGGACCTTCATGGGCACCTCGACCCCCGTGCCGACCACCCAGCCTGGCGGGCTCCCCGTAGGAGGTGGAGGACACGCCTGTGCTGCGGGAGGGGCGCTGGGTCTGCGTAAAAGCTCTGGTGACGGTGGGGCTCCAGGAGCCCCATGGTCACAAGCTTGACATGCTGATGGCGTGGCCCCGGCTAGCGTGACTCCCCTGATGTCACAGAATAACAAGGCTTATAAAACGCTATAATTTGCACTCAGCACTAACTCAGTTTGGCTTTAGAAGATGAGTCTCAATTAGTCGGTTTTGATAAAAGCTCCCGAAGAACAGAGGAGGCCGATGGGAGGCAAAAGCGGGGGGCCCGTGGGGGTCTTCCCCGACCCGTTCACCTGTGACACAGTCCGGGGGTCTGAGACCCCTCCCTGGGCCTCGGAAAAAGAAAAGGATAAATCAGAGAGGTCTTAGCTCACGACTCACCTGGAGATCGGGGATGACGCCTCAGAGCGAGGGGTGACTGGCTTGCGTGCTGGGAAACCCACTCTCCTGGATGCGCCTGTGCCGGGGTAACGGCGCGCAGAGGTGACTTGTGTGCTGCAGCGTCACGCTCTGTCTCACTCTGTCTCTCAAAATGAGTAACTGTTAAAAAAAAAAAAAAAAAAGAACCAAACTCAACTCCGAAGAAAGTGGAGCAAGTAAGGGTTTATAAGCAAGGAGCAGGGGAGGGGGGTCAGCGCATGGAGAATTACTAAGAGGGGACCTCATGGAGGAGGGGGAGGGAGTCGTGGGGGAGGGAGTCGTGGGGGAGGGGGAGGGAGTCTGGTTAAAGAGATGGAGCAGGATCTTTGCTGAAGGCAGCCAGGTGACCCGACCTCACCGGGGGAGGGGGACTTGATCCGATCACGAGGGTGGGACTTGAAAGGACTCTTGCTCCCAGGACACGCCCAGGATGGACCCCGGGCCCGGAGGACCTGCCGCCAGCCGGCTGAGGAAAGGTCTTTGCGGCCAACACGTCATCCTCTGCCCGGTATACGCCCACTTCCCGTTGGATCACCGGAGGCTCAGACAGAGCGGTGAGGCACCTGTGAACATCTGGTGAGTGCAGGGCACCTGCTGGCGAGCCAGTCAGGCATTTAGCCCCGGGAGTCTCTAAACTAGAAGGGAAGGAGTGCGGGGAGCAGACTGTGGACGCGGCGTCTGGGTCCAGGGAGCACCCAGCTGAGATTTCCAGAAGCTGGGCTCCAGTGTCCTCAGCCAGCCGGGCGCGGGTGGCCGCGAGCCTCTCCCGGGAGCACGAGGCGGCCCATCCTCACCTGCTTCCCGAGCTCCACGGCGGCCGACTTGAAGGCAGGCGGCCCGGCGTCAGCGTGCGCAGGAGGCAGGAGCACGCCTGACACGCTAGCCCCCGACGCACTGGGCGAGGTGGCAGCTCCAGCGCAGACGCAGGTGCTCGCAGCCCAGAGAAGTGGCCGCAACGAGTCTCATGACCCGAAGGGCCCGCTGCCATTTCTGCCAAAACAGTCACACACGTGTTTGATCAAAGACCACCGAGGTGGGAGTGTTCTCGTTGACCAAGCGAGTCTGGTCTCGTGAGACGGGCCCTGATTCTTGTGTGTGCACTGACCACGCGGGTCTCAGCTCTGCTCGGCTGAGCGTCCCGTGTGCGTTCCCAGCACGGACTTGTCAAGCCTCTCAAGGCTGGAAACTGAGGCGAGCACCTGCTCTGGGTTTTGCGTGTGATTCCCGTAGATTTAGGTGAGTTCATCTCTTCCCAAGGTCATGCCCCAAACACCCTAGGTTTTCCAGGCCTGCCGGGAAATGATCGTCCGTCCGCACGTGTGACACTGGGGACCCAGCGGGCCAGGGGCTGGCGGGCGATTCTAAGCGGGCTTTGGAAGCACAGGCTCCTTGGAGTCAGACTTAGTCCTTTCGAACGGCGTGGTCGTCCTTCTCAAATACGAAACTCCAGTCCCAGCCCTGGTTATAGCACCGATTTTTCCTATCATGTTCTGGAACAAGGAAGACAGGTTCTTACGGACTCACACGGATGATTACATTGCCGGTGAGCGAGGGTGCCTGGAATAGTCTTCAGCCTCTGCAGGGCTCAGGAGGCAGCGAAGGTAATGTTTCGTTTCTGTTCATGGAGGTCCATGTGCCTCGTTGTTACAAGTGCGGATAAGAGAACGGGATGGGGTCTCTCGCCCCCACATCAGCCCGGGTCCGTCCACTCGGCCGATGCGCTGATTCGCCTTCTGCCTGGTCCCGGGCGAGCAGTTTCACGAGCCCATCGGCGTTTCCGCAGGGATCCGGGGGTCCTGACTCAGCCCGGTGGGTGCTCTCAAAGCGCTTCAGGGAACACCACCGAAAACTCATCCGTGAGCACGCGACACAGTCCTGTCCTCCGGCCTCACAGGGGCCCCTCCCTGGAGAGGACGATGCATTCTGGTCGGTAGCTGGCTGCCAACGCTTTCGGGGAAGAGTCGGAGGAAAACCCAAACCAGACGAGACCGTACGGGGTCCCCCGCGGACGGACGTCCCGGGCTTCACACGGCTTCTGGAACACCTGCGCTCCTGACGTAGTCACACGCGGACAATCTAGGGAAGGCTGAGCCTCTCCTCATTGGGCCACGCTCTTCGCGCCATAAACCACAGTCCGTAAACCACATTATTTTGTTCACATGCTTTTCTCTACAAGGTGAAAAAACAAATCCCTCGAGATTTGTCCGCTGGGAAGTCTCAAGGTCAGCTTGCGATCCAAATTTCGCTTGGGATTTGATTTGGGGACGTTGTCAAAGATGCCAAAATCTTCGAACCCTTGCTTAAATAGGAGCGCGGGTCACCGAGAAGCCCTGCTTAGCCTCCGGCAAATAATCCAAAACGAACAGGGTTCACATAAAGCACGAAAATTATTCTGATACGACGCAGAATCTGCCTCCTCGGGAGTTTAACTCAAAGGTAAAGAAAAGCCCTTCTAGAATCGTCTTTGAAGAGCAGACAGTAATCCCAGAGCACATCGTTGTGACGGAAAGAAAGCCAGGCCCCGCTCTCTCGTCAGTCCACGGCCCAGCTCACGTTTTAACAGCCTTGTAAACAGATCCCTGTCGGCCGGCTCGACCACACTGTTGTCTCCTGCAAGTCCACCACGTCTACACCGTGTTCTCCCTCTTTCTTCTCGGGACACCACCGGTCATCTTCCTTGGGGACAAAGTGACTCGGTCCCCAGCCCCGTGGGCATGTTTCCTTGTCAACACACGTCCTGCCCTCCTTGCATACGAGCTTGTTCCTCTATTTGTAGCCCTATCTCGTACATACAATTGGTTATGGCTTTTCACCATCGGTGCACAGAGGCGGCCGGGCAGTGGACACTCGTGACACACCCGCGTTCGGCAGCAGGACAGGACGTTGGCAGATATGCCACCTCCTCATTTTCACGGGCCTGGGCTTCCTTCCACTATGATTTTTCAATGCGGCAAAACGCACGTGTTTATTAACAGACTCGAGTGCACGTAGTCTCCTTACTGTAACTGTACAACCTTCCCCTTGCACTTGGCAACGAGCTCCTCCTACTGAGAAGGACCCACACGATTCAGGGCGGACGGAGCTGGCCGTCAGGGCGTGTGTGTTAACTGTTTTACAGCCAGTGCATTTGGGCGAAGTATCACAGAGCAAACAAAGAGTTACACGCACGGGTGTTTTCTGTGTCTGTTTTTCCGCTCTGCTTCATATACGCGCAGTGATGGAGGTCGTGCAGCTCATTTGTGTGACGTCTTGTGCTTTTTTTCGTAGGTTGAATTGGTAATTTTTATAACGCGGGGACACCTGGGTGGCTCAGTCGGTTGAGTGTCTGACTCTTGGTTCTGGCTCGAGTCCTGATCTCTCGGGCTCTGAGCTGACCGCGCGGAGCCTGCTCGGGGTTCTCTCTCCCTCGTTCCCTGCCCCCTCCCGCTAGCGCGCTCTCTCTCTCTCTTTCAAAAGAAATAAATTAAATTTTTTTAAACAATAAATTTTATGGTAAACACCTGGTAGATCACAGATTATCTAACCTTATTTTGACTGGTAAACCCAAGTAGACTAAGTTATTCGTAATGCTGATGTCTCAGATAACCCAGACAATTCAATTTTTATTAAACCAGAAATATTAAACTAACCTTGTTTACCAAAGATTTACCCAAGTCACAGAAACTTGAAAAGCATTTAAGTTAGTGCCTATATTTCTGGGAATTTTAAGCATATTTAATTTATATGTAAATGCTTACTTACCTCTAAGTCAATTGAAATAGAGTCCTTTTGTGGGATTTTCTGAATTAATTTGGCAATGCCATCCGCGGGCAGAAAAATGCCACATATACATAATACACAGGCGTGTAGACGCAGACGGAGACCTCAGAGCTCTCCTGCGAGTTTAGACAGGAGTCGGGGAAAGACAGCAGTGAAAAACGCACTGGTTTATCTCCGCTTCGTGTTCTTGCCCAGATCGTGCTTCCGGCAGCTGGGACAAGTCAAGGATCCCTGCTCACAGGGCGAATGCTCTTTACCAACACGTGTGCAGGGTCGAGGAGTGACCGGTGACTCCGGGCCGCAGACGACGTCCCTGGTCCCTGGGGCTCCTCCCCTCACCTCCAGGCCCGAAGCCCACCCGGAGTCTCCCCAGGATTCAGAGACAAGACACGCCACGATTCTCTTTCGCCCCTGGCTGCAGCCTCACAAAGACTCCTCAGCGTCACAGCCCCACGTCCCGAGAGCCCACCTGAGTGGATGAAACACCCCATCTGTGTCAATCCCCCAGTTTCTCCTCCTTGCGGCCTGGAGTGCTCCGTCTGTTCAGGAGGCAGACGGAGGTGATGGTGGCACAACACGGGAGTGCTCAGTGCCTCGAGGAGCTGAGGAGCCGTGGAAGGGGTTAGGGAGGAGGGAGGGAAGGAGAGGGAGGGAGGAGGGAGAGGAGGGAGGGAAGGAGGGAGCAGCGTCCAGCCTGCTGCCAGTCTCAGTTGAACCCAGCAGGGGCGCCACGGACGTGCGTGGGGTCTTCTGGCCCCTGACCCTGACTTGCTCAGCGACCTTGGGCAAGCCCGTCTCATGCCCCTAGGGCACCTTCCAGCTCTCAGCTTCTCAGCTGCGTCCCCCCTGGCAGGACGCTCCGAGGAGGCTGGGCCGCCCGCCTGGACCTTTCGGGTCGGCCACACGCCTCACAGGACTTTGCGCAAGCAGGACACGGGGCGGCGCCCGCCCCCGGCCTGGAGACCTCCCCACTGAGCAGGGTTTCCTGCTCCCTCCAAGTCTCCTGCTCAGGAAAGGCCCCGGCTGCTCAATCGGGAGCTCCTGCCGCTCGGGGCCCATCCGTGTCCCGGGGTCCCACTGGGGTCCTCCACAGGCCGGGCCTCCGTGTGCAGAAGGACAAGTCTGTGAGCCGGGGGCAGCGGGTGGTGGCTTGGAGACGGTGGACAAGAGAGTGTGGGGAGAGGTGCCCGCGGCCCGGGGTGAGGCCTGGAGACACATGTCGGCCCCCAGGTTTGGGTGTGGGGGGGTCTGCTGGCCAAGGGCCAGGACCTGCTGCAGGATGTCCGCTTGCCCACCCCAGGAGCAGGGGCGCCCCCTGCAGGACGCGGGCGCTGGGAGCCCAGCCCTCCAGCCACAGCCCATCGACCAGGCTGCGCAGGCCCCGCTCTGAGCCTTTGGAAGGTCCCCGCACGGCACTAATGCGTCTGAACACAGTGCTCCGAGCACAGGGGACTGCCTGGCCATTAAATTGCCACCAGGGCCAGAGGTCGGCTTGACAAATGGTGACACGTGTTTTGTCAACTACAGCACAGGATCCCATGGTGGCAGCGAGGACGCCAAGGACAGCGCCTGCAATCACGTGGGACACCTCAGAACAGGGAGCACGCTGCCACCGACCTGGAGGCGACCGTTCCACTTAATTTCACTGCGTTCGGCTGAACGTGTCCCGTCAAAACGTCACTCTGCTAAACAAATGAAATGTCCCTTCACGTCCTGAGAAACAAGCTTTTTTGTTCAGGAACCGGGCCGGGGC
Organism: Cryptoprocta ferox; assembly: GCA_028646485.1. Classification (NCBI taxonomy): domain Eukaryota; kingdom Metazoa; phylum Chordata; class Mammalia; order Carnivora; family Eupleridae; genus Cryptoprocta; species Cryptoprocta ferox. Next base: position 1,807,573 of record CM053569.1, on the reverse strand, counting down.
TGGCTTAGCGCCGATGGCTGTACCAGCCCCCAACACGACGTCCAGCCTGGGCCCCGCAGCACACGGAGCCTCCCCCCTCCTTCCGCCAGCAGAGGAACTGACAGGCGCTGCCACCAGCAGACGCGGTCTCTGCCCCAGCCGCTGGGTGCCCGGGAGAGGTTCCTGGAAGGAAAGAGGTGGAGGTGGAGGCTGGAGGTGGAGGCTGTGGAGGTTGGAGGTGGAGGTGGACCTGGCCTCTGGGGACAGCCCTGCCCGTAGCAGCTCCCAAGCCCTGGTCTTCAACTTCGTCCCTTGATCAGCAAAGGCTGGGGCCACTGTGTCCCTGAAGGACACCCTAAGCCTGGATCCAACAGCACCGACAGCCTCGTCCCCACAGTCCAGGTGCCAAGGCCCCAAACAGTGAAGCCAGGAAGGTTGAAGCAGACAGGAGGTGGCGGGCAGGGCTGGGGCAGCTTCCACTCTCTCCAGCCTCAGGTGAGGCAGGACACTGGGCACAGGGCACAGGGCACAGACCACAGGGCACAGGGCACAGGGAACATAGCACAGGGCACCCAGCACAGGGCACAGGGCACCCAGCACAGGGCACCCGGCACAGAGCACAGGGCACCCGGCAGAGGGCACCCAGCACAGGGCACCCAGCACGGGGCACAGAGCACAGGGCACGCGGCACAGGGCACAGGGTACCCAGCACAGGGCACAGAGCACAGGGCATCCGGCACAGGGCACAGGGCATCCGACATAGGGCACAGGGCACCCGGCACAGGGCACAGAGCACAGGGCACCCGGCACAGGGCACAGAGCACAGGGCACCTGGCACAGGGCACAGGGCACCCGGCACAAGGCACCCAGCACAGGGCACAGGGCACCCAGCACAGAGCACAGGTCACCCGGCACAGGGCTGGTACCGTCATTCAAGGCCTGCCTCCCACTCTCTATGACCCAGGGTTGACCCGATTTCTCCATCTGGGCAGTGGGCACAGTGTTCTTTGCTCCAAGCTGCGGTGAATGCAGTGAATGAAGTTGGGGGAGAGCCCACCGTGCACGAGCGCCCCCCACACTCCACGGCCTGGAGGAGCCCACAGGGCAGCGGTCACCAAGGCTCTCCCTTCCCTCTCCTGACGCCTGAAGCCGGTCGTGCAGTCGGCCTGGCAGGAGGAGTGACACGTGTGGCCCCGTCGCCCGGACGTGGATGCCCGGCGCCGACAGCACTGGGGCCGGAGAGGAGACCCACATCCGTGACACGTGTGGCCCCGTCGCTGACGCACAGCAGTGTAGACATGTCCACACCGAGGGCATGACGTGTGAAGCCTGTAGGGCTACCAGGAGGAGGTGACATCTTCATCCTGACACGTGTCCCAATCCATGAATGAGGCGTCTCTATTTAGAGTTTCCTTGCTCCTTCCATCAGCAGAAAATCATGTCTCCACTCTGCGTTTCATTTGTCCCTGAGGGACCAGGTCAGGGGGCAGCCACCTCTGACCCTGTGAGGCCTGCGTGTTCGGTGCTTTCGGCATCAATAACAAGCACCCTTATTGTCACCCAGTCCCCCCCAGACCTCTGTCATCAAACCCCACAGCCTTGGGATCCAGACGCCCTGACCCCATTTACACTTGAGGAAACTGAGGCAGAGAAAAGTCAGCCACCTGCTGCAAACCTGGGGCTCACGAGACCAGCAGGTGCAACTCAGGGCTGCAGACCTGGGGCTTCGGGGAGGCTGGAGGCACTGGGTTTGGGTCCCGGCTCTGACACTAAGTTGCCATTTGACCTTGGATGTGTCCCTTTGACCTATGAGCCTCGGTCTCCTCATCCACTGGGCCCAGTTCCCGGCTTCCAAGCTGCCCACGTGTCCACTTAGAAAGCCCTGGGGATTCGGGCTCCACGGGCCTGGCAAGCTGGGCTTTGAGGGAAATCCGACGCACGGCCACGGCCCCGGCGGGCTTCTGGTGCACTTTGGTCGTGGGAGTGCTCCCTAAGTCACCACATCCGCCTCCAGCTGGCTGCGTCGGTAATTCTTGGTTTGCAGAGAGGAAATCCCCTGCGCAGCCCCGGCAACTAGATTCCGGGGCGGCGCTCCTGCTGGCTGCTTCCGTGTAATTTCCCCTCAGGGAACAAGTGCACGTGCACAGATGTCCCTGAGGGTCCTATACAGCGAGCAGACAGCAGGGAGAGAGGGGCCTCGGTCACCACTGTCTCTCGGGGGCGGGAAACCCGGGAGGGGGTTCGGGCTCCGGCCAGAGCTGGGCCCGGGGAAGGTCTCGCAAGAATGCCCGTCGGCCCCTGGACCTGCACCGGAGCCGAGGCGTGGCCCTTCCGCTCACCACTCTCCTTCACAGCCCATCTGTCCCCTGCCCGCCCGCCTGTGTCACGGGCCGAACCGCATCCAGCACCTCAGAAGGTGACTGTGTTTGGAAGGAGGACCTTAGAGAGGTGATGAGAGGACTCTGTGATCCTACGCGTGGCCCCTAATGATCTGACTTGAGTCCTAAAAGGAGGAGGCCCAGAAGCAGACATGCACCGGAGAATGACCATGAGAGGACACGGGGAGGGGACGCCGACCACACGCCAAAGAGCAGCTTCGGGAGGACCAGGCCTCTGACACCGTGACCTTGGACTTGAGCTGCCTGGCCGCTCCGTGGCACCTGTCACAGCAGCCGAATGACCAATCACCTGGCGCACGGGGACGTAGGTACCCCTGTAGGCTGGCGCTCTGTGGGACATCCCCCCCACCGGAGCCGCCCCTCCACAGGGGCCCGCAGCACCCTGTCCTCCCACGCAGCCCAGTTGTCGCTGCTTTCTTTAAGAACCCCCAGATCTTTGGTGACCAGAGTGGGGAGTCGTTTCCTAAGAGGAGCTAAGACTCGGGGACGCCCTGCTGGGGTTTGAGGGCACGGTGACGTGGGTGACGTGGGTGACGTGGGTGATGTGGGTGACATGGGAGCCGAGTCACGGGCAGGCCGTGTGTCCCCAGGGTCTGCCAGACGGCCCCAAGAGCCACGTGGATGGGGCAGGTGGCCCAGTCTGTGCTCACGCACCAATGACCACATGCACAGCCGGCGCGGTTCCTTCCAAGGGGAGGGAAGGGGCATGCGCGGGCACCGGCCGCTCACCAGGCCTGGATTAGTCTCGGTGCCTGTGAGCTGCACACCAGCATCTCTTTCTTACAGACCGGAAAACCACACGGAACATGTAACTGGGCCAAAACCAATTGGTCGAGAAGAAAGTGGCCAAATATAATTTAGCGGAAAACAAGTTAATCACCATAATGATATGTTAGGAGCTATTTGGTTAAAAGGAGCACTTGCTGTCATTGACTGAGGACGTGTGATGTTTGGGGAGCTGGGAGCCACAGCTCTGCCAGGTTTCATGAGGCGCCGGCCCGCCTTCTCCCCAGTTCCTCTCTGTCATGGGGAACGTGGAGGCCTTTACTGGTTTAGGAGCTAAATATTAGTCCGTGACGTCAGCCCAAGGCTCTTCCTGTCGCTTCATCTCACATTTCCTGTGAGACGAGCCACAGGCGCTTCCCGTATGAAGCTCGGAAAATACAGGCGAAGAACAAAGAGCTTCAGGATCACCGTGTTCTCACGGCGCAGACTCCCAGGTGCACGGGGAGGCGGCCAGGGCTTCCTCGGCCTCTACCGGCTCGGAGTCCGAACGCTTGGTTTGGACAAACCGCTTCGGGCAGAACCTGGGGTGCATCAGAGCCAGACTCTGCTCCCCACGCCTGAGCCCTGCCGGGCGCCCCCGCCAAGGTGCCTGGACGGGACCCCACCCCTGCGCGACAGAGTTCTCAGAAGCCTCCGAAGGCCGGGCTGACTTGAGGCGGCCCCCGGGCGGACCCGGGCTCCCGGGACTTCCTGGCCGACTGCCCTGGGTCACTCAGATTCTCCGGCCTCAGGCCTTTATCTGAGATGAGCATGACAGCCGCCACCTCCGTGGGCACGGGGACGGTGAGCCAGACACCGCACGTGGGGCTTCCTGGCAGACGGAGCATCGTAAATCCGGGCATGTGTGTCCCACAGGGCGGGGGTGGGGGTCCCGGGTCAGGGCGTCGGCTGGGTCGACTCTGCTCCCAGGCTGCAGACGGCCATCTTCCCCGTCTCCACACCCCCTTCTGTGTGTGGGTGTGTCCACTCCCCCTTCTTGTAAGGACACGAGTCACACGCCCCAGTGACCCTATTTTAACTGAACGGCGCTCTTTCCAAATTCGGTCACGTTCTGAGGTGCTGGGGGCAGGGTTCCAGCCTGTGGACTTGCGGGACACACTTCGGCCCGTAACAACACGTGTAGGGGCCATGACTGCCACCCTTGGCCCCGCTCCCATCAGATGACATCTGCCGGAAGGGCTGTCCATGGGGCCACGCAGCCGGCAGGCTCACTATTTCAGCTGGAGGGGAGGGGAGGGGATGGAGCACGAGTCTATGGGGCCAGGACCCCAACACATGGCAGGGACCCTCCAAGAAGGCACTGGGCTCCTCCTGGTGACACCAGCCCAGGGCTGATGTGCGCGCCCAAACTCTGCCTTCAGGACTGGGGTGATCCAGCCCCAGGCACAAGGACTGATGGGCGGACGCGGTCACACCTGAGTCTCGCCCAGAACTGCCCTTGGCCAGAGGGAGCTGCCCCTCCAGGGTGAGGCCCCTCGCTGTGGTGGCGCACCGGACACGGGCCACGGTCTCACCGCCTGCTTCAGCTGGAAACAGAGGCCTCCGCTGAGACCACACTGCCGCCAGGCCTCCCCCCTGCCCAGCCCAGCTCCCTCACCTCTTACAGGTGCTGATTGCCAGAATGTTCCGCCTCCAGCCGCCTCCAGGCATGTCCAGGAGACAGGTCCTATCATGGCCGGCACCAGGGCGGGGCCCAGCAAGCTCTGAATAGGACTTTGCAGCGGCCGTAGCAGCGAGGACCCCGCCCACGCGAGGGACCCCACGCTCCCCGCAGCGCATGGAGCAGCGTTCCCTGGATTTCACGTTTACCCAAACCTCAGAATGTCACCTCGTTTGGAAACAGGGCCTCTGCACGCGTCGGTTAAAATGGGGTGATCCTGAATTCGGTGAGTGCGACGCACCAGAAAATGCCGAGCCCTGTGTCTCCAAGCCGAGGGACACCCGGGGTCACTCGTGCCAGCAGGAGCAGGAGCAGGAGCCGATTGTCCCCAAGCCTCCAGGGGGAGCAGCCCTGCCCATGCCTTGATTTCCGACTCCAGACTCCAGACCTTGGGAAGAATCCATTCCTCTCGTCCGAGGCCTACGGCAGCCCCAGGACGCCAACACGGCCACCATAAAAATCCCAAAAATTAACTGAAGACAAAGACCACCTGAATGAACCAATAGTCATTAAATAATTTGGGCCCCGCAGTGGGAAGTTTGATCCCATAAGGACGGTCCTTTTCTTGTGAAAACGGTTTCGGAGATAAGGAAGAAAAGGAGATATTACTCGAGTCATTTATGAGGCTGGTTTAATCGGAGGCAGTAGGCTTGACATCAGGAATGCAAGGGGAATCCAGTGTCAGAAGTTCTAATGAAATATCACGTTAATAAATCTAAAGAAAAACACCAGGGATTATCACACGGATGCAAAAAGCATTTTTTTCAGTAACATCGTCATTTATTATTGATTTTTAAAAATCTTACAAAATAAGAAAGACAATATCCTGATCACAGTGAAGGCCAAGCACGAGCCTGCAGTGAACACGTACTCACTTCCTGGTAAACCCCCCTCCCCAACGTCTAACGGCAAGGCCACCCTTCACATCCAGTGCTCAGGAACGCACCAACACAATGAGAGAAGAGAAAGATGTAGAATAAAAACTGGAAAGAAACAGACAGGATGTCCTTGTTTGCAGCAACATGACTATCTTTGTAGAAAATACCAGCCCGTCCAGACAACCTGACAGGACAATTCAGCCTCTTTCCGGATCCACGATTGAAACACGAAAGTCAAAGGTGCTCTCCTATATCAGCAATCACCAATCAAAAACATGATTTCAGTCGGTTGAGCGCCCAACTTCGGCTCAGGTCACGATCTCATGGTTTGTGGGTTCGAGCCCGGCGTCGGGCTCTGTGCTGACAGCTCGGAGCCTGGAGCTGCTTCGGATTCTGTGTCTCCCTCTCTCTCTGCCCCTCCCCTGCTCGGTCTCTGTCTCTCTCTCTCTCTTTCAAAACTAAACATTAAAAAATTTTTAACATGATTCATAAAAGTCTCCAGCAGCGACACAAACCTGAAGCGGGCAGGAATCACAGTAAGACGCACATCCTCCGCGGGGAAAGGAGACACGATGGGGACACAGGGTCCATCCAAGCAGGAGGCGCCACTCCAGTAACAGCTGGGGAGAAGCACCCCAGGAGTCAGGGCCGCGACACTCGCCGTGCTGGGGAGCGCTCATCGACGGGCCGCACAGCGCCACTTAAAGTTCTTAAATAAAATACAAATCCCTGCTAGTCAGGGAAAAACAGAAATATTGATTTATTGCGTTTACAGATTTCTGTGGTGCAAATACCCCCGATGTGGTGGCTTTCAAGAGAACACCACGAATTAAAGCAGCAAAATTCCAGAAACCAGAATGCAGGCCTTTGCAGGCCCATGCCAGCGGGCACCGCGCACCCCCGGGGAGTCGCCCGCCCTTCCCGCCCGCCTGGGTTGGCAGCAGGCCCCCGGCCACGGAGCAGACACCACCTCTAGCACCGGAGGCCACTCTGCAATCACATGCCACCCCCCAGAAGCCCCCCATCACTGCCACTCACGCCCAGAGGCAGTCGCAGGACCCCACCTCCCTGAGGGCAGAAAGCTCCCTATGCCTGTTTCTGGAAAGTGAGAGACGTAGCACCTACACCGTGTCCGTTAACGAGAAGACTCAATCCATTGTGATGTGAATTTCCCCCCAAATAGTCTTTAAAGTCATTACATTCCAATCAAATTTCAATAGGGCGTTTTATGGAACTTACTAGAGAATCAGAAAATTAATAAGGAAAAATAAAGGCTCTAGAACAGCCAAGATTCAGGAGGTCAACTTGTCCATTCTGGACCCAATGGTTGGCGAGTGCCAAGAGCCACGTCCGCATATCCTGGGTTCAGTGATGGCAACGGGCCACGGGGTCGAGCGGCCGCCCCGAGCAGGCTGTCTGCGTGTGCGGAGCTAGTAAGTGTCAGAGGCGGGCTGCTGGCAACGTGGAATATTCTCAACATGCATTAAACGGTGCTGTAGGAAGTGGCTTCTCCGTAATAAAATAAAATTAGGTCCTTACTTCACAGCACGCACAAAAATAAGTCCCAGGGGGAGTAAATCCCTAGTGCAGAGTAAACTTTATAGAGAGACCACTAGATCATATCTTCATAAACCTGAGATAGGAAAGGATTAATTCAACCAGATACAAAAAGCCCATGACTTTCAATGAAGAGTCATTTTGACTCAATTAAAATTAAAATGTCGTCTACAAGAAAAACTCGGCAAACAAAGGGAAAATACAGGAAAAGATATGTGCCGCCCGTGCAGCTGACAAGAGATTAGCGAGCAGAAGACGCAGCAAACTCCTACTAATCAATTAGAAAGAGCCAATCAGTCTAGAAGCAGGCAAGGTGGGGGAGCAAAGCTAGTGGTTCGCGAATGGCCAACAAATATATTTTTAAATGTTCAACCTCGCTGTTAATCAGGGAAACGCAATGAAAAGAAGAGGAACTCACCCTTTAACGCCCACGCATTGAGCGAATCTATAAGGCTGGTGAGGAAGACGGGGTGAGGGTCCCTGCAGCCACCCCGGTGAGCCGTTTGGTGACATTCAATGACTGGACTCTGGTGCATGGGCTCTTCCCCCCCAGGGTACTTCTGCCGCAAGTCACACGCTTAGAGAAGGTCACCCAGACGCACAGTGACACACCAGGAAGGTAGGTGTGGAGGAGGAAAACGGAGGTCCCCGGGAGCATGACCCCCCGGGGCGCAGGAAGCAGGACCAGGTTCCCCAAGATGGGACTGAAGTCCCATGAGAGGGTCTGCGGTCAAAGCCGGGGCCAGGGTGCAGGTTTAGAGAGGCTTCTGGGGAGGGTGGTGACTGGATCACAGTCCCCACGGGTCATGCCCTCCCTTGGCCATGTGACCTGTGGTGTCCAGCACCAAGGACTCGGACACGCCATGCGGTTTGCGTTGGTCAACGGGACGTTAGCAGATGCTTCGGAAGAAGAGGCTTGAGAAGCGTTTGCACGGTTTGGTCTGGCCTCTTGTGTTTCTGCCATCGACCACGGAAGACGATGCCTTGGTAGCTGTTATTTCCAGAATGAGGAACACGGAGCGGGGGGTGACCTGCGCCTGGCTGACCCCAGCCTGACCCAGCAAAGCACAGACGTCCGACAGCCCCATGAGCAAGAGGGGGTGTGCGATGCCGTGGGACACGCAGGTCCCCATGTGGGCCGCGCAGACCCGCATGCATGCAGGCCATGCAGCGCACAGCCCTGGCAGCTGACGGATGCAGGCCAGGAGGCCAGCCCGGGCGTGGGTCCCAGAGGAGGCACACTGGTTCTCATGCTGTGCCGTCGTTGCTGCGCGGTCCCGAGAGCTGCCTCACCAATCCCAGCGCCCCACTGACGGCACAGCAGTGGCGGTGAACCCTAAGGCCGGGCAGGGATATGGGAGGGGAGCCCAGAAATGGCCTGAGTCACCAGTGACGCGCAGGTGGGTGACAAAGATAAAGACGCGGCGCCCGAAGCGCGGGTCCCCGGCAGCCTCGTGACCCAAGTGCTGTCACACCATCGCCTGCGCGCACGGAGACCGGCGCACTTTATTTAGCTTTGCCGTATTCCGTACCTAGCGGGCTCCTGGGCCCTGTGGCTAAATTCTTAGAGCGTTTCTGCAGTTTAAGTGTTCCCCTCCTGCTTGCCACTTTTGGGTCTAAAATAAACATGTGCCCCGAAGATAAAGGAAGAAATCCAAAGCGCTGTCTAATTATATATTAATAGCACAAAAATGCACAAGCTGAGGGCAAAAATAAGTAAGTGGGAAGAGAAACCACGTTAAAAAAAAAAGCCACAGCGGAAGGAAGGAGCGAGGTCCGAGACTCAAGTCCTGCTGCAGCCTGGACGGCCGCTCCCTGAGCCAGCCGGTCTCCTGACTCAGTTTCCCCACCTGTCACAGGTCTAGACGGCGTCCATGGTCCTTTCAGGGTCAACGGTCTTGGACGCTGAGATACTCAAGCTCTGCGCCTCGTGCTGAAAACACAGTGGAAACCAGAGAGGGCAGGCCGTCGCCCAGCAGCAAGCTCCCCGTGGACGCCTCTCTTCCTCCGGGCCTTATGCTTCGGCTCAACTGGCTTGGCCTCCAAGGACGATTCCCTGCTCCTCTTTTATCCCCAAGGTCACCCATTCTGGTCTCAGGTCGCGTTCTGCCTCACCCACGAGCCTTTCCGTGCACCTCCCGTCTCTTGCCGCCACCTCACGCCGGAGCCGGCGGCCCTGACCTGCCTCTGGAAAGCTCACTGGCACGGGCAGCAGGAAAACCAGAGCTCGGGGACTTCCTGCCTGGGGCGTGAACTCTGACCTCTGAACTCCAAGGTACAAGTCACCTTTGTCCCCTGCACTGAGACGCTTGCAGCTGTCAGTTCGGGGAAACGGTGCTGACGGGTTGTGATGACCACCCAGGGGCATGATGCTTGTATGAAATACTTGGGACACAGTAAAGCACCTTGCAAACGTGCACCCAGGATGGCCAGGACGGGGTAAGGGCACCACCTCAAACAAAATCAGGCAAAACAAGTAATTTTCAAGATACTGAACACCAGGGAACGAGGGACCATGATCTCCGGAGGAAAAGAGAAAGACTGGACACACTGCCGTGAGCAGGCGTGAGGCCATGGCTCAGGGAGGGAGCCCAGGCCGACCTCAGGGCTCCGCGGATGATGAGACAGAGCCAGGGGTCTGAGGGGACCAAGGAAACAGCTGCACACAGAGAGAGAACCTCCAGTGACCTGCAGAGGCTCCCCGGAGAGCATGTAGACAGAGCATCCTTTCTCATGTAAAGAAACCAGCGGGGCCAGAGGAAGAACCATCCGGGAGATCCATCTCCCCAGGGAATGGTGTCTGGTGGCCACATAGAGCCAGAGTGGGCACCAGGCCCGATGCATGAGCCGCGACCAGAAAATCCAACCTGAAAAATGGGCAAAGCATGAAACAGACGTCTCACCCCTGGGTAGCATATAAGCACACGAAAAGATGCTGGATGTGGTGGATCCTTCCAGAAAGGCAAACCAAAACCACAAGGAGACGACACACACACCTATTGCAGAGGCTGCAGTTAAAACACAAAAACATCTGCCGACACCAAACGCTGGCGAGGAAGTGGGACCACGGGAGGCCTGGTCTAAGGCTGGTGGGAATGCGGAATAGTCCGGCTGCCACGGCAGAGGTCTGATGGTTTTGCACCCAGTTAAACACACACTTACCGTAAGACCAAGTCATCCCACCCTGAAAATCCTAGGTATTCACCAAAGTGAAATGAAAATTTATGTCCCCACAAAGATGTGTACATAAATGTTTATAGAAGCTTTATGCATAATCACCCCAAACTGGAGTCAAGCCAGGTGCCCTTCGGGAACTGGTCGGAGACGTGACGTGGCACGTGTGCGTGCAATGGGACACTAGTCAGCAACGAAAGCAACTGTTGGCCGATCTGTGCAGCATCTTGACTCTTAAATGCATTTTTCTAAGTGAAAGGAGTCAGACCCAAATGGCTGCCTATGCTATGATTCCATTTATCTGACTGGAAAAGACGGAACCAGAGAACAAGTGGTCTCGGGGACTGAGGGAGAGCAGGGGGCCCGGCGGCCGAGGGGCGGAGCTGCGCGAGGCAGGTGAATCTAACGGTGTCCCAGACGTAAGGCGTAAACTCACCGACACACGCAGCTCAAAGGAAGCTGTAATTTGGAACGGATTACGTAAGACTAGGGGTCAAAGAACGTTCGGAAACTCTGTGCTCTGGTGGTAAGTTGCTGAACACATAGAGCACGAATATGGCTAACACGGCAGGCGGCCCCCTGGCGGGGGTGGGGGTTACCGTTAAGCCGGGGGCCGGAGTACACCCCGCAGGCCCGCTGCGAGTCAGAGCAGCGGATGAACTCGTGTGTATCTTCTGGTGGACACGCAGAGGCGCCCGCGGGACTGGAGACGGAACGTCCCCGCACATGGGGCGGAGTGCACACGTGCATCCCAGCTCCGCCTCCGGAGGACCCCCCCGCTGCCCTGAGCACACCCAGGCCCCACCAGACACCGCTGCCAACCCTCCTCAGACGGATCTTTCTGGAACTGGAGCGGAGGGAATGTGAGATGCACCGGGGCATGTTGTGACGCCAGGAAGTAAGTGCTCAAGAAAAGGGAGGAATGTGGAGCCTTGGCCAATGGACACCAACTGAGGCCAAACCTGACAGAGGTCTGGGGGCCACAGGGGAGCAGTTTGAGCGACGAGGTGACCAGAACCCACGGGCAGGACAGCCAGCCGCGAATTCGCACCGACAGAGGGCCACACCCCCTCCAAGCAGATACTCACCTCTGTATCTCCCGCCCTCAATAGCATGCCCGCCCCCAACAGAACCTGGGCGGCACCAAAAGGCAAGATGAAACTCGCCCCCGAGGGACACGGCACTTGTCAGAAACGGGCTGGGCTGTGACACGGGGGCTGTCGCTCTCGGTCGGGGAAACTGGAAGCACTGCAATTCGTGTGGCCAAGGTTCTAACAGAAGAGGTGCACACACAACACGCAGGACGCGGGAAGTCCTAACGGACACGACAGAAAAGTCCGTCCCAGAGACGGGAGAGCTCTCGAGCGGCTCTTCAGTAGACTTGACCCAGCTGCAAAAAGATCTGTGAACCTGAAAATATATCTGCAGAAATTACCCAGCTGGAAAACAGAGAGAGGGGGGGAAAGTGGGGGGGGGGGAGGGAGGGAGACAGAACAGAGCATCCAGGAGCCGCAGGAAAATACCAAGCGGGCCAACACACGTGAAATTCGGGGCAGAGCGCGTGGCCGAGAAGTACACAGGGAGACAGTGGCCGAGAAATTAATAGTGAAGGACACAAGTCACAGATTCAAGGAGCTCTGAAAACACCAAGGGGAGAAACCGCTCTTCCCCCAAACATTCAAACTTCGAGTGCCGAGACCAAGAAGCTCGTGAAGGCAGCCGGGTGCGGAGAAACACGCGTGGCCCACAGTGCGACTAAGGCAGGGATCGCAGCCGCCCCTCATCGAGGTCGTGCGAGTGGGAGGACCGGGGGAGGCGGCTCTCGAGGGAGGCGGGAAAGCCCTGTCAACCCCACGCCCTTTGGGGAAAGCCCTTTCCAAAATGGCGAGCCTGCATGTGACAGTTAAGGGGATTTCAGACCCTGCTCGAATATTTGATCACGTTCACGAAGGAGTGTTAATTTTTCAGTGCGATGCGGCTAATTTCGTAAGCGTCTTAAATCCCCATCTTCGATGATTTGAAGTCATTATCTTTTACAGACACATTCTCAGATTTTATGGCCGATATTAAACGACATTCAGGAGGAACTGGCCAGGTGTCGAGGAAATAACACGGGCCCGGAGCCAGTCACTGTGAGGCCGGGGGGATCGCTGTGCTTGGTCGCCAGGTGGGCACCCCAGCTTTGGAATCTTTGATTATATAAATCAATCCAGTTCATCAAACAAATAAAAGAGGGCTTGAGACTCTCTCAGACAAATAAAACCTGGGCATTCGCTGATGACAGACCTACTTTCCAAGAAAGGATCGAAGGGGATCTTTCAGGCAAAAGGACTCTATCGGTCAGGGGCGCCCGGGGGGCTCAGTCGGTTAACCGTCCAACTTCAGCTCGGGTCCTGATCTCACAGTTCGTGGGTTTGAGCCCTGCGTCGGGCTCTGTGCTGACAGCTCGGAGCCTGGAGCCTGCTTCGGATTCTGTGTCTCCCTCTCTCTGCCCCTCCCCTGCTTGTGCTATTTCTCTCTCTCAAAAATAAACATTTTTTAAAAATTTTTTTAAAAAGGAATCTATCAGTCAGAAGCATTGTTGGAAATGAAATTAGTGAAGGTAAAATAAGATTCATTTTTTCTCTCCTTCGAATTGATCTAAAATAAGGGTAGGCAAAGACAGTAAGATATTTTACAATAAATATTTTGGGTCTGGGAGCCACTGGTGTGTGGCACGGCCCAGCCGCGGTAAATACGGAGGCAGGAAAGCAGGGCGGAGGGCGCAAAGGGCGCGGCTGTGGACCAAGAAACCCTCGTTGATGGTTGGCAAAACGAGGCGGCGGACCCTCCCTCGAGAAGGGAACTGCCTGAGAAAGATTAGTATCCGTGTGCTGTGTGTTTCCAGGATCTGTGAAACACAAGACAGCAGCAGAAAAGGTGGGAGGGGGTGACCGGGAAGACCTTGTCTTCTGTTTGTTACAATATAGGGAGTCACGTGATTTACGCCCAAGATTGCATGTTCCAAGGTGGACCCAGATGTCTGGAAAAAGTACATTGTAAACCCCAGGGAAACCACTAGAATGGTTTTAAAGAGAAATAAATAACAAGCCAACAGAGGGGATAAAATGAAATCATAACACGTGTTCCACTAAATTCAGCAAAGGCAGACAGAGAGGAGGCAACAAAGTGCAGCAAACAGAAAAGATGGCGGGTTTGGGCCCAAGTATCTTGGGAATCGGTTTACACGTGAATGGTCTAAACCGGGGAGCAGAAAACACGGATAATCAGATAGGATCTTTCAAAAGGCAAACGTCGACCACATTCTGTCTACAGGAGACCAAGTTTTAATATGAAAACATAGATCAAAGAAGAAGGATGGAGAAAGATACTGCGCAGCCAGTAATCAAAAGAAAGCCGAGGGAGCTGAGTGTGTGTCACAGAACGTGGGTTCAGAACAAGGACGTTTGGCACAGATAAAGAGGAACGCAGCGTGACACCAAAGGGGCCGGTTCAGACGGGGATGTGCCTGCCAATACCCTCAAAACACAGGGGGCGAAGCTGAGCTGGGAAGACAAGCCTGCGGTTCAGGTGGCGGGTGGCGGCCCTGCCCCCCCCCCCCGTAGTTGGCGGAAGAAGCAGACAGAAGATCAGCGAGGACGTGCGGCCCCCCTGCCAGGGCTAATTGACACTGACTGAAGGCGCCGTCAACGGCCGCGGAACACACCTTCTCCGGTGCCCAGAACGTTCACCCAGACAGACATATTCTGGGCCATAAAACAAACCGTGACGAATTTAAAAGAATAGAAGTCATGCAGAAGGGTCTAGCAGATCATAAAGGAATCAAACCAGAAATCAAAGCCGGCAGGTCCGCGCTGCAGAGTCGCCAGGTCTCACCGGCCTTGGGAGGGCACGCAGCAGGCCCAGGCCCCGCGACACGGCACGCCCTGGGTGTTTGCAAGTGATGGTGGGGGGTCTGTGGCAAGGCAGCGCAGGCGATGCAGGCCCACCGAGTCACGGGGTACGTGGGCCCAGCAAGACCCAAAATAACTGGGGGTGGTGTGCACGCCCGGGGCCTGGAAGCAGGTAGCACCTTCCGAAGCAGGTAGCCTGGACCTCGGGGCCTGTCACTGTCAGCTCACACGTGAGGCCACACGGGGAATCCCAGGGGACCCACTGAGGGAGGAGGAAGAATCTAAACATTGGCTGCACCGCGACCTCCTCATGGTGACCTCGAAAGACCGTGGAGAGAGGGGGGAGGCCCCCCAGGGTGCTGAGCTCCGGGGTGCACTTGCACACCCATGCTGTGTGCTAACTGCGTGGCCCTGGGGTAGAAGGCACGCAGATCACGAACAGGGAGAAACGGTCTGGCTCAAGGGACAGGAGTCCGAGTGACCCAGACCAGAAAGGACGGGGAAGGCTGGGTTCATGCGGGCGGGAGGGACCCGAGGCCTGAAGCTCAGGAGTCGCCCATCAGTGCCCCGCAGAGTGTGGCCGAGATGGGGACGCTCGGTGCACAGCAGACTGGGGTAGTTAGCCAGCGTCCGTCATGGCCACCCCCGTGCCGACTCGCGGGCGCTTGAATGAAGTGTCCACCGAGGCAGAGGAGGAGGCAGCCATGGACCCAACGGCACGACCCCCGTGACCACGCTGCTGCCCGGCTCCTGCCCCGCACCTGCCAGCCACCGACGGCTCAGTCCTCCAGGGGACCAAGTGGCCACTTGGTGGCAAACTGGCCACCCGGGGTCCCTTCCGTCTGGAAGGGCCTGAAATGCACAGGAGATTCTGGATATGGGCTCCCGAGTGTTTGGGCCACTGGCTTGGCCCCCCTTACACAGTCGCATCGGCCAGGAAGCCCATTGCACAGCAGAAGAGGTGGGGAGCAGGCCCGTGACCACGGGACCTCTGGCCAATCCCACACGGACTACCCGGAAGCCACAAGCTGGTGGGTCCCTGGAATCACCTGCAGAAACGCCTCTCTGAGAGGATGGGGCACCCCCCCACCCCGGTGTGTGCACCAGATGAGAGATGCCTCGTGGGCCCCAGGAGGACACCTGGGAACCAGGGGTGCCAGCGGGCAGTGCCTGCTCTGTACCCCCCAGGTGTGTGAACCCCCACCCCCAGTGCCTGCCCTGCCCCCCATCCCCCCCAGGCACATGCACCCCCACCCCCAGTGCCTGCCCTGCTCCCCATCCCTCCCAGGTGTGTGCACCCCCACCCCTAGTGCCTGCTCTGCCCCCCCATCCCTCCCAAGCTCGTGCACCTCCAACCCCAGCAGGCAGTGCCTGCTCTGTCCCCCCATCCCCCAGCCACGTGCATCTCCACCCCAACAGCTCCAGGCTCTGTGACTTGGAGGACCCCCGTCCTCACGGGTGGACACGGACCATATCCCGAGGAATTACAAACCTCACCTGCCCTCGGGGACTTTGGGCTCCTTGTGGGGAGGGTGTACCAGGCCAGGAGGGGGTTGCCGTCCTGGCCAGGCCACAGACCCCATCCCCCCATCTGCAGGGCGCAGGCAGCCCTCAGTGCTTGCACACGCACGGTGCCCCCTCGTCCAGCCATGGCGGCCAGTGGGCAGGCCCAGCAGCCCCGGCCAAGTGTCGAGGTGGCAGGGCCGGGCCCCTGGGGAAGGAGGTCTGGGCTGGGTGGGGGAGGCCCCGCTCCGCCCACAGCTACCTCCTGTCAGCGGTGTTCATTTTCTGTGTCAGGGCCATGGTGTCACAGCGCCTGAGGATGCGGTCCTGGCCATGACTCCAGGAATGAATGCGTGGAGGAGGGAGTGAACAGAGGAGGCTGGGTCCACGGGCGTGGAAGTGAAGCATCCCAGAGCCTCCCGGCTAAGGGGGGCCTTCAGACAGGTCTGAGCCTCCCCTTTATTTTCAGAGCACTAGGAAATCAGATTGCCCACGTCTGAGACCAAGCCCTGCATCTGCCAGCTGTGTGGCCGTGAGCCCATTGCTTCACCTCTCTGTGCCTCGGTGCCTGGAAAGCCCAGATGATGCCTTCCTCAATGTGCGGGTGCAGCAGGTCGGCGCGCCGCAAGCACAGGCGATGACACGGGCCGTCATCGGCACTGACCGTGGGACCCAGTTACTGCTTTTTGTTACTTCTTAGACCAGGAACCCGGCCTGGAGCGGCCCAGTGACTTCGCCAGAGCTGCACCATGAGCCAGGCGCCCAGCGGCGGATTCCGTGCCTGCTCCAGGGCTGCCTGGGCCCGGACGCCACGATGTCACCGTAGAAGGTAACGGTCCCCGGGCCTCTGGGCGCCTGCCGGTGCAGGCAGGTCCACGCTGGGCCGGGAGAACCCCTGTGAGCAGGGCGCACGCGTCCTGAGCTGGAACCAGGCTCGGACCAGGAGAAGGTCTCAAAGCCGTCGCTGTGCGCCCCAGGCCACCGTGTCCCAGGCGGGAGAGCCAGAGGCTGGATTTCAGCTGCCACGTGATCTGAACCACCGTTAGTCACGTCTAGGCCACGCGTTCCGACTGGGACAAATGGTTTACAAACAGAGCTGGGAAGAGCCCTTCTTCCTGCAGCTACTCTCAGGGATTCCTCGACCCAGAACCTTTAGGTCGGTGGCTTTAGGCCGCCTCCGGGATCCGAATCCCCGTGCACACCCCCAGCTTCAGGGACCGTTCTGGGGCTCGGAACCCTGCATGTGCCCCTCGGTCCGGGGCCCAGACCCCCACATGTGCCCCCAGCTCCCGGGACCACCTCTGGAGCCCGGACCCCATGTGCACCCCCAGCTCCCGGGACCGCCTCCAGGGTCTGACCCCCACATGTGCCCCCCAGCTCCCAGAACCACCTCTGGGGTCTGACCCTCAAGTGTGCCCCCCAGCTCCTGGAGCCGTCTCTGGGGCCCGGACCCCGCGTGCGCCCCCCAGTTCCCAGGGCCATCTCTGGGTTCTGACCCCCGTGTGCCCCCAGCTCCCGGGGACGTCTCTGGGTCCTGGACCCTGTGCGCCCCCAGCTCCCAGGGACGTCTCTGGGCCCCAGACCCCCACGTGCGCCCCCAGCTCCCAGGGCCATCTCTGGAGTCTGACTCCTGTGCACCCCCAGCTCCCGGGGTGTCTCTGGGGCCCAGATCCCCACGTGCACCCCCAGCTCCCGGGCCGTCTCTGGAGTCTGACCCCCGTGCGCTCCCAGCTCCCGGGGCACCAGGCCTGCCCGCAGGGCCCCAGGTTTCTCATCTCTATAACTTTGGTGGCCGCTGGGTTCCATGGACAAGCATCGGCGAAATACAGAGTTCTCCATCCTCGCTCCCGAGCTCGACTTTTCTTACCACTGCTCGGGAAAGGACTGGGCCGGCTCTGAAATTAGGGGAGAGATGGGGTCTCCCCCTGCTGTGGCCGAGGTGGGACGGCGGGTGTGCGGGCGTCCACATCAGACTGAGTGAAGGCCCTCAATACTCCACCCACCCGCCCTCCCCGGGGTGCCCTGTGCGTCCCTCTCCGCCCCCGCCCCCGGCACACCCCTGGGCCACCCCCCACTCAGAGCCTGAATTGTGGCCTTCACGGCTTCGTCAAGGGTGAGCTGGAGCCCCTGTGGTCAGCTCTTCCTCAGGCCACGTCAGTGTGTCACGGGGCCGCCGTGGAGGGAGTGTTCGCTCCGTGGAAATTGGTGAACGTTACAGATCAGAGCCTTGCCAGCCCAGGTGACTGGTTATTAAAGCCTGACCCGCACGGGGCTGGTTCCGTCTGTGAAACCTCCTGCGAGTGACCCCGAGTGCGGCGTCTGTCTCTAGGGCGACCCACGAGGCTGTGTGCAGGGAGGCTGGGAGGAGCCCCTCACAGGGAGCCCCTACCGACCGCAGACCGCACGTGCACATAGGCCCTGCCCCTGCTGCCCCAGCCTCCTCTCTTGGAAGGCCCTGGTCCCCAACCGGCCCTGGCCATCCTTCAGAGCCCCCGCAGGGGCCACACCTTCCAGGAGGTCACCCCTGCCCCCCATCGGGCCTCAGCACCGCCCCCCAGCAGGGCCCCTGGGCTCCCTGACCCGGCACGTGGCTGGCGGGCTGTGGGGAGACTGAGGGGCAGCCACTGGACTTGTCCGGGGCCCCGGGAGAGCCCCATCCCTCCGGGAGGCTGCATGCACCTATGCCTGGCTAAGCCCCCGGGTAGGGGCTGGGCCGTGGTGGGAGGCCTGGGGGCCGTGGTGGGAGGCCTGGGGACACACAGTGTGCACAGAGCTCCTGACTGAGAGAGGCCACTAGACAAAAAGGTGGAAAATCAGAACTAGTATTTGGAGCAAAACCGTGGTTATGCACTCACAGAGCTTTGATGCTGTGTGATCTTGGCAAGTGTCTAACCTTTCTGTGCTTGGTCCATTTCTACAGGACCCTCGGACCCTCGGGGATCGTCTCCAGGATGGGGTGAGATCAGCCCCCGGAAGGGTGTCCTGCCCCGCGCCCCAGCCCCTGCGGGGGAACAAAGCTCTCGCCGCCTCGCTGGGATCCAGAACCCAGACTTTGAAGCCAGGACTGGTGTTTGCTCTTGAACTCACTCACTTCCATGTTTGTTCTCGCTGGCTTTCAGCTCCGATTGAAATGTTCTTTCTGACAATGTCAAGGCGTTTCCGCTGTGGGGGGGGCAGGGGGCACAGAAGGGTTTTGTCCTCGCGTGGACCAGACAGGGCTGAGGATGCAGCGCAGGGCTGAGGGTGTGGGGGCGGCTGAGGTCACATCCACGAGAGTGAGCAAAACTCGGCCCGAGGGCGGGTCTGGACCCTGGTCAGAGCATCTGTGCAGCTGCGACAGGGTCCCGGGGAGGGGGCTTCTGTCATTCTTGGATTTTCACTCCCCGGGAGGAAGGGCCCAGGAGCAGGTGCGGGTGGGGGTGAAGTGGGAGGTGAGCGGGAGCAGGAAACGGTCGTATCACTGGGCACTCGCTGCGTTCCGGGTCTGTCCACGCCCTTCCTGCCTGGTCCCAGGAGCCGTGCCTCCGCGTGCGGGTGCGACGCCGGGCTCAGGGACGCCGCGTCCTCTGCTCCGGACCGCACAGCCAAAGGGGCGGGGCCTGGATTCGCACCTGGGACCTCTGACCTGTACTCCATCCGGAATACCACGCTGACGGCTGAGGAAACGTCCAGAGAGGGAATGGGATTCGAGAGGGAGACCGAGGCCACCAAAGGCCACCTCGGCAAGCATCTGCCCGTCTCCCCTGAAGTGTCTGAAAACAGAGACCTGGGCGGGCTTCCCAGAGGAGGAGAGATGAGCGAGACCTTCTGTGGAGGAGAACCACACTGAGGACACGACTCCCAGTGTGCCACCCCCAGTCTCCCCAGTTCCCCTCCGGCAGGCTGCCCACCCCCAGCCCAGCCCAGCTCGCCCTTCGTGCACTTTCCCCTCCTGACTCAGGGCCTTTGCACCTGCTGTGGCCTCCACTCCATGAGCTTCCCGCGGCCGACTCCTCCTCGCCTCTGACTCTTGGTCCCGCTATGCCCCGACCCCGCCCTAGCTGAAACCCAGTTGCCTGCTGGTTCCCCCGAGAAGGCCGAGCACCAGTGCCCTGACTCGGTGGCGGACCGGGAAGGCAATGTGAAGACAGGCACACACAGCCCCACCGGGAGCAGCTGGGGGTTCGAATCCTGGGCCTGGAGCCGAGCGCCTCTGTGCCCCGTCTGCGGGCCTGGGGGACGGGACGGCAGGAGCATCGAGAGAGTCCTATGGGTGAGGTGCTCTGACAGCCCGGGCCCCGTGGGGGCTGTGGCCCTGCCGCCCCTGTTTCCTCCAGCGCTGGACTCAAGCCCCAGAGGTCAGGGTGCACGGTGGGTGCTGGGATGGAAGTGGGGATGGATGGGAAAGCAGAACGGCAGCCTGGGGGCCATGGGGCAGAGGAGGGGAGGCCGGGGGAGGCCCTGCCGCCAGCACCCAGCCCCCGCCGCCCCCCACCCCTGCCACAGCCTCCCAGTCGGTTTCCAAACCAGAGAGACCTCTGGGCAGAGTCCATTTAAATTCCTCCCGTGAAGCGCGAGCTGTGGCGTAAAATAGTTTATTAAAATCTAATTAGCCAAATGGCTAAATAATCTTGCGTAAGATTAACTCTTTCCAGTGAGCGCGGTGCTCGCTCCTCCGAACGAGGCAGGAGCTGGGCCTCTGACCTAGTTTGAGCGTCCGTCCTCCTGAACCTGGCAGGCCACCGGGTTGGCAGAGCCCGAGACACGCTGTCATGTTCTCTGAGATGGCGTCCGTGTGATCGCAGGGCACGGGCATTCTGACTGACCTTGACCGACAGTATCTTCCCTCTTGCCCTGGATTCCTGTGGAGGACGGTGCCCACACGCAGAGCCACGAGGGCCACCTTTGATTCCTCCTCGGATGTGTGTGCTGATCAAGGGCCCGGGGCCAAGGAAATGCAGGTGTTCAAGACACAGGCTTTGCCTTCTGGAAGTTCCTGATCTGATGGAGGAGAGAGAGGCAAGCAAAGCAATAATTAGGACACAGGGAAAATGTGAACGGAGCCATGTAAGCGTGGGGGTGAGCGTTCAACCCTGTCTGAGGGCATCAGAGAGTGCTTTCCAACAGGTCCTTATGCATTAGCAGGGTTCTGAAGGATGAATAGGAGTTGGCCAATGGAACAGCACTGCAAAGACTCAGGAGTAAACCCCCGTGTGCTGTGTATTTGTGTGAGAATTACACGCGATGTGGGGTCGGGCGGCAGGGGGGGGAGCAGGCGCCAAGCTGGAGAGGCGTGAAGGGCCAGACCTCGGTGCTCAGCCGCTCTTCTGTGGGGCTCCGGAGCCGCTGAGGCCTTGGGGGAGGGACAGGGGGGATGTGAGTCCGAGCAGGGCGAGCAGGAAGGCAGGACACCCAATGAGGAGGCGGCCCAGACAGTCCGGCCGAGGTGGCCTCACACAGGGTCGCCCCCTCCGGACTTGCCAGCCTGCTGGATGTGAGGCTGGGGGAGGGGCAGAGGGAGGGGACCCGGGGGGTCCATGCGCCGTGTGCGTGGCCGCTCCCCTGGGAAGCCCGGTGAGAGGAGGCGCCGTGAGTTCTGCGGGTTCGTCCAGGGGGCACCGTCGGGGTCAGCGGACGCAGCTGCTGAGAGGGGACGGGGGGGGGGGCTCCCCCTGAGTCCCCCCACCCGGGAGGCAGAGTGGAACGGCCACGGTCACCCTGCCCGGAGCCAAGCTCTGTCGTCCAGCGCCCGCTTCAACCCTCACAGGGGCAGCAACCAGGCTGGCGCCACCGTGAGCCCCGGGGAGTCGGGGAGCATGCGGGGAAGGTGGGGAGGGTCTCAGCCTCCACCCGGCCTGGTTCCTCCTCGCTGCTTAGGCTCTTCTCCAGCCACCTCCTCCAGGCAGCCTCCCAGAGTGCCCCCTCCGGCCCAGGAGTCTCCCCTGAGCTCCTCTGCACGCCTGGGCCACAACGCACAGTGTGCCTGGCTCAGAACGCGGACGGGAAAGACTAGAGGAGGGAGGACAACGCCCTCCAGAGAGGACCATCCGCTCCCGAGCAGGGGCCCAGCCAGCCCCGTCCTGACCGGCAGAGGCAGCCCAGCGGCAGGCAGGCCGCCAGGGATCAGCGCCTGCACTTCCCGGCACGGCTGCCCCCCCGCGCGCCTCCCTGGGTGCCAGCCAGGCCCGGAGATGCCCGTGAGCCCCGTCCCCAGTGCAGGGTGCGGGCGGGCCCGTCTCTCCTCTGCTCCACTGCGCGCCCCGATTGCCCCCCCACACACATAGGTCATCGTCTAATGGGCTTGACATGGATCTTTTGTTTGATTATGTTTTGGCAAAATGTGCGTTGTAACTCGTGTCCACACGTCTGATCTTGGCAAATTGCCTCCTCCGGCTGCTTATCTGTTTCTCTCTGCCCTGAACCCTTTAGTTCACCCACTGCTGTCCTTGCACCTGCTGCCGCATGTGCCACAGGGACCCCCCGTGCCTCCCCTGCCCCCACGAGCGGCGGCCAGCTGACCTCGACCCCCACTCGTGTGGACGCTGATCAGGGTCCCCGTGAACCCAACGCCGGCGACCCTGCAGAGCAATGCCCGCCAGCGGGGGCGCCATCCTTCCCTCCCCACAGCTGACGCCCGGGTGCGGGCCCGTTTCCCCCAAGGGACTTGAATCACGACGTCTCCCCTCAGGCCTGTGGCTGCGGGCAGACGGGCACCTGCCCGAGAAACGATCTTACTCCAAATTCAGAGCCCCGGGCTGAGCATCCCCGGGCCCCCAGAGGGGTCGCATGAGCACGTGTGGGGAGACCCGCGTGCGGGCACCTGCGTGTGCACATGTATGGGCCGTCACACGAGCTAAAACTGCATTGGGTGCCTTTTCCTGCCCAGAAACCCACCCACCCGTGTGCCCTGCGTCGTCCATCCCTGGAGCCCAGCAGGAGACCAGAGCCGCCCATCTGGTGCCGAGTCGTGGCCCCACCGGCCCCCAGGCTGATTCGGGGAGCACGGAGCCCTGAGCCCACAGGCTCTGTCGTGAGCAGGCCCCTTCCCCCGCCCGGGCCACGCATCAGCCTCCCACCCAGAGAGAGCGTGGTCAGAAATGGAAACCACCCAGATGCCCGTCCACGGATGGACAGAGCGGCAGCTCATCAGAGGCCACAGAGGACACGTGAGAGTCCCGCGCACACTCACGCTACGGCGGGGACAGCAGGCCCATGCTGCCAGGGGCTGTCTGGGGAGGGAGCTCGTGGGGCGACGGAATGTTCTGTATCTCGAGTGTGCTGCTGGTCCTGTTATACATTTGCCAAAACTCATCAAACTGCACTTGAAACAGGGCCTGCCCTGGACTGTGGATTTGACCTCGATGAAGCCGATTCTGCAAAGAGGAGGTGACGGCAGGATCCGTGGGAGGGGCCGGGGCTGTCCGTCCACGTGCCGCCCCCACGCACACCCCACACCCTCTGCCTGGGAACAT
The DNA here is from genome assembly GCA_028646485.1 of Cryptoprocta ferox. Taxonomy (NCBI): domain Eukaryota; kingdom Metazoa; phylum Chordata; class Mammalia; order Carnivora; family Eupleridae; genus Cryptoprocta; species Cryptoprocta ferox. The sequence continues at coordinate 1,784,293 of CM053569.1, read as the reverse complement.
GCCGCGTCTTCAAGGGGCAAAGCTCCGGGTGAGGTCTGGGTCCTCAGGGAGTGGCCAAGCTCCCTCCCAGCGAGGGGCAGGAGGGCCCTGTCCAGCCCGGAGCTCCCGGGGGCACGACCGGACGCCAGGCACCGGCCGTGCGCACACGCCCCACGGCTGAGCAGGGGTCTGGGCGGGGGGGGGGGGGAGACAGACGGACAGACAGAGAAGGGGGAGGAGTGGGGTTGGAGACACAGAAGACACAGATGGAGGGAGAGAGAAAAGGGGAGCCCAAGGCACAGAGGGGGGCGCTCATGGCGGCAGCCATCACAAGCCAAGACGAGGATGCAGCCCGAGTGTCCACAACCAGACGGATGCGGAAGGTTGCGGGGAAAAGGGAGGGAGCCCTGCCGTCCGCAGCGGCGGGGGTGCTCCTGGGGACGTTGGCAGAGCACGCGTGTCAGACAGCAAGTCGCGTCCTGACCTCACTTCCCGGTGGGTCTCCCAGGGCTGAGCCCAGAGGCGCAGACGTCCGGTGACAGGGCCGACCAGCGCTGGGACGTAGCGCACAGCACGGTGACACAGCAGACGGGACGGTACCGCGTGCCCAGGGGCGAGGAGGTAGACCCTAGTGGTCTCGCCGCAAGAACGAAGGATGGAAGAAGACCTGGGCCGCAGGCGTGTTCGCCAGCGTGATCAGGGCGGTAATCTCACGGCACAGGCATGTGTCAAATCACCACGCTCGGCGCTGCAGATACAGGAAAGCGGGGAAGGGGGGCGAGGCAGGGCGCGGCAGGGCAGGAGGGAGGCGGGCCCAGCCCACACAGCCCCTGCCCCTGTGGGTGCCCGTAAGCAGCGCGGGGGGCTGTGATCGGCCTCGCCTCTGACGAGGCACTAATTGGTTCTTCCGAGATATTTATGGACTTCAAGGATCTGTGTGATGAGACGTGTCTTACAGAGTTTCAGGGTCATTTATTTGCTTAATAATTAAGTGACACTTAATGACACATGGAGCAAGCCGAAACCCTTCCTTGAGAGTGTGACTTGACGGCCCTTCCCACCTCAGGGTCCAGGCAGGGGGACACCGGCTGTGTCAGGGGGCGAGTCCGAGAGGCCATGGGATGTCTGAGAAGAAAACCCCACAGGTGGGGCGCCTCACCTGTGCACACAGATGAGGTCAGAAATGCCCCCGGAGGCAGAGCAAGTTGAGGGCGTCCAGACCTCCACCCCATTCCTCCCGGCCCGCGTCCGACGCCCTCCTGGTGCTCACGCCTCTGCGCCCCCTTCCACAAGAGGACACTGAGGCTCAGTGGGAAGAGGTGACTTTGTCCGCAGAGACAAGGCCGGGAAGGGCAGGGCCAGGACCCACAGCCTCACCTGAGCCCAGAGCTGCCCGGGGTGCTGCCGACGCACGAGACAAGGCCCCGGGGCCAAAGCCAGGGGCTGCCAGCTGCAGGCCTCACGCTGACGAGTGTTCGACATTTAGTTTTTATTCAACAGGTAAAATGCAAAAGATTCGTTGGTACAAAATTCAAAAGATACAAAAGTCCACGGTGAAAATGGAGTGTCCCATCCCCCTGCTACCGCCTGGGCTCCGGGACCCACATCCCCAACGTGGGCACCTTGGCTACCTGTTGGGTAGAACTGAGACCCTTCCCACATCTCGGGAACCCACGCTTTATTTTTTTTTAATTTTTTAATGTTTATTTATTTTGAGAGACAGAGAGAGAGAGAGTGAGCACAAGTGGGGAGGGGCAGAGAGCGAGGGAGACACAGAATCCAAAGCAGGTTCTAGGCTCTGAGCTGTCAGCACGGAGCCAGATGCAGGGCTTGAACCCACGAACCGGTGAGATCATGACCTGAGCTGAACTCAGCACTTAACCGACTGAGCCCCCAGGCACCCCGAGGAACGCAAGCTTTAAACATCAGCTCCTGTGGGGCAAAATCGGCCCCGAGCTGACATGAGGCTGCCAGAGAGGTCACAGAGCTGGGGCCCCACGGCCTGCAGGAATCCTGGGGTGTCCGAGATCCCACGGGGGTGAGAATACAGAACAGGAAACACATCCTTTTCTAAAAGCTCAAGAATGCCGGATGCAGACAGACCGGTGGGGGGCGGTGGGTGTCCACAGCTCAGCCACCACGAGGCCCCCGGGTCCGGGGCTCCCAGCTTCCAGGCCGGGTAACCCAGGGCCGGCTGGCTTGGGCTCAAGTCCCAGCTCTGCCATTTGCCAGCTGTGTGACGGCAGGCAGGTCACGAGGCTGCCCTGAGCCTCCAGTTCCTCCCTCCAAGGCAGTGGTCAGAGCTGGGCCCTCGGCAGAAGGACGCGGCAGGACTGAGTCCACGATGCCCCCCTGGAGAGCAGGGCAGGGGAAAGCGCTCGTCCGAGTCCATCTTCCCCTCGGTCGTCATCGACCAGAGGGGAGACCAAGGACCCTCAGAGCCAGCCTCCCTGCCTGAGCGCCGTCGGGGGACAGGGAGGCGTGCACAGACGCCGACCTGAGGGGAGCCTCAACCAGGGGTTCCCGCCTCTCCCAGAGCGTTATGCGAACTCTGGGCTTATGTCTTAAAGGGAAGTTGACAAATCACACCACATCCGATGGCCCAGGAGGCCCCAGGCCACCCGCCAGGGTCCCGGTGAGCAGAGGGTGTCGGGGGGCGGAGCGCTGCCCTGCGCTTCCCAGACCACCGGGCTCCACCCGTACGGGGACAGGCCACGAGCTCCGACCTGGCACGCGGGGCACGGGTGAGCCACGGCCCGGCTGGGATCCATTGCTCCGGCGGCGGCTCAGTCCACACTTGCTTTCTGGAACACTTCCCTCCGGTTCCAAACTCACTGCGGCCACCCCTCCCTGAGTGTGGGCCACCCGCTGTGAAGGGCAGACAGGACTCTCACGGGAGCTGCACAGCCGGGCTCCGGGGGACGTGCGCCAGGCCCGCTGCAGCCCCACCATGTCACCATGTTGACCCCGTTTCCTGGTGACGGTGGCAGTGCCCGCTCCAGACCACCTGGCCTTGGCGACGGAGCTGGGATTCTAACCCGCACCAGCGCCCTTTCCAAGAACCATGCCCAGCCGGGAAGGGAGCCTCGTGTCTGCAGTCACCTGGCTTGTCAATCTGGCGGGGCTCCCGGCCGCGAGACCAAACCAGCAAGTCGCTCACTCCCAGAGCAGCCTCGGCTGTGGGGCCCCCACCTCTCACAGGGACCGGCCTCCCTTGTGCCCTATGGCCAGCCCTGCGGAAGATGCCCAAGAACTAGCAGGTGACCAGGGAGGTCAGCAGGGCCAGACACCTGCTGCGTGGTGACCCCCTGCTCCTGCCCTGCTGCCTGGGGGGGGGCCAGGGGCCAGAGCTGGGTGAACGGAGGGCAGGGGGGTGTGTAGGGGCCTCTCCTGAGCTGGGGAGGGAGCCCCCCCTGCAGGGGCCTTTCCGGGGTCAGGTGGGGCAGGGGAGAACCCCCAGTCGGGTCCCCCTGCACCTCCGTACTCGGAGCCCACACGTGGGTGGAGCCGATTCATCCGGTGGCACCGTGTCTTCCTGCAGCACCGCCACGGCCACTAGCGCCCACGTCTGATTCCCACTTTCTGAAGCTTTCACAGGAGGTTGAGGGGACAATCGGGAGGCCCCTCGAGAAGAGGACACGGCACTGGGACGAGCTCCTGCTCCAGAGCCGGCCCCTGGGGCCGCCTGGGGCGCTGGCTGCAGGGACGGCCCAGCAGCAGGCTGTGCGGCCCCAGCCCCTCCCCCACGCACACCCCCAGGGCCCCGGAGCCCAGCTGAGGCTTCTTGCAGGAAAGCCCTGGGTGTGGAAATAAGACTTGGGTGAGATGGGCCATTTCTTGGCATCTGCCCGACACTGCCCCACCTGCAGGACTCGAGCAGCATCCCCCAGAGGCAGGTCCCCGTGGCTCCGTTTCGCAGGGGGAGACCCCGAGGGTGTCCCAGGTTCGCTCAGGTCTCCGTGAGCGGCGAGCGGCAGCGCAGGCTCTGAGCGCAGGTCTGTGTCCATGAGCGTCACGCCCGGGCTCCGCACGCCGGACCACCAAGCAAGCGTCTGGATGTTTCCAAGTGCCTGGTGCCTGCAAAGCCCCCTCCCCTCCAGTGATGCCGAGAGGCCCACTGCCGGCCCTGCCCCCAGGCCCTGCCCTCTCCTTCCACCCGCTCTCCTTGCCAGTTGTGCCCCCTGGACCCCCAGTGGTGGACGGGCCTGCTGCCTGCGTTGGGTGTGCAGACCTCGGTTCCCTCCGTGTGCCCCGGGGCTGGCTCAGGACCCAGCGCAGGCCCAGTGCTGGGTGTAACACGGGGGGCCTCAGCCCTGCACTAAGTGGGCCAGTCACCCCGTGCGCCTGGGACAGCTGTCGAGGGAGAGCAAGGGGGGGGTCAGGATTAGACGCCCTGGTGGCCCGGGGGCCACAAACAGTGCCATGGCAGACCCAACACACACGCAGCGCCTCGCAGGCGCCTGTCACCACCTCACGGCCTCCGCTGCAGGGGCATCAGCTCCCCCAGCAGCGGGCGGTGCCGAGAGGAAGGAGGCAGAGACAAGGCCGGGAATCGATGTTTACCCGCGTCCTCAGAGAACCTGACATTTCTGTAAGCGTCCTTGTTTGGACTCAAACACGCTGGAGGAGAGTGAGATCCTAGACCTTCATCCTGGGAGCTGCTGCAGGTCCCCTGGGAGCCAGGGTCCGCATACAGCAAGTGCTCCATAGGTGTGCATGGGAGCCGGGGTCCATGCTCCATAGGTGAGTGTGGGAGCCGGGTCCGCATACAGCAAGCACTCCATAGGTGCGCATGGGAGCCGGGTCTGCATGCGGCGAGCGCTCCACAGGTGCGCGGGGCATACCCAAGTGAGCGCAGAACACTCACCGAAGTGCAAGAGGCCAGGGCAGCAAAGCGCCTTCAGGGTTTATAAATCCGGGAACAGCCCCGCCAGGAGCGCTGTTGGGAATAAAGCACCAAGGGAAGAGGAGAAACCCGCTGAGACAGGCCTGCGCGTCTCCGGGGGCTGCGCCGGAGCCCTGGGTCAGCAGCCTGCCCCTGGTGACAGGCCCTGTGTCCAAGCGCCGCAGAGCCAGGTCTGCCTCCAGGAGAAGGTGTGGGTCCAGGATGAGCCCAGACCACGGCGTCCATCGGGGCAGAGTCCTCTCCACCCGGACTTGAGCCCAGAAACGGCACGGGGCCGCGGATGAAGGGGTGGCCACCGGAGAATGGGATCTCCTAACACAGAGCAGCACGGCGCGAAGCCACAGTGTCCCCGTGAATCAAATGCTGGGGTCCTGGAGCCGTGGACACAGGCGTGGCCCCCACCTCGCCGCAGTGGGGTCTCCACGGTGCCCGGGACCCCTTGAAGAGCACAGAGCCCGAAGTCCCAGCCCAGCCGGGCCCCAGTCCCAAGAAGATGCGTGTGCCCAGTACTGATCTCGGCTCCCAGCGCACAGCTGGCCACGGGCCATGGCCACAGTGGGGCCGGCCCCATCCCGGGGCACACGGCCCGTCACCAGGTTACCGCGCATGAGACTGCAGGAGGGGAGGGGGATGGCCACGGTCAGGACACGGGTCCTTCAAGGGGCTCAGGTCCCATTTGGGGACGGGGCTGCAGCATAGGTTGTGGGGTTTCCAGAACCTGGGAAAGACCAAGGAATCGTGTGGGGAGAAGCCACCTGTCTCTGATGAAGGCCCTGTGTCTCTAAGACAGGAGATGACCTGACGAGGCCACACCCTGGCTGGGGCAGAGCCAGCACCTGCGGACCAGGGGCTGGGGTCCCAGGGAGAAGCTTTCCGAGCAGGGAGCGCAGACACGGCTCGGGGGAAGGAGAGACCCGGCCCCCGGGCCTGTTCATCTAGCCGGCCGGCATCGGGCACCCCCTCCTAGGCCGGCCTGCCATCAATCACTTATTGATCGAGTCACTCGCTCACTCACTCACAGACATCCTCTGGGCTGGGCTCCGTGTTTTGTGCACAGACATGACAGAGCGGGGGTGGCTGCAATTAATCCCACAAATGGGGTAAGAAAGATGTCCCTGGGGCATGAGATCCAAGCATCACGGGATGGTATTGATCTCCCTGCCAGAGGCCGGGAAGCCAAGTTCGCCGTGTCCCTCCCCAGCACAGCGGTCTGTGACCCTCAAGCTCCCAGCCGAGAGCACGGAGCAGCCTGGTGGGGCCTCCAAGGTCCCTTGTCCCCTCACCTGTCCTCACTGGCCAAGGCCCAGGACTGTCTCTGACAGGCAGGGGGTGGGGCAGCCAAGAAGCCTGGAGGCGAGCTGGGCAGGGCAGGGAGGGACGGGTCAGGAGTAATGAAACGACACCGGAGGCGAAGTTCCGAGGCCGCTGGCGCAGGCACCTGCCCTGGACCAGCCGCTGCCCCCACACCGTTGGCTGGACCACGCGAACTAGGCCCACACCGCTTTGAGTCAACAGTCCACATATTTTGCAAAGCACTTTCCGGGTGGTGTGTGAGAAACAGGGACCTGTGATGTTGGGGAGCCCGGGTCCTGCGGCCTGGCCTAGGGCGGGTCAGCGCCCCTGGGCGTGCACTCGCTCATCGGATGCGCCCTGTCCGACCACAGAGGCGGAGCCACGGAGGCGGAGCCGGACCTTGGGCAAAGCGGCGCGTGTGCACGGCAGCTGCGGCCAGTCACCCGGCTGGCAGACACCACAGAGGACGGACCCCGACTCCTTCTCTGCGTCTCCCCAGTTTCCGGCAGGACACCTGCCCCCCAACAGAAACCTGGCCCGTCTCCCCTTTGTGGCCAGGAGCACCGTGGACTACGCTGGGGTTCTCCGGGTGGAAGCGAAGGTGATGGGGCAACTTCTGGGTCGTGCCCTTGGAAGAAGCCGCGTGCCGGCTCCTCTCACCGTCCCCCCGTGGGCTGCCGGCCACGTGCCATGTGAAAGCCACGCCTGAGGACAGCGGCCACAGAGAGCGCCTGCCATTCCACCCCTGCTGACAGCTGCAGGGCTACACGTGCTGAAGCCTCCAGAAACGTGGGTTCTCTGTCACATAGAAAGGAACCCAGAACCTGACACACCTGCTGCCCACAGTTTTTCAACTGACATGTAGAAATCCAACCACCTAGCGCAGCCACCGTTTTATGAAACGCGAGCACCATGGGGCCCAGGCGGCGCAGGCCTGGTAGAGCACCTCTCAGATTCCTCTAGTTCTCAAGGCAACTGTGCGTCACAGCCTGCAGTCTCCAGGTGACAGCGGACAAGGCCACAGTCCTGCTCTTAACCTGGTCTGTACGTGGCCAAGTGTGATTAGACCCTTTTCTCTCACACTCACAAGACCTCTGCTCACTTATAAAATCATTCTGGACCAGATGATCTAAAATGCCCTATATTTCTGGGATTCTGTTCCCTGAAGGAACAGAGGCCCGACTTCCTTCTCCTGCTCTGTACACCTAAGCCCCCTAAACCAGCTCGCTCTGGTTAAGTTCAGCGCGTTTAATCTCAGTACACACAGACTCTGGGGACAAACGCCTGGGTTGTGTGACCTCGGGCAGGTTCCCTAACGTCTCTGTGCCTACAGGTGAGCTGGGAATGGAGTCTGTCTGGTCTCTGAGTGTGGTCGCGAGGACAAGCAGGGGTGTCCACTGCGACAAAGGCCCAACGCCTCTGTCACCTCTGTCCCCAGCAGTGCCGGGAGCAGAAGCCACAGGAGCCGTCACTCACTCAATAACCTCCCAAAGGTCAAGGCTCCGTGCGGGGGATGGAGCATATGAGGGTGAACCAGACATTGATCCTGCAAACGATGAACACTCAGGAAATCAGGGAACAAAATAAACATGAAAAATGCCAGCCCCTGCACACAACAGAGAATGACACGCCGCAAGCGCCTGCGGCGGGGGAGCAGTGCTGGCTTGAATTCCTGGGGACAGCGTCCCGAGGTTTATTGAATGTGAGTTTGGGCCAAAAAGGAGAGAGAGCATCGGGGTACTTGAGGCTGACTCTTGTACTGCAGACTGGCCTCCAGAGGACCTCAGACCCCACTGAACGAGGGCGAGGACTCTGGTCATCATACAGGAGGGACTGCAGGGTCCAGTAGAGGTCACTCATAGACAGAACTAGATCACGGTGAGGCACCTGGGGGGTTCCGTCGCTTAAATGTCCGACTCTTGATTTCAGCTCAGGTCATGATGTCACAGTCGTGGGACGAGCCCCACGTGGGACTCTGTGCTGACAGCTCAGAGCCTGCGTGGAATTCTCTCTCTCCCTCTGTCTGTGGCCCTTTCCCCTGCTCGTGCTCTCTCTCTCTCTCTCTCTCTCTCTCTCTCTCTCACTAAAATTAAATAAACTTTTAAAAATGTTCAAAGAAAAAAAAGAACTAGATCATGGAAAACACTTGGGCGTATTTCCTGCTGTTCCTCTCCATCCACCCCCTCTGGGCCAGGCAGCGAACCGAGTCCGAGGCCAGGCGAGATGTGAGTAATATCTCCCGACTCACCCAGAGGTGTTGACGGGGCGTTGCGGGACCCAGGACACTGTGGGAGTGTGTGCGCAGGGTGCGGAGGAAGCAGACCAGGGGCTTTGGCTCGATGACCTTGTGCTCCAGTGACAGGCAGCGGGGCAGCCCAGAGGTCCCATGGATGCCCCACAACCACAGGTAGACAGCTGCCTGTCCTGACCCGGGCCCATCATGGCCCTGGACTGGAGACAAGCTACACCAGGGAGACCCGTGTGGGGGGACCTGGCTGGGGGTGGTTTCAACCCCGAGGGGAGCTCCTGGCAGCCTTTATGGAGGGCTGACCTTGGCCCCAGCTTTCCGCAGCTCTCCCGCCCTTCATGGTCCAGGAACCACAGAGGTTCCTGTGAGGCCGACCTGAAGCCTGTCAGAGGCCAGAGCCTCACGACCAGGAGGTCAGGGCTCGTGCCTGAGTCCCGGAGGGACATCACTGCCCTGGGCTGTGGCCTGTGCCCTCAGGGATGGGTCTTCTGGGCTCTCTGAAAGGACTGGTTAGGGGCTTCTTAGTTCTGGGATGCCCCAGGCAGGCCCATGCAGGGTGGGCCTGAATTCCCACGGGAGAGGTGACACTGGCCTCCCCTCAGCCCCGCCCACCGCCCGAGCCCTGCCCCCTCGAACCCCGCCAGAGCCCAGGGTAGGAACCGGATGGACACTGAGCCCACCGTGCAGGTATTGGCCTCACGTGCCACTGCACGAGGGTGACGGACAATATCTGGCCGAGTCTCTGCGTTTGCCTCTTCCAAGCAGGTGGCTACGTGCCTGTTGGCTCCTTCCAGAGTCAGCAAAGCCAAGTCAGGCAGCCTACCCCTCATCCGGGCTGATGCTGGGTGTCACCTGCCTTGATGTTGTCCCCGCAGCTCGCCGAGGACAGGTATGACCTCCCCCTCAGACCGCAGGGTGCCTGGAGGGCAGGGACCATGTGTCTCCAATCCCAGTGAAGGCTGTGTACCCCCCGCCAGGGCTGCGGATTCCCTGGAGACCAGGGGCTCCCAGAAGATAGAATCTTGCCGCCTTTGCCTTCATCCTCCCAGTGGGGGGCACATAGGACTGAGAGCATGTCTCCCCCATCTGACCAGCAGGTCAGGAACCGTCTGCACCATCAGACTGGATGACGCCCTGAGGCCAGGGCTGTGCCTCCTGCATTCTAACTCTTGCCGTAGGAGCCCAGGCTCTGCCCGAGGCGGGTGGCGAGGGGCGCGTCACTGGCGGGCAGAGCGATGGGGGCCGGCGGGGGCCGGGCTGGCCCCTGATGAGGCCGCCAGTGAGCGGAGCTCAGACGCCCGACGCGGGAGGACTCACCGGGACAGATGAGTGCTCTGCACGGCTGAGCAAACAGGAGGAGACAGTGATGCTTCCTTTTCAAAGAAGAAGACATCGCTCACAAGAGGAGCCAGGAAGGAGCGGCATTTATTTCAGCCTCGGTGCCGCGGAAAAGCAGCCCATTTCTCACCAGAGGTGCCTGAAGAAAAACACACCGGAGGAGACGGACGGATGTCTGCCGCTCAGGAGGCCGTGCTGGGTCTCCCTGAAGGCGCAGCGCCCCTGTCCCCCCTCCTCGCCCCGGGCAGAGCCCGGCTGCTCTCCCGAGCCCCTCGGCGGGTAGCTCGAGGACGGAGCACGGCTCTGGGGAATGACCCCGCCCCACCTTAAGGTGTGACCTTGAGTCTATGACTTAACCTCTCGGGAGCCACAGGGCAGGCCCGGGTCGGGCGCCTGGGGTCTCGTCCCCGATGCTGCAGAGTGAACTCCTCCGGGAACCACGGCTTCGGGGCCTCGGGACAGCATGACGCACGCGTCTGTCACTTGGCACTCGACAGAGTTCTTCTTGCCCCCAGTAGGAAACCAGGGACAAGAGACCCTGAGTGGCGAGCAGAGGTCCCACGGCCGGGCCAGCTCTGGACACCAGGGCCCCTGCGCCCCAACATCCATCTCCCCCTCAGAAGTTCCCCATCCCCCAGGGCCCCGGGGTTCCCGCCTCCCCAGATTTGCAGGGAGTATTGGACGGGCGCACTCCCGTCCCCTCCCGTCACCCCCTCACCAGGATGAAGATATTACAGTATCAATTCCTGCAAGCCGCAGATTCCCGGCCCATTCATCACGGCGGGGGGCTGGGGCCGAGGCGATTACGGGAGTCACTGGCTGTCCTCAGTCCGCTGCTCAGGCAGCAGCTCAGGCACGGGTGCCAGGACCCCCTCCCAGGAGCCGGGGAAGAGGGGAAGGGGCCACCAGTTGGCAGGGGCCGCTCCGTGCCACGCACTTCCCCGACTCCTCCGTGGGACCCCGACCACAAGGCCGCAGCCCAGCGCACGCGGGAGGTGAGGAAGCCAAGGTGAGCTCTGCACGACTTGGGGCCCGTCCTGCCAGGCACGGGGCAGAGCTGAGTTCAGACCTTGTGCCCGACGCCCACAGGCAGAGCTGGGCCCGTCCGGGCCTCAGAGGATGGCTTGCCGGAGAGAAGGGGGATGTGAGGGCGAGGTGGCCTCAGGCCCCCCGCTGCTCTCCCCCGGCTCTCCCCCACCCACTCCACCACCGGACACTCGCCTACCGGCTCAGAGCTCAGCATCAGGCAGGGACAGAGGGTGGGCGGCGGGAAGGGCCTCCCGTGGCCGGCCCCGGCCCGTCCCCCCTGCTGTCCCTCCCCGCCGTGGGCACGCTGGCCTCCTCTCTGACCTGTGAGCCTGCCACGCTCCTTCCCGCCTCCAGGCCGCTGTGCGTGTGATTCCTTCTGCTGGAGCGCTGTTCCATCCCCACTCCGGGTCCCTGATCTCCTCCATCCTCAGACTCAGAGGAAAAATCCTCTCCTGGGGCCCTTCCCGACCACCCGCCTCCCGAGTCTCAGCCCCGGGGACTGGGGCTCCAGGAACTTGACTTGTCAGGAGTCACTCCCTCGAGCTGACCTCTGGAGGGCAGGGTCCCCTCTGTCCCTGCCACGGCTGTCACCCGGCACCTGTCCCAGTGCCTAACGTAGGGCAGCGGACCCACAGATACCGACGGAAGGGACAGACCCACGCTGCGCAGCGGCTCACCCCTGCTGGGATGTCAATCCTCATGTAACGCCTGGAGGCAAGCTTGGCCGGCAGCTCCTGGGAGGACGCGGGGACGGTCCCCAGGCGCCTCCTGCCTCTGGGTCTACCATCCACTTGCCCCTGACTGCACCCGGCTGGAGGAAGGGGACAGCCTGGTCCCAAAGGATGCACGTGCCCCTCTCACACCCCGGCACCCGGGACGCAGTCACCTGGCCACACCTGACGGCCAAGGAGGCCGGCGAACGTGAAGAAACAGGTGTTTTGCTGGATGGGCAGTGGTCTCTGCACGAGGCTGACTGAGCACGTGCGCGGGTGCTGGGGAGAAGGAGGAGAAGTGCCGTCCGCGTGCTTCCTCCTAAGTCGTACGGACCAAGGCCGCTGAGGTCAGGGCATTCGGGGTACGTGCTCCTCAGAATCAGCATGTACTCTTCACGCAGTCCCGTGGGACGTGTTCCAGGGACTCAGTCAGGTACAAGAGGATGAGGACCCACCATTCATCTCAGAAGGTCCACACAGTGTAAACTCCCCCACCCTGCTGCTTCCTGCTTCCTCCCCTGCCCCTGCACGCTCCCAGCGCCCCCTGCTGCCCGTCAGTGTCATTGCTGCTCCGCCGCCAGAGGAGCTGTGGGTGGGCGAGCCGAGGGGTCTGCTCGGCAAGCGCCTGGGGCACCCACAGGAGAGCGTCATCTAAAGCATGAGCTGGGGGTGGGGAGCACGGGCGAGTGAAAGCCAGGGTTTCTAATTAAAACGGAAACAATACAGGACATTCCCATGGGTGCTGGGTGAGCCCCGCTGGCCTCGCTTCTGTCTGAAGACAGGACAGGATGGGAACAGTGCAGTGGCCGCTTATCCAGGGCTCCATCCTTCAACCCAGGGTCCCCCCAGGGCTCCGTCCTTCAACCCGGGGACCCCCACCCGCGCCCAACCTGGGGCGCTCCATCCGACCTGTGGCCCAGCCCATCCCCAGAGCCTGTTTCCAGAGAGCCTCTCCCTGTAGAGCGGAGGGGTTTCAAGTGTGACTGCGGGTTCAGACCCCAGACCCACTGCCCGCAGCACCATGGCCTAGGGGTTAATTCCCTTCCTGGTCCACACGCCCCTCCTCACCCAGCGCCCAGGGCAGGCGAGATGGTGCCAGTGGCCCCACGGCATCCACTGCTCCAGGGAGGGAGCGAAAGTCCCCAGTTCTGTGACTCCGTGCGCAGGCGGACCTGGGGTGGCCTCTCTGGGCCCCTCAACAAGCCTGCCGTACATGCAAATGCCCCGGGGGCTCTCGGGAGCACGTGGCGGGAGTGAGTCGTGCACTCACGTTTGCGAGAATGAGGACTGATACTTGTCTGCTCTCACCCGAGCGCCTCCCTGCAGGCCTGTGCTGAGGCCCTGGGGGCTTTCTCTCCTTACTATTATTTGTTACTGTTACTAGCGTTCAATCCGCCAACATCGGTCCGAGGCAGCAAGCTATCCCCGCACCTTACAGACGGATTGAGGACTGAGGGGTAAGTCAAAAGGCCACACAGAGTCATGGCAGACACAGGACTCGAACCCAGGACTGCTGCTCCCAACAGCCCTAGAAGCTGGAGACGCCTGTCTGGGGCCCTGGGGGCAAGGACAAGGGGAGAGAAGGGAAAAAACAGGGGAGTGAAGAGGAGGGGGATCCGGGGTCGTGGAGGGGCCTCGCCTTCTGGAGCCCAGCGTGTGCGCGCCCCGAGTGGTGCTGGCCACGCCCCTCCCAGCCCTGGCCCGTGGTCGGCCCTGTGAGGCCCGAGGGGTCCCGGTGCGGGGTGGGGACTGGTGTCATGGTCTCCCGCCCCCGTGGTTTGCTTGGTGCCGGACACAGGCTCAGGAAGTTTTGACAAAGGAAGGAGGGATGAGTCACAGGCCCCTGAAGGCTGGACAGAGAGGCAGCTTCAGGGAAGCAATAGACAGGACTGAGGCCCTGGAGGGGACCCCGCAGCCTCCTGCGCTGGCAGACAGGGGGCAAGTGTCCCCGAGAGGTGCCCGGAGCCGCCCCTGAGAGCGGGGGCAAGGCCAGCCCGGCTCACGTCCCTGAACCAAGCTTCCGCTGTAACCTCTGCCTCCTGCCTGCCCTTCAGGGGCCACAACGGGCCCTCCTCCTGCTCTCCCGGCCACAGACACACTGTGGGTGCTGGGACCCCCAGTGCCCACAGAGGACACCCCGGCTCCTCTGACAGGGTGGTGGCGGCTGGAGGCCACGCGGCCCCAGGGCTCTGTGCATAATGCGTCAGGACATCAGAACAGTACAGAGGGCGTCTCAAGGAGCCCACTCAGCCGGCTGAGCACATGGGGGCATTGGCTGCATTCTGTCAGCAACTCGGCCACCAGGAGAAGGTCCCGGACGCCCCCGGGGACGGGGGTCAGGTGTCCCATCTCAGCCTACAAAGGACAACACATTCGATTAGGCAGAGTCCTGTAACCCACTTAGGATCGATTTGGGTAAAATAGGTGGCAGGAGCCAGTCCAGGCTCGCTGCAGGGCCCCACACCCCAGGGTCACACTGAAGGACGCGCCGCGGTCACTCCCGACATGGGACAGAGACACGGCTGGACTTGTCCCGGGTCCCCTCTGTTTGTCACCCCCTCCCCTGTCTGCCCGTCGGTCATCCACCTGTTGTCCCTCTGTCCCTCTGTCCCTCTGCCGTCTGTCTGTCCCCCTCGCATCTGTCTGTCTGCATACCGTGTGACGTGTTTGTTCCTTCCCAGCTAAACTCCAAGGGTGAAGAAGTTAATTATTTATCAGCTGCCAAGGCCTCCGGACCCATCGATTTTGTTTCTGGTTCCGCCTTGGATCCGGTACGTGGATTCTGGTTTGATCGCATTAAGTCTCTTGAATAATTAATGTGGTAATTTAACCTGAGCAGAAGGAGCAAACGTCACCTTCTGCTTAGGGGGTGGGGGACAACAACTGCCCTGAGGCAGTTTTCCCAAATCCCTACCGTCTCCGGAAAGAAACTTCCAAGTGTCCCACGAGGCCCCTTCTCCAAGGCAGGGAAACAACGCCCTGTGTCCGCCGCCCCCCGGGAACTTCAGGGTGGCTCTGGGGACTAAGGGAGGTCTGTGCACCTGCAGGCTCCCAGATGGAGGGAACAGGCTCCTGGTGACATGCGGGTGGAGCCCGGGCACCCTGACCCCCACCCCACAGCGCCCAGCACAGCTCAGCACAGTGGCCCAAGCGTTGGGGACTATACCCAACGTCATCCCAGAGACCCCACAGGGAGGCAGGAGCTGCTGAAAGTCGCAGGGGATGGGGATGAGAGAGGAAGCAGGGGATGGAGCGGTGCCAGGAAGGGATCCACGGCCTGGCTGAGCTCCCCCCGGGAGTGTGACAGGTGCACGTGGCCCCTCGGGGGGAGGCCACCAGCTCTCATTTCTGTGTCCCCAGCAGACTGAGTGCCCGCAGCACCTTCTCTCCCACCCCTGTGTTATCTCTGACCAGAGCAAACTTGTGAGGATTGACCAACCCTGTGCAAACGCTAGCCCCGGGGGCTGGGGTGAGACCCCCCTCGCTGTGCACTGGGTCCAGGGGCTGGGGTGAGACCCCCCTCGCTGTGCACTGGGCCCAGGGGCTGGGGTGAGACCCCCCTCGCTGTGCACTGCGCCCGGGGGCTGGGGTGAGACCCCCATCAGAACAGAGTTTGTAGCCTGTGTCAGCTTCCTGGGACGCCACAAACCAAGACACATAAAACAACAACCGTTCATCCTCCTCCAACCCCAAGGGGCACAAGTCCGAGGTCAGGTGTGGGCAGCTCGGGTCCTCCCTGGAGCCCCGGGGACAGGATTTCTAAATAACGTCACAGTCACAGCACTTGGACATGTTTTGGGGAGGACACAATTCACACCACCACTCCCATTTTAGAGAGAAAGAAGCCAAGGCTCAGAGAGTCTAGAAAGTTCCCCCAAGTCCCTGAGGTTAGTCAGAGGCCCCATGTGGACTCTGCCTAGCCCCGCCCACTGCCCCCAGCTGTGGGTCCCACCCCTGCAGGGGTCAGCTGGGCAGAGCCCTGTGGCAGCAGCTAAAACACACGGTTGATGGGGCTAAGCTCATGGCCACTGGGCTTACCCCCTGCGTCAGGAGAGGAAGACAGTGTCCACTCGTATTTTAAGACTCATCCACTTAGCAACTGGCAGTGCCCCTCCCCCAAGCCCCAGGTCCCTGCTTTGGTCGTGAACCTAGTTCATGAGCTAATATGATGAATGCAGATGGGTTTTTTTAACCAGCATCAATCATTTCTCATCTTGCACAAAAAATGATTAGAAATATCTTTGGAGAAACTGACCCCGTGCTAGGCACTTACGTTTCTAAAGCATTTTGTGCTTTTCCACACTTAGACATTCAGTCCTTATAATGGTATCATTAGGTAGACGAGACCGGAGTCATTTTCATAAGCGGGGACAAGTGAGAGACAGAGACGCTGATGAATTGTGCCAGCCCTCAGAGCCGGATGCGCCAGGGCGGGGACAAGAGCCCAGGTCTGACCCCCCGCCTGTGTTCTTTCTACAACACCGTGGCTCTCTCCCAGCCAAGGGCAATTCCAAGGGCGGCCCAAGCGGCCAAAACCCACACCCACCCATGCCCCGCACACACATGCGTCTCGCTCACCGACCTCCTGTTCTTGCAAAGCCTCGTGCATTCAAGCTCCCAAGCTCTCCGTCCCCGACTCCTTGCGCCAAGCACAACCTTGTGTGTGTCCAGATGACATGGCTCTGGGCCATGAAATAGAGGCCCACACGCCTAGAGTCTGGGCGTCCCTGTGCCCCGAAATAAATTGTGTGGTTGCACTTGACATATGGCCGCCAAGCTTTAGCTGGTCCCATGACCCTATTTTCTTATGTCGATCCCTCACCCAAAGCAAGAATGTTCTAATTCTGAACAAACTGGGAACCCCTCGTCGGGGGCGGGGCACAGGGGGACGGCGCAGGTGCACCTGCACTGAGGGGGCACCGTTTGTCAAAGGGACCCCCCTCACCTCTGCAACACAACCCCCAGATTGGGGATGGGCTGGGGGGACAGACAGAAATACATGCCTCTAGGCAGGGCGGACGGAGGTGACTCACATTCCCACGTTGAACCCACAGGCACCTACTCACTCGCGCTGTTCTCACAATGAAAGGAGCTGATTTGATTTATGTCTGGGCACCAGGAAGAGCACCGGGTGCGGGCAGAGGTCTGATCGAGATGTTATCCAGGCCTCCACTCTGCTGGGGATGGACTGGGGGGGGCAGCCCCCCACCCAGCCCTCACACACACACACAGATGCTGGTCTATCTGATGAGGCAGGGAGTGCGCTCACCCAGGCCGGCCCCTGCTCGGCACGTGACTGTCCTGGCTCCTCCGTCAGTCAATCAGTCAGCCAAGCAGCAAGCACTCAGTGATGCCACCTCTGCACCGGGAGCTATCAGGCGGGACTGAGCACCGCCCACCCCGGTTCTGACGGACTTGGACGTGGGGAGGCTGAGGGCAGGGGGCTGCTTGAGGGCAGGAAGTCAGAACACACGTTTTCCCATGACCACCATCTGTTAGCGGGCCCACCCCGGTGTGCTGCACATAGTAGGTGCTCAGGCAATGCTAGCTGTCTGCTGGGGGCACAGCATGTGCCTGGAATCTCTCTGATGGGCACTGGAGCCACCAGCAAGTTCCGAGACCCCCAAGTCCTTCAGCTCAGGCGGCGCTGGTGAGCCGGCGAGCGCCAGGCCCCGGTCCAGGCGCCCTGTCCCCGGAGCAGGGCAGCGCAGGGCTGGTGGGCTGCCTCCGCTCCTCAGCGCAGGGAGGGGGCCGGGCGGACGCTTTGTAAATGTTAGCAGGCCCCCGAACTGGCTTCTGAACCGGCTCATTTTCCCGAGCCCAGCGGCGCCCGCGGCCTGGACGGGAGTTGTCAGACGTTATAAATGGAGCTCTCCCGGAACGAGTGGGGCCCTGGGAAAGATGCTTGAAAATTGGAAGCGTGGGGTTTTTATTTATTTATCTATTTATGCCCTGCCTCGTTCAAAAAGGATTTAAGGCAGCTTATGAAGATACATAAAGTGGAACAAAGGAAAATAAATGGGGAGGCTGCGGCGGAAGGAAGCCGCGCCGTGGCGGGCGCTGCCCGCGGTCAGGAGGCCGCGGCGCCCACGGCGGGATCCCGGGCCACACTCGGTGTCTTCGCGCCTCGGCTTCTCAAAGTACTGCCAGGGAACCGTTGTGTGTCCAGAGAGGAGCTCCTTTGTCACGCCGAGAACGCTGCTGTGTCGGCTCTGAGTGTCACACTGCGCACACGTGCATGTGCACACGCTCCCACACCACACGCGCACACACACAGGCGCACGCAACACGCACTCTGCGTGTCCCGGCGGTGCCCACGCAGGGGACGGCAGGGTAACCCTGACGGCGCGTCCCCACCACTGCCCACGCCCAGCCTGCTTCCGTCCTTAAGTAAAACTGTGCCCCCGCCCTGGACCACGGAAACACGGACGGGACCTCGTTTGGAAGAAGGGGCTTTTTAGGTGTAATTAAATCAAGGGTCTCGACCTGAGGGAGTTTAGGGTGGGCCCCAAATCCAGCCCATCCTGAAAGACACGGGAGACAAGCGGACACAGAGCAGGTGGCCCTGTGGGGACGGGGGGAGGGGCAAGAAAGCCCCCCCACCCCGGAGCCCTCAGAGGCCGGGTCCTGCCCCCTCGGGTCTCAGAGCCTGGCCTCCAGAAAACGTGAGCGGGAATGAGCTGCTGTCTCAAGCCGCCCTGGGGAACCGATACACTCGCGCAGTCAGTCTGTTATCTGCACAGCGAGTTCGAGGCCACGCCCCCCGCCCGCGAGGCCCCTGCTGCAGTCGCATCTAACTGTTTCCTCTCCCACCATCTGTCCGCTGCCCCCCGGGTAATCATCTCCAGCGTGCCATGTTTGCCAGCTAAGCAGACATCATCACACCCTGCGTGGCCTTGACCCGCCGTCCCCGCCGGCCAGAGACAGGCCGCTCCTCCTCTCCGTGCGGGGAGAGCGGGTCTCCTCTCCGCCCGCCGGCTTCCGGCTTCCCCCTTCCCGCGGCGGGCGGTTCGAGCGCGGCCGCCTTCAGATGCTCCAGACGCCGAGCTTGCGTTGGCTGTGCTCACAGCACAGACCTTCCGGAGTTTGTCACTGGTCGCCGTACTTTGTCCTGATGGACGCACGCTCCCGGAGGACACAGGATTGGAATGAGTGAATGAACGAATGAATGAGTGAGTGAGTGAGTGAGTGAAGAGGGAGGGATTTTCAGTCCTGGCTTGTCCACCAGTCGTCACATGACGTTGGATGAGTGCCTTCGCGTCCGTGGGACCAGGCTCCTCACTGCCAACACAAGGGCCCCGACCTGGCCCGGCTCGGCGTCCCCCGCCCGCCACGATGTCGAGGAGTCGGCGGCTCCCACCTGGGGAAGAGCCAGGAGGATCACCGGGGGCTTCTTACACAAAGCAATTTCTAAGCCCTTTTAAATCCTTTCTGGAACATAGCAGAGTATAAATAAATAAATACTTCCAAAGCCATTTCCATCTGCCCTCCCCAAGCTGGGACTCTTCCCGGTCCCCGGCCGAGGCTCCTGAAAGCGCCTGCAGCCCTGGGGCCATGTCGCGGCCCTGCCCCGGGGGAGCCCCATTCCTGCCAGGAGGCCCCGCCGCGCGCGCTCCACAGCCCGCCGCCGGGAGGAACTCGGCTCTGCAGACGAGTCATCTCTTTACGGCCTGTTTCATTGTGAATCGTCACCAGACAACGATTAATCTTCAATCATACTTTTGTCAAGTGT
The DNA here is from genome assembly GCA_028646485.1 of Cryptoprocta ferox. Taxonomy (NCBI): domain Eukaryota; kingdom Metazoa; phylum Chordata; class Mammalia; order Carnivora; family Eupleridae; genus Cryptoprocta; species Cryptoprocta ferox. The sequence goes on along the minus strand of CM053569.1, from coordinate 1,765,055 downwards.
TTGTTTTCTCCGCTCTCTCTCTCCCCGAGACCGGGCGCATCAATACAGCAGCTGTCACGGCCGTTACCAACCGCCTCTTCCCCACGATCATGGCAGAATCAAGCCGGATGGCGGAAGCGGTCCAGGCGTCCGAGGGAGTGTCCGGCGAGGAGAGGCCGCGCTGTCGTGTGTGGGCACGTCACTCCCCCGAGCGCACAGCCACAGTGGACGCCATCCTGCCGCACACGTGGCCGCCCCGCCCGGAGTAGCTTCCCGCCACCATTCGGCCCGAGCCCAGTCGAGCCTCTTGGCGGCAGGGGACGGCAGGAGGTGAAAGCCACTGTCCCCTTCCCAGACGCTGCCACGGGGTTACGGGAGCCACGAGAGGCTGTCGCCCAGGACACAAGGCAGGCGCACGTCCCGGTGCATGAGCGAAGGGGGTGCCGGTAGTGGCGGGGATCGTGCTGGTCGGAGCGGCCAGGAGGTGGTGACTGTGCAATGGCCCCGAGCTAGGGCCGAGCTGGGGTGATCGCTCCGCACTGGGGGTGTACGGGGCTCACGGCTGCCGTCACAGCACCACAAACTGGGGGGCTCAGAGCAACAGAAATGTCACATCTCAGAATCTGGAGCTTGAAGTCAGAAACCGGGGCATCGGTGGGGCTGCTTCCTTCTGGGGGCTCCAGGCCCCTCTCCCGGCCTCCGGGGGCTCCAGGCCCCTCTCCCCAAGACCCCACGTGGCATCAGGACCCACCCTGTCCCAGTATGACCTCATCTTTCCTGGATTCCCAAGACGTTATTTCCAAAGACAGTCACAGCCCCAGGTCTGTGGGTTAGGACTTCAACAAGTATTTCTTGGCAACACAAGTCAGTAATGACCAGAGCCCCCGGGCACCCCCAGGCATCCATGCCCCCCCCCCACAGGGCACAGATGGCCCTCCTGGGACCTCCTCCGGTGAGGAGGGTCATTCTTCACTAAACCTCTGTCCACGTCCCTGGAAGGTCACATCGCAGACCAGACCATAGCCCTCGGGCATGAGTGTAAGGTCATGAGCCAGGGGCCCTGGCAGTCTAGTCCCTGAGTGTGGGGCCATCTTACTGTGGGGCTTGGGCCAGAGACCCCGAGGGAAGGGTCCGGAGCCGCCCGCCTGCCTGTAACCTCATGCCCACGTGGGGAGCCTCTCCGTGGCCAGGGTGCCTGCTACAAACAGAAGTGCCTGCGATTCAGGGGCACCCTCCAGAGAACCCCACAACCCTGGGGAACGTGAGGCCGGAAGGGCCCGGAGAAGGTGGAGGACAGGAAGGGACTGACCGTCCGCTCCCTGCCTTCCCCAGAGACGTTGTAAATAGAGCCCCCCCCCCTCCCCCGCCAGCTGAGCCCAGACGCAGCCCCGGAGTCTCTCAACGCGGCGCTGCAGCCCCCATCCAGCGGCCATCAGCATCCCCTGAGCTGCCCAGGGCGGGGCCTGAGGTGGGCGGTCCCTGCAGAGGAAGCTGCCCGCACGGGGCCTGCACGCACCCCGGAGCCGCACCCCTGCGCGGGGCGCGGGCAGGGCCGGGGGGGGGGGGGGGGGCGGGGCAGGACCCGTGAGCCCGTGGGAGGGCTCCCTGGAGCGGACGGTGGGGGCACCGGCGCCCCGCCCGCCACGGGGCGCAGGGAAACGCTGGGTTTGCTCTTTTTCCAGCAACCGAGCGCAAGCCACCCCCACGCGCTCAGGGATCTTGGCCGGTGACACACAAAGGCTAAACGCGCCACTGCCCCAAACCTGGACGCGCTCCCGACCGCCGCTCGCTGCTCCCAGCGCCATCAAACTTTAATTAACACCATCACGCTGCAGCTCCGCGAGCATCAAACATTCATGCGGTCAGACCCCCGCCCACCCGCGCGTCCCGTTCTCCGGTGGGACCTGCAGAGGCAGAGGCTGCAGAAAATTCCGGACACGGGGGGAGACGCCAGGCAGGCACCTGCTGGAGGCCAAGGGCATCCGTCGTGCTCCCAGCCGTCCCGCAGCAGCCCACCCCCAGGGCCCTCTGGAGTGGAGTGCCTCGTGGGGGCCAGGCAGCCCCCGGAAACGAGGCACGCTGGTGTCCGGGAGACACACTCACACACTTGCACGCGAACACACACGCATGCTTGCTCACACGTGTGTGCGCACTCACACGTGCAGCTCACACCCGTGCACACTTGTTCACACATACGCACGCCCACACCTGCACCCGCACACGTGCACATATGCACTCACACCCACGCACATGTTTGCTCACGCGTGTGCACACCTACACTGGCATGCATGCACACCTGCTCACACGTGTGCGCTCACACCCATGCACACACTTGCTCACACATGCACACCCACACCTGCACCCGCATGCATGCATACCTGCTCACACGTGTGTGCTCACACTACCTGCACACTCACTCACGCCTTACCCACACACGTGCACACTCACACGTGTGTGTGCTCACTCGCACACGTGCACACTCACACTGGATCCTAACCAAGCCTTCTCTCTCTACTGTGGACTCGCCACAAAGCCCACCCCGGGACACTGGGCCAGTTTTGGGTCCCAAGAGGGCCCCCCCCAAAACCATGAAGGAGCCTGAGGAGGACCACTCCCGGGACCAGCCACCAGGTCTAGCCTCCAGGAGGGCACACGCCTCCCCCACCCCATGAAGAAGACAGGTGAGCACAGCTCACCAGCAAGCCCTCTAGGGAGAAGGGCCCCGCGTGTGGGCACTGGCCTGCCGTGGCCTATATGGCCTGCGTGGCCTGCCGTGGCCAACAGCCCGCTCCCCTTCTGCTGTCACAGCCTTCCAATCCCTTCCTCTGCCTGAATTCCGGGAGGCCGGTGGAGGACAGTCTGGGCTGGGCCTCCTCTGCGCAGGGATGTCAGCAGGACCGGGGGGCCTCTGCGGAGGCCTGCAGGGGTGGCCTGGGCCCCTGGGAGAGGCCCGCCACACCTCAGGGTTGACTGTGGGGACCTCGGGGTGGGGGCCCGCCAGCCCACTCACCGGGAGGCCGGGTGGTGGGAAGCTTGGGGCAGCCCTGCGGTGGGCCCGTGCGACCTTGGGGCTGCTGAATCGTGGGGCTCTGCCCCCCCCAGATACTCCTCTTCTGGCTCTCTAGGACCTGGCCCAAGGACACGCCGCCGCCCCACCCAGGTCTTTGGCCCCGCGGTTCAGCCATCCAAGGTTAGCGACCTTGCCCAACACTCTGGCTGCTCGCGGTGTGACATGTGGTGTGTGTCTGTGTGCAGGCAGGCCCCGGGCTGGGCTTGGAGACAGGGAGGCCGCAGCCTACACCACCCCTGCAGAGGAGGGAGGTGTCCCCTGGCTCAAACGGGTGCAGCTGGGATTCAAACCCACGTCTGTCACGAAGGCTGTGCTCCCTCCTGGACTGCCCGCCCCCCTTCTCGTGGGACCCTTCCCATCAACTGGGACAGCTGATGCAGCCTCCAGGGAACTGTCCCCTCCACGAGGCACCCGCCACCCTGGGGACCCGGGATATGGCCGCCCCAGCCAGACAGCCAGCGCCTGGGAGTGGCCGTCACGCCTCGGTGGCTTTTGTGTCCCACAGCAGGCCCTCAGGAGAGGAAGCTGACGGGCCTGAGCCAGCCAGAGTCAGCACTAGGTCAGGGCCCCCGGGACAGGGGCAGAGGACACAGCTCCTGCCACCCTCCTCCTGCCACCCCCATGCATGCACACCTTAAGTGACTTTCCAGACAGCATTTCCGTGATTTAAAAAATATACTCCGAGCACTAACTGCGGCTTAATCCCAAATATACAGGGACACAATTATGAAGGAATTTAGGTTCCAAAGTACACAGTGCGGAGGCGAAAGCCGGCATCTGGAAGGAGGGCCATCAACTCCCCTTACGGCAAAGGAGGGGGTCATTTCCAACAAGTGCAGCCTGGAAGGAAAAGCCCTTCCTCCCTCGCGCTGGCTTAGGGGCTGCAGGGGCCTCACACCCAGCACCCGAGCAGCCCATCCTCACCGATGGGGTCATCCGTCTGCCACTCATCGCGGGCCAATTCGCCCTTCCACGAATCATCACCCACCCACCCATGATCCATCCATCCTCCCACCCCCCGCCCACCCATCATCCATCCACTCATCCCTCCACCCACCACCCACGCACACATCGTCCATCCATCCATCCACACATCCACCCGCCATCCACCCACCCACCCATCATCCACCCATCCACCCACCCACCCATCCACTCATCCATCCACCATCCACCCACCCACCCATCCACCCACCAGCCCAGCCACCCATCCACTCATCCATCCACCCATCATCCACCCATCCACCCACCCACCCATTGCCCATCCATCCATCATCCATCCACCCACC